>CAMQGK010000289.1:2427500-2770000 GCA_947000775.1 Pterois miles | reverse complement strand
GTTAACTTTACCAGCCCTAATAAAAACAAAGTAACCACCATTTTCACATTGGTGACGTTGAATGTGACAAACCAGAAAAAGAAAAACAGAAAAAAACTATTTTAGAGAGTTTTCATGTATTCAAAACAATCAATAAATGCACTAATTTTGGTGGAAAAAGGGTAACTGAAAGGTTTTGTTTTATGGTACTTTGCTGTTTCTTTACAGTATATATCCATTCAAGTACAATTTATAAGAGGGATTTCAGAGAACTATCAGGGGTGTGTCTTGGCCTGATGTATATTTCCTCTCATAGTTTCTATTGAATCTGCTCAGACTCAGTCAGCTGCTTTCTACTATGATATGATTCTTCCACTTCCATCTTCCTCTCTGTTTCCCTTTAAACAGACAGACTGCCACACAAAGTGCTTTGGCTGTGATTAGAATAGATTCATTAGCAACTGACTCATTGCAGTGGTATTTCTTTTCTCGGACTACATCTCTCTCTCGCTCACAAAATTGACTCGCTCTCTGCAGTCTGCCCTTTTTGGCTCGAAACCGTCTGACAATAAACTGATGCTTTGCTCTGAAAGGCCAGACTCAGCTGTTTTCCAAACTGGGGGAGGGTGATAAATCCAGAAAAAGCTGAAACAAAACATGCAAGTATATTAATGTTGTGGAAAGTGGAGGGAAAGGGGGGAGTCCTTGCTGTGAAAATGAACCAGAGTGGGAGAGAGGAAGAAAGGTACTCTGGGACGGAGGGATGACCTGAGGGTGGGTTCAGGGATGAGTGCAGCTGGCCCTGGACAGAAGGACGGAGCTTCATGATGGAGGTGCTCTGGAGAGACACATCTGCATCCTTGCCCTTCCTCGCTCTACAACCATGTCTTCAATTTTCAGCTTCTTTTTTTCCACTCAATTTATAACTCTGCCTCACTGACTCGCCCTCCTCAAACCATTTTTTTCCTCATCTGTCTCTTTCTCTGCCTCTCATAGCCATTCTCCCTCTCATTATTCAGCAATCACTTATGGTGTGGTGCAGAGTGCTTCCAGCCCATATGGAAGTGATCAGGGGCAGGCAAGGAGGAGCAGCAGAGGCCCCATGGACCAGAGAAAGTGCCTGTTAAAGAGCTGCTGCAGGTATTCAGCCAATGTTTACAACCCCAGTAAATTAAGACAGTGGAATCCAAAGTGAGCTCAAGGGACCAGCAGAGGTTCTTAAGAGGTTTCAGGTTGTTCTTCTGAAAAAATAATCATTTCATTTCAGCATTTTCAGTCGGTACATAAGTTAAGACCATTATCAAAGCAGCTCTCCTCCTAAAGCCATTCAGTTTAAAAGATCCTCAATCAACACAGTAAAGCTGGAACAAATCTAGATCTGCAGCTACTGATTCATTTCATTCTCAAATCTGTTGATTAGGTTTTTAATTCAAATTGAAGGTGCTGAATTTGAAATGCAGAGCATTAAAAGTGCGAAAATGCATGACTGGGAGCATTTCTGTTGCCTCCGCACAGCTCTCAATATGGTGACAGTTGAGCCGGCAGCTTGCAGGTAACGGTGCTAACAGCACTAAGCATTGCTGACAGAGCTAACCATGTTTATCTGAGGGGGAACCAGAGGATAGGTGCTAGGCTTCCACAACGGCAAAGCTACATATAGGCTAACACTAGAGATGTTGTGATTTCTGCACCTGAAATGCCTCCGATAGCCAATCCAGCAATTTAGGTTATGTCAAAGAGTACACAGGTTTATGCACCAATCTGATATCACATTATCATGTCATTTATCAGCTCGTTTATTCTACACAGGAACAACAACACGTGTCACTAGCTGCCCGAGCCGTACATCCCGCTCCAGAATAAACGTATGCTGTGACGAAATCCACTGGAAGCAGCTAACGTGAGCCATCTCCCTTTCTCCTCTCTGTTGAGTGTTGTACATGTGCAGTACCACTCAGGTAACTGCTAGCAAAGAGTGTAACGTTAGCAGAGCTAGCAAAAAAATGTACACTGGAAAATCTGTCAAACTCTGGAGTAAAAGACATTTCTATGGCATTTATTCTCTATCTAGTTGGTTCATGTTTACAAAGGGTTTAACCTGAGCCAGGCCATACAGCTGAGATAGTAACCATATCACATCCATACAGATTTAGTAGAATCACGCTGTTAAAATATATAGAAATATTTTAGTTTTAACGCACTGGTATTGGATCGGTACTCAGTACTGCCACAAGTTCAGTTATATCAAAATTGGTGTTGGGAAGGAAAAAATGCATCAGTAGGTCTAGTTAGCATGGAGGAACAAATGTGTTCAAATGAAAAGTTAATGATCGATTTCTGACAGGATGCCCCGACAGCTGGTCACTGCAGTGTAAGGTGGTGATGGTCAGTCTTTCGCTCCCAGTCCACCTCCCACCCTGCTGCCTTTTCACAGGAACTGCAAACCCAGTCGTCACCCTAGCAACCCTGCCGCACATGGGCGGAGGTTGTTGCACTGCTAAAACCAGAGAAAGAGAGAGACTGGGGAACAGAAGGACTGATGCATACAGGTGTTCACCATTCATTCCTGAGCAGCATGTTTGTCTGCATGGAGGTTACCTGCTCTCTACTTTGCTGACACACACACACATACACACACTTATGATATGGTGGAGCCATGAGAAAATACCCTCCACTCACGAGAATGAGTCATCCACTCGAGCAGATGGTGAGACAGAAAGAGACGGAGCAGGAGAGGACCAGTGTGTGGCATGATCGCAGTACAAACACCTGAGGTGTGACAAAGAAGCCATCACCACTAGAGGCTATATATAACCCAGCACATCCCACAGATATAGTGTGTGTGTGTGTGTGTGTGTGTGTGTGTGTGTGTGTGTGTGTGTAGATACACAGGCCCTCCAGCCACAGCAGTGACTCTGTTCTTGGCTCTGTTTCTGCGAGTAAAGGTGACGGTCTCCATTCAATAAGGACTTACACTTGCCATTTCTATCTGGTACAGCACTTTATCAGTCACCACACCCACACTCCACAACTGCAACTGAAATCACAACCTGCTACATTAAGTGATCAATGAGAACCAGGAGAAGAAGCTCATTAAGAACAGTGACATGGGAAAGAAAGTGACTGCCGTCAACATGTACGTAAAACACATACAGTATCAGCTCTAACTTCACTGGACTTACATCACAGCTTCAGCTCAGTGGGTAAGAGATGGCCGCTCGGTGTGGGAGGATCCTCTTCCCAGCCAACACATTTCCCTGTGGAGGTGCGCCCCAACCGGTTCTTGGTCAGCTTGGAAAAGTCTGGGGTGAAGGTGGATCGCAGCTCCAGCTGTGAGCTCCCCTCACCTGGTCTTTGTTGTGGACTTAAATCTAACTGCACCCTCTCTCCCTGCGGGGAGGGGCAGGGCTTTTGGGTGAACTGTCCTCACTGTATAAGGTCTGCGGCGACATTACCAACCCACCTTACCCGACTTGAAACACAGAACCCGTCTTGTGTAACACACATCGTTGGTGTGACCTTTATGCCATGTCATCACCATTCATATTCATACAACCACTGCATTGTTTATAGATTTAGCCATAATTTTCAGTCAGTCATAAAGTGCACCAGATTGTTGCATTCAACTTCAAAATATAAAAAATCTTCTGTGAAAGTTACTGTATTTTTTATATTGCAAAATATATTTTTAAAAATATTGCAATGTAATTTTTTTTCCCAATATCATGATGCCCTACTGCTACATTACATTAGTGCTGCTCAGCTGTACCCTAATTATATCCTAGTCACCTAATTCAGGTCATTACGGTGTACAACATTATTGCCTGGTAATTACCTGGACCATCGACGGGCCTATTCAAGCACTACACTTGTTTAAGGACTTAGTTAGGCCCGATACACACAATCCTCTTGGATTCAATTAGGCTTTCAGCGACTCCCTCACAGAAACCATTAGCTGAGAGAAGAGGCAGAGCCCCAGAGGAAGGATCCACAGGTGGCACCCCCCCTCTCATTTCCTTTAATGACTCTGCCCTTTTCAGCACCATGGCAACCAGCATCATTGTGATCAACCCCTCAGAGAGCAGGGTGTGAATCCCCTCAACAAGCCCATCTGACCTTTTTAAGTAAATAAAATGGCACACTTGTCACAGACAATCCAAAGAATAGATGTAGACACACGTGGCTGACTCATTGGTTAGAACGCAGTAGGAGAGCGTAGAAGTCAGATCATCATGATAAAACAGCAACTCGTTGGCAACTAACCTGGAAGTGAGAGACAAGAGGGAAGCAGGAACATGAGTGAAGGATGAGGAGGGAGAAAGACATTACTGGTTGTTTTGGGTTTTCTTTTTTTTTTGGTGTGTTACATTTAACATCAGGAACTTGTGTTGCGTTTGAATGAAGTGTTTAATCAGCGAGGAATGAGAAGCACATACAAGAGCTGTTTCTAACATCTAACTTGGTGAATTAAGTATTTATTTCAACCAAACCAGAGCTGCTGGTTGTTGGAACAATGGTAAGACTGGCCAGCATGGTTTTGATGAGTTTTATTTTTTACTGACTTGTAAAGTGTCTGTCTATTGTATTGTACTGTTGTAATGTCATACTAGCTTGTTGAGAACAAGGTTAAATAATGTTCCAAACTTTTGTGAGGAAAAACTGGTATGACTATTTCCAAATGGGTCCCTTGAACCCTGACCTCAAGATATATGAATGAAAATGAGACTTCCCTTTACAGACATGCCTACTTTATGATAATCATATGCTGTTTGGGGGAAAACAACTATGCAGTTTTTGAATGCAGTATTAATGTGTTATTTTGGCCTATTCTAAAATGATGTGTTTGAATATTTCTGCATAGTGGGCCCTAAACAGTCTGAAGTTACATAAATTCGTAATATCTGTAAAGCTGAGACTCTTATGGATCCAATGAGCCCAACTGGATTCATGTGTGATGATGTTAGTCCCCATAGGAGCCATTTCATTGAGCTCACTGTATAAAATGACTTGTGGTGACCTTTAGGATAATCACAGCTTCATGAAACTTTACAGCCACAAACTACAGCTCGCCATCCAACCGCTGAAAATCTCAAAACATCAAAAGTTTCAGTCTCAGCATGTCTTTTTCTGTGGTGTTCCTCAAGGTCTTGATGTCTTAATGTGGTATTTTTTACAATTCTCCATTGGTAAAAAAAATTGTTAAATTTAGCACCAAATCTGTGCGAATGAATAAATGGTATCAACCCAAAAATTGCTGCAACAACTCCTGAGACATAATAGCACATGGGGATGCTTCCATCATAATGTTATATATCATACACTTTTACAATTTGTTTTAAATAATTTTACTCAAATTTATCTTCAGGTTTTCGGCTTTCAGATGATGTACACCACCTCTATGTGACATCAGCTGTTAACCTGCTATCTCCCCCTATAGACCCCCAGTACCCCTCTGTTGTGGGTCTCTGAGGGTTAAGAATTAGTACAAACTCTTAACAAACAAACTGAAAACATTTGGCTTACATAGGTCTGCACACATCTCCTCCACATACAGTAACCCCGACACACTTGGATAAGGGGCGAAATGAAAAGTCCAGTTGCCTTCGATTTAATTGTTGCCAGAATGAATATGACCTGGATGAATGAGAACATTCACAGACTTACTCCAGATGCTGTTTTCTCTGTGGACAATGTCTGTGTGCTGGTTACTGTGCATACACAGCACACACACAAAGAGCAGTGTATTTCAGGGTGTTTCCAGGGTTCAGAGTGCTGCCCACTGTGCTAAATAGGAGCCTGGCACATTTTACAAGACTCCAATCATGTCCCCATTCACACTGAGACAGGGAACATATTGACCACAGAGCAGGTCTGGAGTTGACCGAGCAGCACTCCTAGTATATAACCCTGGAACCCAACAAGTGAAGCCTGTAGATGGACAACTGTGAAGGCTTGTTTCAACAGGAGTCTGAACACAACAGTGGACTGGGACCAAATGCCCTTCAAAGTTCATTAAATACCTGTGAAATTCTGTTGAGTTGCCAAATATTCACGTGAATGGGACATTTGTCCCATGTGGGCAACCAAAGGTGACATGTGGGACACTGTAAGGGGAAAGTTAGTAATAAAAATACTATGTACTGGATAGGGATGGGAACTGATAAGATTTTATTGATAGCTTATCTTTTAACACCGGCCCAGATCCATTGTGAAAAATAATTTCAACCCCAATGAAGTTTGTGTAAATACTCTGTTATTATCATCAATAGTGGTTATTTGCACACTGCCACATGCTCGCCCACGTGAGACAGACATCTACAGATTCAAGGTTTTGCCTATTTACAGCAGCAGACAGTGAAAGTAATCGTTTCACTGTATATTGACTTCATATCAGCAACATTACTTCAGTTTCAATGTCTATAGCTGTAGGAAATGTCACATACATGAAAAAGTCAAGATGTATTTTTAAATCAACACTTCCTGCTTTCATTTCAAAATAAAACACCTCCAACATTTTTTCTGTAGGCAGAATTCCATTTGTTAACATAAGGCTTTTATTCTGAAATATGTGCAGGACAGTGTTGTAGAACATGCAGGGCTCCATGAATGAATATAGTACGGGATTTTAACATACACATTTACACGTTTTTACACGTTTCTGAGAAAGGTCAAGAAACGTATGCTCTAAAATAAATATAAATAAAAATAAATTTATAATGACATAAAAGATCATTATGAGGGTCAAACTGTCCGCCGAGCAGCCGGTCCGGTCCAGGACTCTATGTGAGTTAAATGCAGAGCAGATTTTAGTGCAGTGATTTATTTAAGACAAAGAAAATTTTACATTTACATCCAACCAGCGGCGGTTTCATACGATTCATTTGCAGTCTGGATGCGGAGGGATGAACATCTGCTGTTACTGCAGCTAGGAGGGACCACTGTGAACCAGGCCCTGGACCAAACCGGCCGCTTGACGAGTGCGTGACTGCCGACCATGAGTGCTTTGGGGCGGGGGAGGGGTCCAGGGCAGCTCCCGCTGCTTGTCAGGGAGAGGAAGAATGATACCTGCTTTCACACCAGAGTCTCTATTACAGTCTTCTATTACACCAGAAAAAGTCGCCAGATTTGTCGCTACTCACTTTTTTTTTTAAACAGAGTTGCTGGAGGATCTCTGAAAACTCCCTAAATATAGCGACAAAGTCGCTAATCTGGCAACACTGCTGAGGTCTGCTGGTAGAACAGCAGTCTGATTGACACAAGGGGGGCGGAGTCACACCTGGTCTACAGCAACAACAACACTGGGCTGACCACTGATGGACCTGCAAGATAGTCAGCTTAATATGCTCAGACATCAGCTGATGCTGATCATGAGGAGAAAAAAATGTCAAATAATCGGCCCGATTACATGGTCGGCCAATTAATCGGTCAACCTCTAGTCACAATGCATATCAATATACAGCATATACTGTATATATACTGTATACTGCATATACACATATTACACACATATACTGTCTATAATAATTTCCAATTCTTCTTTTTTCATTTGCTGTATTTTAACCTTTTTGTATTGCAGACATCAGCATACACAGTTTTCTGCTTTCAAATGCTGCGTTTTGTTTGCTTCGTGTTCTATATGTCCTCAAGACTGTTTTCTGTTGTTTGCTTTATTGTGTATTTAAAACAGTTTACAAAGTGACACAAATGGCAGAGCTTCTTTATGCTTTTACTCTAAGCATTGGTTTTAATCACTAAACAAAGAAATGAACATCTTCAGCACTAATGACTTAATGTAGCCTGAGCTGCTGGTGTTTCCATGTAAACACTAGAAATACACATCACACTCACCCCTCCATCCCAAGGCATGACTGACGCACGCACGCACGCACGCACGCACGCACGCACGCACGCACGCACGCACGCACGCACGCACGCACGCACGCACGCACGCACGCACACTCTTTGTGAGAACCCTCACTGACTAGCCCCTTAGCTGAACCTTCACCATCACAACTAAATACTGAAGCTAAATGCCGGCCGTCGCTCTCGTCTCAGTGGTCCAACGGGCCGACGCGCTACGACTGTAGAGCGCCATATACTGACATTTATGTTAAATGCATTCAGACGGCCCCGATGGAGCTGACCATGGATGGATAAAGAGAACGGAGCTGACGGAGAGCTAGAGACCACCTTGGAGAAGTTAGAGGAAGTAGACACCTGGGACTACAGCCGCTTTTCAAAATAAGGTGTTAACAAAGGGAACAGAATCAACAAAACCAATTATGAAAATCAGATTAATTTGATTATATTCAGAAGAAGTATGTAAGACATTACATGTCCCTTATAAATTAAAAAAGGAAATACCACTAATTTATTCTTTGATTTTTGGCTTGCTGGCGGAGTAATACTACTGATAGTAGTCAGGCGCCTGGCGGAGTAATACTACTGATAGTAGTCAGGCGCCTGGCGGAGTAATACTACTGATAGTAGTCAGGCGCCTGGTGGAGTAATACTACTGACAGTAGTCAGGCGCCTGGCTCAGTAATACTACTGTTACTGTGCTGTAACAGTCCAATGGATCAGGAAGGCAGGAATCATCACTGAACAGCTAAGTAACAGCAACCAGACTGACTCAGATAATGATGAGTGTACAAAAACAAGAAGTGTATTGTTTTGTATTTCGTGTGTTCCAACTGAAAAATGTTGAGGGTTATTGAAGTTATTGAGTTGTTAAATTAATAGAATCAAGTTTGACTTATCTGACTGTTTTGTTTCGCTTATAATCCGGTGCGCCTTATATATGAAAAAAGACAGTGATATTGCCATTTATTGATAGTGCGCCTTATAATCCGGTGTGCCTTATGGTCCTGAAAACACAGTACATGAAAATGAAAGCAATAGCCTACGGGAGGGAAACAAGAAAGAAAGAAAGAGAAAGAAAGATATTCCTTTATTAGTCCCACAGTGGGGAAATTCAGTTTTACACTCTGTTGTTCACACAGTACATATACATGTCAATGGAGAGATGTCAGAGTGAGGGGGCTGCTCCTGACAAGCGCCCAGAGCAGTTGGGGGTTTGGTGCCTTGCTCAGGGGCACCTCGGCAATGCCCAAGAGGTAAACTGGCACCTCTCCAGCAACCAGTTGGTCTTGGTCCATGGGGGACTTGAACCGGTGACCTCCGCGTCCTAACCCAAGTCCTTACGGACTGAGCTACTGCCGCCCCAAATAACGTAGGTTACAGTAAGAAATACTAATATTAAAATAAGTGTGCTTCACTCATCTGTAGCAAGAGCACACACATTAGTCTGGGCACAAGAGTCATCACAAGAGCCATCAGTGGTCAGCCCAGTGTTGCTGTTGCTGTAGACCAGGTGTGACTCTGCCCCCCTTTCTACCAGCAGACCTCGGCAGTCTTGCCAGATTAGATTAGATTATATATTTAGGGAGTTTTCAGACCCCTCCAGCAACTCTGTTTAAAGATATAAGATAAGATAAGATATTCCTTTATTAATCCCACAGTGGGGAAATTTACAAAAAAAAAAAAAGCGAGTAGCAACAAATCTGGTGACTATTTCTGTTATTGGAGACTTTTAGAGACTCTGGTGTGAAAGCGGGTATCATTCTTCCTCTTCCCGACAATGAGTGATGCTGTCCACGCAGAAAAACAGACAGACCGGAATAACGAGCTAAGCTCACCTTATCCACCAAGCTAATCAATGAGAAGAGACAGAGAGGGGGACTGGTGAAACAGGACATTTCCTGAGCATTCTGGACTGTTTGTTTCACTGGAACGTCTGCATGGCGACACCGCATCACCACAGCATGTCACTCTACTTTCCTACAGGCCTTCCCTGATGTTTAACTGTCCAGTAGACCATCCAGACACAATGAGACACACTCACAGCCAGCCATTTCCCTTCACTGAATGCCATTTTACCTCCTCCAAGGAAACATAACCTTCGGCCCACTGAGCCTAAGAGAGATGTTTTCTGACATTTTAGTAAACTGTATCAATAATTAAGGGGTGTCTTCTTCCTCAGCATTATGTTACAGTGGCTAAAAGTGGTAGCTATATCCCCACCAGGCCCTCTGGGAGCCAGGCACACAGGCATGAGAAGGGAAATCCTTCTCTCAGACACAGCCAACTCAACTAACTAGAACTTGTGCATTGAGAAGAAAGTTTTATGTAAAGCACTCTGGCTACTAATCGTGCGGGCAGAACAGCTATTATCTAGTTATTACAGACTGAAAGTCCATGGTGGTATTGTCACTTTGAACAGGATTAGAAATTCAAGATTATATAAACAACATAATTCTTTTCCTTCTGTATTTCATGTGAATTAAAGTCCCTCTGGTGTGGGAGTGATTATGTTCTCTCTGGAAAAATACTATTTAAAATACGAAGGAAAACTGTTTTCAGCAAAGGATCAGCTCTAGTGTAAAATCAACACCAACAGTTCAGCATGTTTCTATGGGCAGGACTTATTCAACTATCGCCCAACTGGATACTATCATGATACTTGATGTATTGTGATTTGTAAGTTTTGCGATTCGATATTACAATTTTTAACTTAACAGTTAACTTTTTTAACACTAGACCATCTATCTAAATTGAGACAGTAAAACTGTTTGATTTTCAGCATGTCAGTGATGTCCTGAAGTCAAATACAGTATATCATACATTATTTATAAATTTTTTTCCAGCAATTTAAAAATCCAACCATGAAGACATTTCCCTTTCAAATTCGTGGGACATTCAGGTGGATATAATCCAGTCAATCTTCTTTCCATATATGTAACAGTTATTTAACACTTATAACACTTATTTTGAAAACATGTCTACTTCCTCTAACTTCTCTAAGGTGGTTGCCTGCTCTCCCGTCAGCTCTGTTCTCTTCATCCATCCATGGTCGGGGATGAGTCGACCATGGCCGGACCGCACGTTACCACAACACGATGACGTTTCCTGTCCGTGATGGAGTTAGCATGCAGCTTTAGCCGTGATGTCTAGCTCTGCTTTTCCTGCATTGTGTGAAACCCGAAGTGTTTCCCTACTTTACTGGATGTGTAGTGTTTACCACGCTGGATTTAACATGGAGGGTGGAGGTCGGATCCACGTTGACCCTCCAACCTGTAATACTTTCTGAGGTTTGTTTTGGTTGACGGATACCGAATGGATGAGGTTGCATTACTCAGACTACAGCAATAAAAGGAGTGACTTTTACCTCAGATTTTTCATTAAACAACTGATTTCAAAATCGTAAAAAAAATAGAAATCGTGATACCTTGGCAAGTCAGTTTTCCCCCCACCTCTACTAGTGTCTACAGCATAGAGGAAGAACTCTGGTTGGTCCTTCAAATGTGATCATGCGACACGTTAACAGATTGAAGGGCTCTACCACGCAGCTTGTAACAGGCTTGAGATTTCCTCCTCCGTCAATTAAACTACTCATTGATGAGGCCTTGACCACTCACTGATGAAAGATGAGCAGCAACAAAGACATGATAACAAGGTTTCTGCTGTATAGAACAAACACGACAAGAGCAACACTTTGTGACAGAGGTTGATGAGGAAACACAGAGGAAGAATCCACTAGAATGACAGCGGGTACGTACCGGTGGATTTCCATTTTGGAGGCCAGCACACATCTCTGACTGAGGATGAAGCTGGAGGCTTTGGACTGTGGACCAGAAGACTGGACCTGCATGGCTCCACACTGCTGCTTCCAGCCCCTCTCCTCCCCTGCCAGCATTCCCCCTCCTCAGCTCTCCTGTCTCGGGGTCTTGCCTCCCCTATAGCTTCTTCTGTTTCGTTTGGTCGCCAAGGTAATCTCTGGCTTTTCTACCAAAGTCGGCGCCCCCTGTCCCACCCCCAGCCTCCCACCTCTCTGTCCTCAAAGACCCCGTATCAGGGTGATTCCTTCCTTATTCATACATGCGATGTCAGCGAGTTGGCCATCCGGTGAGCGAGGGATCTATCCAGACAGTCAGCCGGCTGTGTTTTTCCCATGGCAGTAGCACCAGTACCGCAAACACACACACGATTCAGTCTTGGCTTTTTGCCGCTGTGGCGACAGCAGGGGTATCCAGGCAACAGGCTCCTGATCCTGCACAGCCCACTCTGGCGCTCTCTGGGCTCCGTGGCGGAGGATGTTAGGGGGGGATATCACCACGATGGTATCACGCAGCTTGGCTTGGCTCAGCTCGGCACGGTTCAAGAGGGGGTAGGGGTGTTGGTTGGGGAGGGGGTTTTCTCCCTCTGCTACAGCTATCTGATACCTTTTGTCTTTCACTTGATCTCTCCCTCTTTCATCTGCCCTGCCCCCCCTCACTTCCTCCCTCCCAGCTCCTAGCTCTGCTTTTATCTGTGCGTCTCGCCACACGCTCGCTCTATTTCTAACTCACCATACACCCACTCAACTCATCTCTCTCCCAAAGAAATATGCTGGAGAGAGTTAGGACTGAGCAGCCACAGTCAGTAATGTTTGGCGGCACTGCAGAGAGGATTAGTCGAGCGTTTCCCAGGCATCTGACAAACCCACAGTTGTGACAGGAGACAGGATTCTCCTCCTCACTGAAAAGCTGTCGAAATGTGGTGCATCTGTGTGATTGCACTGGTGTTAATTTTCAGCTCTAATTGACTGCCATTGTGCTGAATAAAAACATACAGTATGTAGACTGAAGTCATGCATCAGAGAACTGAAACACAGCTGCACTGAGTCAATAATGAATTCAAATACCTACAATATGCACTTCATAATGTCAACCACTGTTCCACGTGGAGGAAATCCTAATCAGAAGTTAGAATATCTGTTATCTTTAGATGCTGAGGCAGGACCTATATCTATCGAGTGTTTTCTGCCAAGCATTTGGGCTTTCCCACTGAGCTGCACCCCTCACCGGGTTTTACTGGTTGCTATGCCAACTCTTATGGTAACTAGAGAGCTAGATGGTCGTCTTTTTCTCTGTTCTGTTTTGTTATGTGTCTGTAAAGAAGTCAGAAGGAAAAGTTCACATTTTAAAATCTTTATTCAATAGCTTTCAGCATAATAACAGAGCTAGATGTCAGTGTGAAACACATTCATCACATACATACAAATACATAAGTGGATGTGGTCACAGTGACGTCACCCGTTGATTTGTGGACTGCTGTTCTGAAGCCTTGAGTGTGTCATTTTGGCCGTCGCCAACTCGGTGAACCAGAAGTAGCAGAGAAGGTCTATCTGACTCTAAATGGACCATAATTCACTAAATGCACATCATGCTGTATTGAATAAGACTTGAAACTAGTGATTGAGACCATAAACTGATGTTTACAATGTTTACTGAGGTAATAAATCAGAGAGAAGGAGGATCATTTTCTCATAGACTTCTATAGAACCAGAGGAGTCGCCCCCTGCTGGATATTAGACTTCACTTCTCAGACCTGAAGATTGCTCACTGCTTCATTACTGAAGAGACAGAGAGTGTCCGCTAATCAAGAACAATATATCCCATGTAGGTCAACATCCACTCCTTTAATGTTTGCATTCTGGTGTTTGTTTGGAAATTAAACTGGTCATAATTCCTTCTCCAATATCTATTTTATATTGCTGTAAAAACATCTTCCAACAACTGGATTCATTCTCACAGTTTACAAAGTTCCATTTTAACACATCATGATAACGTTAAAATGTACTGCCCAAAACTCATTTTACATTTTATACTGTATAGAGCTTGACACATCATAATGTAAATCAACTGTACCTCCATTAATGTTAACTGTTAGCAGCTGTTAAGCAGCACAGTCCAGAATGGCGTTAACAGCGAACGTTAACTAGCTCTTGTTCTGCCAACAAAGAGCGTAGAAGGAAAGAGGCAAAACTCTGGAGTTTCTCTGACAACAGCTGCTGCCACTACTTTATACTGAAAACACGAATTATATTTGGAATATTTTATTGGTCAACACAGGCTATTTGAGCAGAATATGACTACAGATTAGAAATAATTTTGTTTTAAGATATTCCTTTATTAGTCTCACTTTTACTTTTACTTTTGTGCGGTACTTGTTGGTGTGCGGTAGTTGCTTTCAGTCTAAAACGGTGGAAGCGTAGCTTTGCTGATGGGAACAACAAACTACTGACTTTAATTTATTGGCAATGTAAGTTGTTTGATGCTGATTTCAACACAAATTTGTTGTTTGTAATGTAGCGTTACCAAGGTAAAAAATAGGTTGTGTCTTGTGGACGCATCGATAGTGAGTTTACTGCATCCCTAACACATTTTCTATCGTTCCTATGATGATGGGATGCCAGTGTCAAGCCCTGCCGGTAACTGTGACTCTATAGAAAAACAAGTACTGTCATATTTTCAGAATTTCAACATGGTACCGAAGTACCGTTTCTCGTGACTTCCCTAGTGCCTTGTGTGTGCTATTAAGACACCAGGGGCAACTGCCCAAGGGTCAGTATTTGCCATCCTGGGAGCGAGACCAGGCTGATTAAAACCACACCCTGGGACAGATTAAATGTTATATGCACAAACAGCAAACAGCCTGAGGAATGTAATGTAGGCCCAACTTGTTGAACACATGGTGTTTCCAGGGTCTGGATTCAAATTGTGATTCACCCTGAAGGCCACAATTCAAGGGTTGCTTTTCCCATTGGACAGCTGACTTGGCAGGCATGTAATCAGCCACAGTAAGGCAGTACATTTCTATCTATAGTATGTGCAGTGTTTTCAGGGTAGGGCACAGAAAACAGCAATCTAATGACACACAGAGACAGGGCTGCGAGGGAAGTCTGTACCAAACTCTGTAGGTCAGAACGACCAGGGCTTGAGGTGATATATACATATTTGTGCCTTTGTTCAGCACAGTAATGTGCACGCTGATGCCGTCAGGCAACATAGTGTTCAATGATGCTTAACACAACACATCACAGACACATGAACACCTGCACACCCAGTCTGGTACTGCTTAACCCTCTGAGACCCACAGAATTACAGCTGATCCCGACCGACTGTCTTTCACAGAGGCTGTAACAGGTTCAGATTTAAAGTTAGAGTGAACATTTCATATGAAACTAGAAAACCTCATGAATCCATCCGTACCAACCATGTCATACTAGCTTGTCAGGAAGGAGGCTAAATAAAGTTTCAAACCTATGTGAGGAAAACTGGCATGACCATTTTCAAAGGGGTCCCTGAACCTCTGACCTCCAGATGTGTGAATGTAAATGGGTTCTCTGGGTCCCCACCAGTCCCCCCTTTACAGACATGATCACTTTATGATAGTCCCAGTCAGTTTGGGGCAAAAAACATGCATTTTTTCGTACGATATAAATGTGTTATTTTCACCTATTGTGAAAATTCGGTTTGAATATTTCTGCATACTGGGTCTCTAAACAGTCTTTGAATCCCATAAATTGGGTCTGATTGTAAAGCTGAGACTCTGGTGGATCCAATGAGTCCAAATGTATTGATGTGTGATAAGGTTAGTCCCCGTAGGAGCCATTTCATTCATCACTGTATAAAATGACCTGTGGTGACCTCTACTACTACTACTACTACTACTACTACTCCCTAGGATAATCACAACCTCATGAGACTTTACAGCCACAACTAGAGACCTACGACTACTACTACTACTGTCCTTGTTAACTCTCGATGGTGTAATCCCAATCATGTCTCCGCTAAACACCGCATCTGCACTCCCAACATTGAGCTGCTGGCTGTGAGTTTGAGGCCTTATTATTTGCCACGGGAGTTCTCACACGCCATCGTCATTGTGTATATTCCCCCGGGCGCCGTGGCTGCACAGGCGAGTGACGTCATCAGCTCCACCGTCGCCGGTCTACAGACCAAACACCCGGACTCATTCATCATCATCAATGGAGACTTTAACCACGTTAAAGTCTCCAAAACACTAACTAACTTCACCCAGTATGTAACCTGTAACACTAGAGAAAACAGGACCCTGGACCTGCTGTATGCCAACACTAAGGAGGCCTACTGCCCTGCCCCCCTCAGAGGATCAGACCAGAACCTCATCAGGCTGGTTCCCAAATACAAGCCTGTTGTTAGGAGACAGCCCGCCACCATCAGGACTGTACAACAGTGGTCTGCAGACGTTGAGGAGGAGCTGAGGGAGTGTTATAGGACTACAGACTGGGGGATGTTTGAGAGGGTCCACGGTGAGGACATTGAGGGACTCTCTCACACCATAACGGACTACATCCGGTTCTGTGAGGAGAGCATCGTACCCACCAAAAAGGTATGTTGTTTTCCCAACAACAAGCCCTGGATCACAGGGCACATCAAAACCCTGTTGAACAGGAAGAAGAAGGCTTTCATGGCCAGGGACACAGAGGGGACCAAGGCTGTCCAGAAGGAGCTGAAGAAGGAGCTTCAGCTGGCTAAGGACGCCTATAAGGACAAGCTGGAGGGGACATTACAAGCCAGCAGCTCCAGGGAGGTGTGGGGAGGCTTCAGGAGGATAACGAGCTACAAACAGCCAAGGTCTGCAGTGGAGGGGACGCTGGAACAGGCCAACCAGTTAAACCTGTTCTTCAACAGGTGTGACCATCCAGCCCCCAACAGCCCAGCAGGACATCCTGAGCCTCCACCCACCAAGTCTGGAGCCCCCATCCCCCCTCTCCCCTTCTTCTTCCTCTCTCTCCTATCCTAACCTCTCCATCGCCTTCCCCCACAACACCCTCCCTGCCCCCTACCCTCCCTTCAACCCCAGCACCCCTCCCATCCTCATCTCCCCACTTCCCCCACCCTCCTGCCCTCACCTCTCCCACCCCTCATCCCCCTCCCCCTTCCCTCTCAGCACAACAACACCAGCACCATCCCTGACCATCACATCAAGCCAGGCGATGAAACAGCTCTCCAGGGTGAACACCAACAAGGCCAGGGGGCCTGACAACATCAATCCCAGGGTGCTCAAGGCGTGTTCAGGGCAGCTGGCAGGAGCGTTCCAGCACCTCTTCAACCTCTCTCTCAGGCTGAAGAAGGTACCACAACTCTGGAAGACCTCCTGCATCGTCCCAGTGCCCAAGAAAGGACTCCCGAGCACCCCCAATGACTACAGGCCAGTCGCTCTGACGTCACACGTCATGAAGATCCTGGAGAGACTGGTCCTGCAGCACCTCAGGCCCCTGGTGAGTGACTCCCTGGATCCCCTTCAGTTTGCATACCAGGCAAACATTGGCGTGGACGACGCCATCATCTACATGCTCCACAGAGCTTACACGCACTTGGAGAAGCCGCAGAGCACAGTGAGAATCATGTTCTTCGACTTCTCCAGTGCATTCAACACAGTCCAACCACACCGGCTAGCTGAGAAGCTCTCAGCTATGCAGCTAGACCAGGACCTGGTGGACTGGATTACGGACTACCTCACCAGCAGACCACAGTATGTCAGACTGCAGGGCAGCCTGTCTGACGTGCTGGTGAGCAACACCGGTGCTCCCCAGGGAACTGTGCTGTCACCGTTCCTGTTCACCATCTACACCTCCGACTTCTGCTTCAACTCCCAACATGCCTCCTGCAGAAGTTCTCCGATGACTCCTCCATCGTCGGTTGCATCACAGATGACAACAAGGAGGAGTACAGGACCCTTGTGGAGAACTTCGTGAGGTGGTGCAACACCAACCACCTCCAGCTCAATATTGGTAAGACCAAAGAGCTGGTGGTGGATTTCCGGAGGAGGAGGAAGAGCTCCCCTACTCCCATCACCATCCGTGGGGAGGAGGTGGAGGTGGTGGACAACTACAAGTTCCTGGGAGTTCACTTAAACAATAAACTGGACTGGTCCAACAACTCCGAGGCCTCTACAGGAAGGGACAGAGCAAACTATTCTTCCTGAGAAGGCTGAGGACCTTCAACATGTGCAACAGGCTACTTCAGATGTTTTACCAGTCTGTAGTAGCAGTAGTAGTAGTAGTAGTGGTATGTTGGGGGAGTGGCATCAGCACCAGAGATGCCACCAAACTTAACAAACTGGTGAGGGGGGCTGGGTCTGTGGTTGGATGTGAGCTGGACAGTCTGGAGGTGGTGGCAGAGGGGAGGACCAGGAGGAGAACCCCTCCCACCCCCTCTATGACCAACTGGTCCAGATGAGGAGTCCATTCAGCCACAGACCGATCCCCCCTCGGCCCACTACAAACCGTCTGGGTCGGTCCTTTCTGTTGGTGGCCATCAGGCTCCATAACCAAGGTCTGAACCAGAACCAAGGTCTGAACCAGAACCAAGGCCTGACCCCTATGTGACTCTGCCCATCTGCTCCATATTTATTCCAAATGTATATAATTACATATAATTATATAATTACATATACTGTGCATATACAATACTCACCTGCTGCACTTTACATATTACTGTTACTTATTTATTTTTATTGTCAATTATCTTCATTGCACCTTATTTCATTCACTGCACCTTCTCTTTTACTTTTTACTGTACTGTATTTATCTGTACTGTTGTTGATGCTGCTAAGACACCCGAATTTCCCTCCGGGGATTAATAAAGGTTCATCTTATCTTATCTTATCTTACTACTGCATCTAGGATAATCACAGCCTCATGAGACTTTACAGCCACAAACTAGAGACCTACTACTACTACTATTACTACTACTACTACTACTACCGCTAGGATAATCACAGCCTCATGAGACTTTACAGCCATAAACTAGAGACCTGCTACTACTACTACTACTACTACTACTACCTCTAGGATAATCACGGCCTCATGAGACTTTACAGACACAAACTAGAGACCTACTACTACTACTACTACTACTACTACTACTACTACTACTACCTCTAGGATAATCACAGCCTCATGAGATTTTATAGCCATAAACTAGAGACCTGCTACTACTACTACTACTACTACTACTACTACCTCTAGGATAATCACAGCCTCTACTACTACTACTACTCCTACTACCTCTAGGATAATCACAGCCTCTACTACTACTACTACCTCTAGGATAACCACAGCCTCATGAGACTTTACAGCCACAAACTAGAGACCTACTACTACTACTACTACTACCTCTAGGATAATCACAGCCTCATGAGACTTTACAGCCATAAACTAGAGACCTGCTACTACTACTACTACTACTACTACTACTACTACTACTACTACCTCTAGGATAATCACAGCCTCATGAGACTTTACAGCCATAAACTAGAGACCTGCTACTACTACTACTACTACTACTACTACTACTACTACTACCTCTAGGATAATCACAGCCTCATGAGACTTTACAGCCATAAACTAGAGACCTGCTACTACTACTACTACTACTACTACTACTACTACTACTACCTCTAGGATAATCACAGCCTCATGAGACTTTACAGCCATAAACTAGAGACCTGCTACTACTACTACTACTACTACTACCTCTAGGATAATCACAGCCTCATGAGACTTTACAGCCATAAACTAGAGACCTGCTGCTACTACTACTACTACTACTACTACCTCTAGGATAATCACAGCCTCATGAGACTTTACAGCCATAAACTAGAGACCTGCTACTACTACTACTACTACTACTACTACTACTACTACTACCTCTAGGATAATCATGGCCTCATGAGACTTTACAGCCACAAACTAAAGACCTACTACTACTACTACTACTACTACTACCTCTAGGATAATTACGGCCTCATGAGACTTTACACCACAAACTAGAGACCTACTACTACTACTACTACTACTGCTACTACTACTACTACTACTACATCCTGGTAACTAGAGACCTAGAGCATTCAGAGGATGGTGTCTTTCCTAGCTACACTGAAATAAGGGGGTTTCTGAACAGAAGTGCCGCCATCCAATTGCAGAAAAATACAATTCTTGTAGAAATCTCCAAATGTCAAGTGCGTATGATCCCAAATCTCAGCATGTCCCCTTCTGTGGTGTCCCTCAAGGTCTAGGTCTTAAATTTAGCACAAAATCTGTGTAACGAATGGTATCAACCCCAAAATTGCTGCAACAACTTATGAGACATGATAGACATATATGATGGTCATCCCCATGTTCTAGCATAATGTTCTTATACATTTTTCCAATTTATTTTAATGAATGAATGAATGAATGAATTAACATTTATAACTAGAAGAACTTGACCCACAGTGCTGAGCAGCACCTCACATTAATCTTCAGGTTCCAGCTTTCAGATGATGTTCACCACCTCTACGTGACATCTACTGTTCACCTGCTATCTGCCCCTAAAAATATATATAGAAAATAAAAATATAAAATTATACATATACACACACATCATATCTACTCTATACACATTCAACTAATGTATCCATATTCCACAGATTGAGAAATTAATGATGCTATATGATTATATGCAGTTAATCAGTAGTGTGGTCCTAACGTAGAGCTGCCACGCTACCAGACAGAACTATTAAAATTACTTTTTAAGAGCACAAAGAAGCAGCCTTGGCCTCGGGAAACAGGCCGTGACAGATGAAAGGTCCACGACGAGAGCAGTTTGTCACACTTCGGTTTAAGCGCACAGTCAAAACTAAACACAGCGCACACATCCAGAACTATTACTATCAATTAGAGGGAGAGGACGACAGAGAGGGAGGAGGAGGAGGAGGAGGAGGAAGAGGGGAAATGAAAGAGCAGCGAGTGAGGCACCTGTAATAAGCTCCTGCCTCTTTTAGCAGCACAGATGATGTGAGGGAGGAGAGGAGGACGAGGGGAGGAGAGGGGTAGAGGAGAGACAGCAGGAGGAAGGCACAGAGCGCACAGTCATCACATATGCCTTCATGATGGCCATTAGGAATGTAGAAGTGCTTGATTTTAGTTTTTAAAGTTTTAAACTTAGCTTTTTAACATCCAGCACAGAGAACATGCTCATCAATATAGCCTGTGGTAACACCCTCAAATACTTCTAATAGTATTTACTAAGGAAAGAAAGTTATAAATGAATGTTAATGAATGTATTGTATATGAATGTATATATGTATTTTCAGACTAGTGGAAAGAAAACATCCAAAATACACATTTAGGTGTTTGCTTATTTCTCCTAAATTCACCCAGTTAGCTTTAGATAATGTCTCATTTACATATCTCAACATGAATTTTCAGAAAACCTATAGTAAAAAAAATAACTGTCTTAATGTCAGTAAGGGGAACTTTCATGGTGATAGCTATTAATTTTTTTTAGTCTTTTTTACCCTATTCATCTTTTACAATCCATATCATTAAAGGCTGTTTTCTCTCTGAGTAAGAAATCTTCACTTCAGCAGCACCAACCAAACTTTCCACTGTCATGCACTTACTATATCTACTACATCTATATCCTCCAGGTTTTTACAGAGGGGTTTGTTTATATATCATTCATAACCTCATTCATAGAACATTTTATTCCTAAAAACAAAAACAAAGACAAAAATTGATTTTGTTTTATGGCTGTTGACAGTATTTTCTGATTTCTGGAGTGATAAAAAGAGAAACCATTTAATATATGAATAAAATGAAAAGAATATGTTCTGCAAATGTATAGCACATACAGTATTTAATAAGATAACATCTCATTTGCATATTTAAACTAAGGCTGTAAATCAATTAAAATATTTAATCACAATTAACCATGACTGTCCATAATTAATCACATTTTTATCTGTTCAAAATGTATTTGCACCAGGTAAATACATTTGTATATATACTGTATATCTGTATATTTATGATTGTAAATCAATGAATAACACTAATCAATGGCAGATATTGTCCAGAAACCCTCCCAGGTTCTGACTTTAGCATCAACAATCTGCTCCAATCAGAACATGGTAAACTGCAGCCCAACAGGCAACAACAGCTGTCAGTGTGTCAGAGTGCTGACTTGACTATGACGTGATCCAGACTGACTGGGACTATCATAAAGTGGGCATGTCTGTAAAGGGGGGACTGGTGGGGACCCAGAGAACCCATTTACATTCACACATCTGGAGGTCAGAGGTCAAGCGAAAATGGAGGTGCCAGTTTTTCCTCACCAAAATCAAGTGTTACTTTGGAGCATCATTTAGCCTCCTTCAAAGCAAGCTATGACCCGGTTGGTACTGATGGCTTGCTCGGGCTTTCTAGTATTCTTTCTAGTATTTATATATATATATATATATATATATATATATATATATATATATATATATATATATATATATATATATATATATATATATATAGCTTTAAAATTGAGCCTGTTGCAACCTAAAAAAGGCAAACTGAGTTAATGCCTTAAAGAAATAAGTTTAAAATATCACATTAACTTTGACAGCCCTAATTTAAACATGCATTTTCAGAAAACTTGTAACACAAAAAGTAATTGTTGTAATGTCAGTAATCAACAGGTGAAGTTTCATGGTGATGTCTATCTATAAGCCTATTCACCTCCCCTTAATATTGAACCACACCATGTTTAAGATGCTCAGCAGTGATAGCTTCTCATATATTTTATTCTGATATCACTGTTCACCCAATCAAATGGCCAACCAGTGGAGATAGTGGAGAGCTTTAAGGACCTGAGCATCGTCCTGAACCATACCTGGTCCATAAGGCTGCAAAGACTCTCTGCCATCCACAAGCTATAAGAGCCTTCTCCTGCTCCTTCTGTATCATAGCATCACTGAGCCCATCCTCCTGTACTGTGTAAACCATGGTCACCCTCACCAATACAAACAAGCTCATGAAAATCACCAACATATCCTCAGAAATAATTGGCCCTCATTGACGCAAGGGATGGGTACTGAAACTCAGTATTAAACAGACACCAGTGCTAAATTATTAAAGAGTACTGATGAGCTCCGACATTATCAGTTCTTTTATTGGTACTTTTTAACATTTTGCTGTAAGCAAATTGCTACAATCAAGCTAAGACCAAAGCTGTCTGTATGTAGTCAACCCGTTTAGCTTAGTTTGCCCCTCCTGTCCCCACCAGACGTACCTGCAGGCAATGAATCACATCAACAGAGGGAGGACGACAGGAGGAAGGACTGATACTGACTGATGGCTGAACGTCACTCTGGAATATTATTTATTTTGTTGACATTTTAGATTAGTTTCCAACGAGATGTTATCCACTTATCACAAACATTACTGCTGCTGCTCTAATTTGTTGTTTTTTTTTTAATAGATAAAAGTCTTAAATTAATATTACAAATTAAAAACTAATTGTTTAGTTATGAAAAAGAACTGATAAGAGTATCAATAAAGAACCCAACTGATAAAGAGAATCAATAAGAGTAGTAGTATAGATGAAATCCTAACGATAGCCATCCCGAATTGACACTGACCACAGCACACGACCCCCCCACCCCTCTGGTTGGCTTTGGCCATTCATCACCACCTTCTGTAACAGACTTGTGCTGTGTTGTTGTGTTGTTCCTGTTGCTCAGCCTGTCGGCCTCGGGATGATCTGAGCGTCTGATTGTGTACAGACTGTGAAAACAAATGAAGAATGAATCTGAATCTATTCCCACACCACAATGCCATCCCATTATATTTGACAGTTACAGAACACACTGTGCCCTTATATGATATAATAATCCGGAGTTTTCTACAAAATGTTGTGGCCCAAACAATATAAAGATGCTAGCTAGTGAAAAGTGAAACCTCTGAACACCTAAGTCAGGCTTTAGTACAGATACAAGATGTCCCTCCTGGACAAGGTGAGAGAGATGGGGAAAGGTGACGAAGGGACGACAGAATGGCTGGAAATAGTCCTACAGAAACAAAGGCAGCAGGATGGAGGTGAGCAGCAGGATGTCTTCTCCCCCCTGAGGCCTGATGCCATTTCAGGTTGCATCATCGCAGGAAGCTGCAGGGCACAGGTGGCTCAAACGCCACAGACACACACACTAACAAACCACAAACACTTTACAAAGATCCCAGAAAAGAGGCACCTAGTGTATACCCACTGAGAAAAGAATCAGACCAGACAATCGGCTGGCAGCAGGGTTATGCCACAGCATTTACATTTACTACATTTGGCACTCTTACTTTGAAAGCGGTCTTAAGTGCACTGATCAAACATAAAGAGCCTGGAATAAACACACAGATAATGTATATTACAATGTAAGCCATATTTAATAAGACAAGATAAGATAAGCTAAGATAAGATAAGATACGATAAGATGAACCTTTATTAATCCCTAGAGGGAAATTCAGGTCAGAGACTTTCTCCAGTTATACCAACAGTAGCCCTTTGACCGAGTCCCACTGAGCGGGCAATAATTCACCGTCAGCCAGTGCTCCTCTTTAATTAAACTGCACAAACAGCCTCCTCTCCTGAATGTGTGCGTGGTGCTGAGGAGAGTTGAGGACACCATCAGGCCAGTCAGCAGGAAAGAAAGAAACAACTCTAGCAGACTAATTAGAGACAGAGGAGACACAGTGGTGATCCCCGTCACTTTCTACACTCATCTGTTGTTTCGTAAGACGAGGCAGAATAAAAGCATGGATTTACAATCATTACTAACTAACTGACAGTACTGGTATGAATATACTGTACTGAAAATACTGATTTTTGCTTATTTCAGACCCTGTATATTACGCATACATGAAAAGTAGGGCTGTCAAAGTAAATACAACAATAATGTGTACGCAAATTAGTTTTAATGCCACTAATTTCTTTAACACATTAATGCAGCTTGTGATTTTTAGGCTTTAGTGGCCTCAGTTTTAAAGCAAGAGTGAAGAAACTAGAAAACCTAAAGAATCCACGGGTCCCAACCATGTCATACTAGCGTGTTCAGGGAGGAAGCTAATGCTAAATTTAAGTGCGGAAAAACTGGCATGATCAGCTCCAAAGGGCTCCCTTGACCTCTGACCTCCAGATGTGTGAATGTAAATGGGTTCTCTGGGTCCCCACCAGTCCTCCCTTTACAGACATGCCCACTTTATGATAGTCCCAGTCAGTGTGGATCAAGTCATAGTCAAGTCAGCACTCTGACACACTGACAGCTGTTGTTGCCTGTTGGGCTGCAGTTTGCCATGTTCTGATTGGAGCAGATTGTTGATGCTAAAGTCAGAACCTGGGAGGGTTTCTGGACAGTATCTGCCATTGATTTGGTGTTGTTCATTGGTTTACAATAATAAATTTATGAAAATATTTACATAAATCAATCGTATTTGTCTACTCCCATGTTGGTAGGAGTATTAAATACTTGACAAATCTCCTAATAAGTTACATTTTGAACACACAAAAATGGGTGATTAATCACGATTAAATACTCTAATCGATTGAATGTCCTAATGAAAAGGTATTAAAGGAGCAGTTTGTAGGATCTGGTGGCCTCTACTGGAACTCCTCCTGTGTGCCAAGCGTTTTGGAGAACCATAGTGACCAACGTGAAAAACTGAATGTCTCTCTCTAGAGCCAGTGTTTGGTTTGTCCGTTCTGGGCTACTGTAGAAACATGGTGACCCGCTGCCTATGTAGATGTAAACTGCTCATTTTAAGCTGACAAAAACACAGCACTTCTTAGGTTCAGGTGATTATACACTAAAGAATAAATACTTTTTATTAATATCATATTGTATTTCTGCCAATAGATCCCCCTAAATGTTACACACATTGTTTAAATATACCTGTTTGGCATAATACAACCCTTGTCACTGCATATTGATGCCATGAATATACAGACTGATGAGTCCAGGAAGTCAGTTTTGGGCTGTGGAAGTATTTTCTCTGAGTGGTAACATTTTAAAGCTTGCCATCCTCTACCATGGCATACTGTGATACTGTATTTCCTGCCCACTTGGCTGAGGATGGGCCATGTCTGAGCCAGCAAATAACTCCTGTAGGATGTACTGGGCTTACTGGGCAATTTTGAGGCTGACTCATTCATCCGGGCATGCTGCACACAGGCTGCAAACAATCCATGATACAAGTATGACTGTAAGTACAACAGTCCTGTTGTATATAAGTCATCTAAGAAGCGGAGATCTTCATATGCCCAGCTTAATCTAGTATTTTATCACTTCATGTTGAAATTGGACAGATTGTCCGTCTGGAAGATGATGTGTGCTCTCAGTGATGGGTAAAATGACTTGAAATTTTAGCTGGGCAATACCTGGTTTAGTAAGATAAAAACAGAAATGTTGTAAATTTAGACGATGCTCGTACAGTAGATCGATGTGGGCCAGTTTTTTGTAGAAAGCCTGGAAGAATAAACTACAGGCTTGTAGCGGCTCATACAGTTTCTTTTAAATTGTTCACATGGATATATTATTTGAAAGTATGTGGAGGTGCCTGGAATGTTGTAACTGATGTGTCCAAATGATTGGCATGCCAAAGTCCTCAGATATGGTACAACCTTGACATTATCAATACTAGTTTCCACAAAAAATACCTCTATTCAGGCCAGTACAGTATACTAAAGACAACTTTCAACACTAGCATCTGTCCCATTTAATGTGGCCAATTTTAGCCTTTTATTATGTGACGACCGATTAATCGGTCTGACATTTTTTCATAATCACCATCGACCGATGTCTGAGCATATTAAGCAATTAGCCAGCAGGACACATCAGAGGGTAGCCCAGCGTTGCTGCTGTAAAACGTGTGACTGCCGTCCTCCCAGCAGACCTACGTAGATGAAGCTCAGTGGAAGTGAAGTGTTGTTCAATAAATGTTTACTTCAGATATTTTCTGTATCATTTGTTATTATTAAGCTGATATATCATCATCAGATGAAGGAAAATAGAAAACGAGCCAAATTAAAAAAAATAAATAAATAAAAAATGAACATCATATATCGGCCATCAGCTGTCCTGATTCTGTGGGAATCACAGGGCACATAGAGACAGACAACATATAGACAGACAACCATTCACACTCACATTCACACCTACGGGACATTTAGAGTCATCAATTAACCTAAACTGCATGTCTTTGGACTGTGGGAGGAAGCCGGAGTACCCGGAGAAAACCCACGCTGACACGGGGAGAACATGCAAACTCCACACAGAAGAGCCCCAAGCCGGAATCGAACCTGCGACCCTCTTGCTGTGAGGCGAGAGTGCTAACCACCCTGACCTCTATATATAGCTATAACTATAACTATATAGACATAGTTATACATTATCAATCCAATGGTCAAAGAAAGATGGACTTATTTTTATTTATTTAAGTCAGGATGCAGGGATAACAATGGAAAAACAATATGATGGGCAGGCAGACCAGTGAAACAGTTAGAGCTGGACGATAAATTAGTTTTATGAGTTTATTGAAATTTATGGTTTAAGATGATGATCGATTTTCATTTTTACTGAACTTTCACCACTTCCCTGAGCTCCTGCATTTCACAGTAATGTGAGACTTCCCTGCTAAGGTCGTTCCCCAACAAGGCAGAGTCGGCTTTGCTGGCTGGAAGTGGTTCAGGCTAGTCCGGCCTCAAGCCACCCGATGTGTAGAGTCTGTGGCAACTAAAGGCAGCAGCATGACAAATTTATTTCAGCATCTCTAATTAAAATCAACTGTAAATCAAGAGATTTTAATTTTAGGCCGTATCGCACAGCCCTAGAGACAATGACAAAACAAAGGAAAAGTAAATGGAGAAGAAAAGGAAAGGCAGAGAGGCCGAGGCAAGAGGAGACAGACAAGACAAAAAGAAGACATGAGGACAGGGGAGGGGGAGAAGAAGAAAGCTGAACAACATTTGCAACCTAAAAACAGAGTTAGATCTTACATGAAAAGATGGGCTACAACCAGGAGAATACTGCTTAATCAACCAGCACTTGACTTAGACAAACACCAAGACAAAAAAACAAGAGATGATCAGGTGACAGCAAGGTCACAGGCTGAGTCCATCCTTTTCAGTCAAACTGTCCTTGGGCAGACAGTGAAGCTACACAGACGTGGACGTGTCTCAAGGGACATGCATAGCAAATACAGTGAGACCCCTATCAAGTGGCAGACAGGTGTAGACTGAGGTAGGAGGTGTGTCCATAGAACAGCACTAGAGCTGTGATAACTGATGCATTTCATTCCCTGACAGTACATGATATACTTACTGTTGTCTCACAGTACACAGGGTGTGAAAAGACTCCCTGCCAACAGACAGAGCTTCCTATTACTACCTAGGTGGCAAAACTGACCACAGTACAGAGCAAAAAGGCAGCCTTTGTCCTCCATAACTCCCACAGGAAGTTTCCAGGTACACTGAGATGCTCACGGATCATTTTTCATGAGAAACACCTAAAACAGAAGCTGACAGGCTGCTTTTTTCTGTCTCATCAGCAGCTTGACCCTGAACAGCCAACAGAGGGACAGCAACTATCAGTTGTAGTGGATGGAGAGAGACTTGACGTGGTTGAACACTTTAAGTACCTCGGGGTTGTCTTCGATTCTAATATAAATTTTAAGCAACATATTAAAGAAGTGGGCTGCACGGTGGTGCAGTGGTCAGCACTCTCGCCTCACAGCAAGAGGGTCGCAGGTTCGATTCCGGCTTGGGACTCTTCTGTGTGGAGTTTGCATGTTCTCCCTGTGTAAGTGTGGGTTTTCTCCGGGTTCTCCGGCTTCCTCCCACCATCCAAAGACATGCTGTTTAGGTTAATTGATGACTCTAAATGTCCCGTAGGTGTGAATGTGAGTGTGAATGGTTGTCTGTCTATATGTTGTCTGTCTCTATGTGCCCTGCGATGGACTGGAGACCTGTCCAGGGTGAACCCCGCCTTCGCCCTATGTCAGCTGGGATCGGCTCGAGCCCCCCCGTGACCCCTAATGGGACAAGCGGTTGACGATGGATGGATGGATATTAAAGAAGTCTCAAATAAAATTAAATTCAACTTGTCAAATTTCAAACATGTCAGACCTTTCCTGAATATGGAGACAGCGAAAACCTATATGCATGCAGTGATTTTGACTCACATTTCCTACTGTTATACAACATGGTCACATACCTCAGAAAGTACTCTTAAACCCCTCAAGTCTCTCTTCAAGAGAACACTAAAGACTCTTGACAAAAAAAACAATACATTACCACTATTGTAAAATTATTAATAAGCACAAAATCTTGGACTTTGACAGCTACCAGTTGTTTTTGGATGCGTGTCTCATCTATAAGGTTTTGAATGGTCTAGCGCCTCCACCATTACAGGACTTCAAAAAGAAAAAAAAATCATCCATAGTAAACACCAGAGCTCTGACTAGATGTACAGCGGCACCGGACTAAATTTGGCCAAATGGTGGCATCCATCAGAGGAACAGTGTTGGAACACTCTGCCAGCTCATGTTAGAAACTGTGACAACTACATCAGCTTTAAAAAGACGCTCAAACTGTGGTTGAAAACTAACCAGACCTGCTCTCATGGGTGACCTCTACATCTTTTCTATTGTATGTATGGATTTTTAGCTGTTATGGGAATCAGGACTTATTCTCTGTATAAGATATCTACATGTTCTATGTTCAATGTGTTCTACATGGTGTATTGTCTCTCTGTTTTTCTATGATACCTGCCTTAGGACAACGGATGAAATTTAGCAACTGCGCTAATTCCGGCATATTTATATTGATGCTTTTGCTGATATGTTGATTAATGTGCATTGTCCTAATCAAATAAATAAATAAATAAATATAAAATAACCAAGGTGTGAAGCAGCCCTTGACATTTGCAACAGTACGATACAGTACTCATCATCTCTTGCGTGAGCAGTTCATCTAGTGTGACATAGTTTTCCTTGGCCATAAAACCAGTGGAAAAACAGCAAGACTTCACCTGCCAGCGGTGACATCATGTCAGCTGGCAGGTGTGTCGGTGCTGCAGGTGGTTCATCTACAGAGATGTGATGAATGGAAGCATATCATTTATCTTCATTTTACAAGCTGAGAAAATGTGCTTCATAAAGGACTTGTAGTCTCCTTAATAAAAGGAGATATTATACAAGAGTCATTTTAAACATCTACACCAGGAAATATCTGAGGCCATCTGTTGTAGATTTAAACTTTTTCACATGAATTTACCAAATACGCAAGTTTGTTTTTTTCACTTGGTTATTTTGATCCATTATCTACCACCATGGAGGCTAAGCTACGTAACGCTGTGTAGACGCACACAACAACACAAACTAACTAACCAATCAGTGCAGCAGCAGACCTGCAGCTCCATTGTTCTGCGCAGTAAAATTACTGTTTTTATCCATGGAGTCTGGTGGCTTTGAAGACAAAGATTCTCTGCCGGAAAGGTCTGTCTGACGACAAGGTACCTCACCATCAGACAGAGCTTTCTGACGGGGATCTGAAGCCGTTGTATTGCTCTCTTCAAAGCCACTACACTCCACTGATAAAAACAGTAATTTAGACTTAAAAAATGGTACTAACACTTTCAATTATTTCCAAAGACTGTATATAAAGATGGACAACATGACAGCTTCAAAAAGTGAAGGCAAAACATGGAGCACCCCCTGATGGCTGGCTACAGTATAGGTCATAAACCCCACACCATATTATCGATGGTTATTTCCAAACTTAGCACAGCTAACTTTGACTCAGCTAATGTTAGCGTTGAGCCTCATTGATTGAGGTAACCTAGGTCACTGTTTTTACTAATAGCTGAGTGGGCATTTCCATTTGAAAAAAATGCAAAAGAAGGCAAACGGAGTTGACCTTTAACAACATAACCATGTCTGAAGGTTTTGTCTGAAGTAGCACTCCAGTGTTTTGTAGTTCAACAGGGCCGAATGTGTCAGAATCTTCCAGTCAAACTTTCATTCATATCCTACTAATAATGTAAGCTTATCAATTTAATAGTTCTCTAGACTGTCACGGATCTCAACTGAACCACTAAGTCTGACTCATTTTCTAACTATTAGTTGCAACCTGAGTCCAAATGGTTTTAATAAAGGATTCATAAGGATTCAGATACCAGGCGGCCTCCAGTGATGTTCAGGGTGTTTTTGGCCATAGACCATCTGCTGTGGGTGTGTCCACTAGTGAAATATGAGACCTTTCAAGAAAAACCCCATGTTATTAATTACACCTGTGGTGTTCCTGACACAGAAAGTCAATACAGCATGATTAAATGTAGCCTAGTAAATTCAATAGGAGAACAGGACTATAATTTAACAGCTTGTGTAGTTAGTACATTGTGCTTGACAAATTAAGATTACGTATATGTGTGAATTGTAGCTAAACAAGCTGAGACCACACAGACAGCAGGACACGAGCATAACTGCATTGTTAATGGCTTGCGCCGCTTCTGTTGTCCAATGATGTCATTGTTGCTGGGTGGACTGACCCACAACAGGTGACATGTGTCAGCACTGCAGCTTTATGTAGGAGGTGATATTGCACTAGGGCTGTCCTCCACCACAGACATTCTTAGTCAACACACAGATAACCACATAATAACACCACTTAAATCCTGGGTTTACCAGAGATTTGGTCATGAGTTTCCAAAAACAAGTCATTCATCAAGACCAAAACAACCGAGTCGTCGAGTTAGTCGACTGAAGCTGGGCACACTACACCAGAATCAAGCCGGGGCCTGATTCCCCCTCCTGACGATCGTCAGCAAAGCCACGGTGTGTTGATGCTTCTCAAGATTATCTTTCCAGATGTTCCTGTGGTATGTGGTATGTTGTGGTGTGAGCTATGTTTTTTACATCCCATGATTTGCTCAGAAGAACATCCTGGATGCGCTGACCTCAAATCAAAAATTTTAAACATGATGGGCTATCCTGTTGTGTGCAGAGAACCCTGAGGTCAGCCGATGGTGTAGTCACGTTGGAAAGAACAATAACCAACTGAGAGCCAAGCTGAAGAACTGGCGTGGTGGCTGCAGCTAAGACATGAGCTAATGCAAAACACAAAGCATAAAGTAATAAGATGGAGGTCAGAAATGGAGGAGTAACTTGTTGATTTGAAACAAGTGGTTATTTTACGTGTCTCCATATCTTCTATCCATCCATCCATTCTTTGTGAATTTTTAGTACAAATCAAAAACTAACATCACTGATTCTTCCTGCCCGTCGTCCGCCATGTATGTTTACACTAAAGTCACATTTGATAACAAAAATAACAAAATATCTGTTTTTTTTTTTTTTTTTTCCAAGTCTTGACTCTTGTTGTTCATGAAAGAATCTGTTAGTGTGTGGTGGCTGTTTCTCAATGCACAAGTCATTTCTCTCCATACACTATAGTGACAAATGTGTAAAATTAAACAGAACGTCATTATGTGTGGGCTCAGCCTAAAGAGGGGGAAGCCTTATGTCACACAGAGCAACAGGTGAATAAAAACATAAATCACTAATTCAGCTGCATTACTTACAACTGTTGCACTGAGACATACACTTTGAACATCACATGTAATCACACAGGGCTCACAGAAAACTGGTAAATTTACTATAAAGTTGAGAACATGCTTACTGCAAAAAAACAACAAACAGAAACTGCACCAACGCAGACAGAATGCTCTTCTAAAAGTTTTTACCACTACACAAAAAAATACAACAGCAGCTACGAAGACCGGTAAAGAGAAAAGTTCCCCCTCACCTCTGATTGGACTCTGAGTTTAACCGCAACATGTATAAGTTCTTAGCTGGTGAGAGAGGCTCCAAATAACGAATGAATAAACGGGTGATGCTAAAAGCTAAAGCTAATTCCTCATTTGAGAGGTAAGAGAGGCCAAAGGGATGAATAGTTCCAACAGACAGATATAAAGGCAGGCTGATCCTGTATTGTAAACCTACTTTAATGGTGATAATAGTGAAGGTAAGGGAAGGTTTAATACAGACTGAGCCTCCTATCATTTGATAGTGAGACCCGCTGTAATCTTGAGACCCCTAAATCCTACAGTAGCTCCACTGCTTCTCAACCACTCTAGAAAACTTACGAGTCACGAGTCATCTCGGTGTCTCGGGTGAATCCAGCACCTCCGCCCAAAAGTGAATGTGTCGTTGGAAGCGTTGGGTCTAATTCTTCGAGTGTCCACTTTCTCCACAGACTGGCTGAGTGAGCAGCTGCGTGGCTAGCTCCACCTCTGACTGGATGACTTCAGTAGGGTGGAAAGTGAACCGCTGTTTAGATGGACAGTAACAGTGGCGAAGCACCCACCCACCCAGCAGCAAGGTCTGCCAGTAGCTCCACCTCTTCATTTCCCCAATTCCCCCACTCACCTCACTGGAGCCAGGGCTAAATGTGGAGCAGTTGGGTGGGGGTGTGGGGGGTGCAACAGCTCTACTTTGGGGGTCGTTGGGGAGGATATGTCTCACTGCCCTTTCCAAAAATAGATACTCTGACCTGCACACATCAACAGCCTGGAATGGATTTCGTGAGGGTTGTTAGCGGTTTAATCATTCTTATACAGATGTTACCATCTGTTACCAAACAAGGAAACATGCCATCCGAAACTAATGAAGGCATGATCAGAGGCAGTGACATAATCCGGCCAAGTTTCAATAAAACTTAGGCCTGGAGACTACACGATTCAAACAGGAAATGCTGTTGGGTGTTAAATTTGGAAAGATGTTGGCATTTACCAAGAAGAGAGGGTCTAACAAAAAGATTTCACTGGTTGCATTATGGGAAATGTAGGGTCCAGCATTTTTGGAACTAGACCCATAAGAGGGACTAAAAGTCAGGATGCACAGTATAGGTCTCTGCTAGGGGTGGGCATGGTTAAGGTAAAAAAAATGAACTGTTCGGTTCGCTGGTCACAGTTCAGTTTGTGTATGTACTGTTCGGTTCATTTGAAATAGGTTATGAGGCCGATTGATTATTTTTTTCATCTCATTTATTGTCTCACTAGAAATCAAGGCCTGTGGAAAGAGGCTGGGACACGGTGGACAGGACCATGATGTAGAACACAGGGACAGTGGAACTGAAGCTGAGCTCGTGTGTTGTGATTGGCTCAATTTCAGCGAGGGCGGACCAGATTTTACTGCTCATGTCTCTCAACCACCACCACTATGTTCACACTACCACAGCTATTAACTCTCCACCGCACGTTAGCTCGGCGGCTAACAGTGAATGGTAAACATGTCAGTAAATGACTGTAGTTCCTTCTAGTCAGCAGTTGTTCAGGAGTTTATTGTGAAGGGAGGAATAGTAGCAGTGAAGAGGTGATGATCTGTTATTGACGAGGGTCTGAACTACAGAGCCTCCATGTTATTAATATATTATCCTCATAAAGTTTAGGAGCAACATAACCCTTGACTACACAAGCTGAAACTAAAGCTGGCAGTAGACTCTGTCGTCTGACTATTTAGATTAGTTTGTCATGTATCTCAGTAGTAAACTAAAGCTGGCAGTAGACTCTGTAGTCTGACTATTTAGATTAGTTTGTCATGTATCTCAGTAGTAAACTAAAGCTGGCAGTAGACTCTGTAGTCTGACTGTTTAGGTTAGTTTGTCATGTATCTTAGTAGTAAACTAAAGCTGGCAGTAGACTCTGTAGTCTGACTGTTTAGGTTAGTTTGTCATGTATCTCAGTAGTAAACTAAAGCTGGCAGTAGACTCTGTAGTCTGACTATTTAGATTAGTTTGTCATGTATCTCAGTAGTAAACTAAAGCTGGCAGTAGGCTCTGTAGTCTGACTGTTAGGTTAGTTTGTCATGTATCTCAGTAGTAAACTAAAGCTGGCAGTAGACTCTGTAGTCTGACTGTTTAGGTTAGTTTGTCATGTATCTCAGTAGTAAACTAAAGCTGGCAGTAGGCTCTGTAGTCTGTTTAGGTTAGTTTGTCATGTATCTCAGTAGTAAACTAAAGCTGGCAGTAGACTCTGTAGTCTGACTGTTTAGGTTAGTTTGTCATGTATCTTAGTAGTAAACTAAAGCTGGCGTAGGCTCTGTAGTCTGACTGTTTAGGTTAGTTTATGTATTTGTTATGAAGGTCTGATACTGACTGATTTTGTGTTCTTCAGTCTTTATAAACTTAATTCAGCAATATGATTGATTTTATTAATGTGTCAGATTGTTTCCAGTGAGATATTAATGAGTTTCTATGGTGACTTTGCTGTTGTGAACATTACTGTTGCTGCTCTAGAAACAACATGTGTCCTAGTTGGATTTAAATATTAAATTCTAATCTGGTTCTGACTTTAAAAACAACTAGGCTGACATCAGTAGAGCTAATATGAAGACTCCAAACTTGTTCATTTATCACAAGTCAAATTTCGGAGTCACTTTTCTTTTAGATCAGAAGTCCAGCCATCAGATGTGACAACGAAGAAGTGTTTTTCCTGATGTTAGTCTGCTGTTGTGAAGACTAACAGCTGTTGATTTATTTTGACAAATAAATGAAATGAATGTTTAAATTGAAGCTGGAAATTGGCCTCCTGCTGGACCATAAATGTACAGAACCGAACCGAAAACCGTGACCCCAAACCGTGAACCGAACCGTGAACTGAACCGTGAACTGAACCGAGGCATAAATTTTAGGAACTGTCCCACCCCTAGTCTCTGCTACTTAGATTTTCAGGATTCCTTTGTAATATGTCACTTCTGAGTCCCCAACCTTTATGGAATAATGATACTGGAGCTCTGAAAATTAATGCTAAAATAACGCATTTCCACAATTTCTTTTAGGCAGCACAAATTTCTTTAACACATTAATGCAACTTGCATCATATGAAACTAGAAAACTTAAGAAATCCACTAGTACCAACATGTCATCATAGCTTGTAGTAAAGGAGGTTAAATAACGCTTTAAACTCCTGAAAGCAGCTATAAGTTCTTCTTTTATATGAATAAAATGCTGCTGATGTTAATTTAACAAGTGAAATAATAAGGTTTGGTGAGTGAGAACATGTCCAGATCTCATCAGCATGATCTGATACTGTAGGTGTCTGCTCCGTATTTATTCCAAATGTATATAATTACATATAATTATATAATTACATATATATATGCTATGCATATACAATACTCATCACCTGCTGCACTTTACTTACTTATTACTGTTACTTACTTATTTTACTGTCAGTTCTCTTCATTGCACCTTCTTCCCTTCATTGCACCTTCTCTTTTAATTTTTACTATACTGTATTCATCTGTACTGTGTTGCTATGACACCCGAATTTCCCTCAAGGGATTAATAAAGGTTCATCTTATCTTATCTTATCTTATCATTCAAATTTGACCATATGTACTGTGGTACATATGGTAAATATATACATATATTTGTATAAAGCCGCATTGTTGTCCACTCCCATTGATAATCATGGTGAGTATGACCATTCACAACATGTAGAAAGCTTTTTCCTTTAGAGACAACATGTTGTACAAGTTAGTCTTCATAGTTGATCCTTCATAATGATCAACCAAAACTACAGTGTACTGTACTGTATCCGTACTCTGAGCTATGAGTTACAGACAGTACAGAGGTCTGTATATAGCCTGGCTGCACTCAGCCCACTGGATCAATGAAAGTGCATGAATAGAGATGTTGGACCTTCAGGCCTCCTGCAGGGACATGATCACACGGTCTGAGGACCACAGAGAGAAACTCTCAGTGCAACATTCCATGGGCCATGAGTAGATTGCAGTGACTTAGTAGTGAAGAAGTCTTTCTCACATTTAATGGCAAGTGCTATATTCACCCGAGGGAGGCATGACACTGTATCAGTGAGTCAGTACAGTCAGTCATTTATGGCCTTGACCCTAATAAAATATGTAGGTCATGTAAAATACACCATGGAGGTCAAAGGTCAGATGTATCCAGTGTCTGTCATCCGAGACAAACCTGACCAGAGTCAGTCATGTTCATTGATGTGACCCACTGCTATAGTATGTCAACTCCTAAATAGCTTGAGCTGTCTGCAGATTCCTCCTCCTATCACCAAAGACCCAAACAGATACAGTAAGTCTTTCATCGTGGTCTGCTGTGACAAAATAATCCCATTCCAGAGTTACAGGAGACATGCCATGTTCACTTTCAGGTTCACACTAGAACGTCTTTACGTGCTTTAATGCTCGAACCACAATTATCGCCTCGCATTGTATGCCTCCACCAACCAGTCAGTTTACATCAAGTCTGTTCACTATGTCATCACTTTATCATTTATCCTATTAGATATTTGTATAAAATTGTCATAATTAGGATATCAGTTCTTGAGTTATGGCTAAAAATGTATTTTGTGAGGTTATAGTGACCTTTGACTAATGAGATTCTGATAAGTTCATCCTTGACTCCAAGTGGAAGTTTGTGTCAAACTTCATGAAATTTCGTCAAAGTGTTTCTGCGTTCACGAGAAAGGAACGGACATACATACAGACATGACTCCTGTATATTTGTTTACACTCTTGTGTATTTGTTTATATTCCTGTATATTTGTCTATATTTTTGTATATTTTTATATACACTTGGGTGTTTTTTGTAAATGTGCTTCTGTAACAACCAAATTTCCCCACTGTGGGATTAATAAAGGTCTATTCTACTCTATTCTACATATCTGTCCATACCTACAGACATATCAGTCCATACCTAAAGACATATATCGGTCCATACCTACAGACATATATCTGTCCATACCTACAGACATATATCTTTCCATACCTACAGACATATCTGTCCATACCTACATACGTATCTGTCCACACCTACAGACATATATCTGTACATACCTACAGACATATCTGTCCATACCTAAAAACATATCTTTCTATACCTACAGACATATCTGTCCATACCTAAAGACATATATCGGTCCATACCTACAGACATATATCTGTCCATACCTACAGACATATATCTGTACATACCTACAGACATATCTGTCCATACCTAAAAACATATCTTTCTATACCTACAGACATATCTGTCCATACCTAAAGACATATATCGGTCCATACCTACAGACATATATCGGTCCATACCTACAGACATATATCTGTCCACACCTATAGACATATATCTGTCCACACCTACAGACATATATCTGTCCATACCTACAGACATATCTGTCCACACCTACAGACATATATCTGTCCACACCTATAGACATATATCTGTACATACCTACAGACATATCGGTCCATACTTACAGACATATATCTTTCCATACCTACAGACATATATCTGTCCATACCTACAGACATATATCTGTCCATACCTACAGACATATATCAGTCCATACGTACAGACATATATCGGTCTATACCTACAGACATATCTGTCCATACCTACAGACATATATATCGGTCCATACCTACAGACATACTGTATATATCTGTCCATACCTACAGACATATATCTGTCCATACCTACAGACATACAGTATATCTGTCCATACCTACAAACATATATCTGTCCATACGTACAGACATACAGTATATCTGTCCATACCTACAAACATATATCTGTCCATACCTACAGACATATATCAGACAACCCAGAAACATAATACCTCAGGCCATGGCTGTCGCAGCACGGAAACATAACTTTCTCATCCTATTCACTCTATATTTAGCACCTGTCTCTTTAAGCCCCTCTCCCCAAAAAAGCCCTGTTTGCTCTGATTGGTTTGTGAAGTTAACAACTAATTTGTGAAGTTGGCATCACTGTGGTTCCCAAAACAAAAAGCATATAGCTGTCCATACCTACAGACATACAGTATATCTGTCCATACCTACAGACATATATCTGTCCATACCTACAGACATATCGGTCCATACCTACAGACATATATATCGGTCCATACCTACAGACATATACTGTATATCGGTCCATTTTTCGACACCTACGGCTCCAGCTACGGCTCCAGCTCTACCCCATAGACAACCCCCCTCTGCTCCACTACTCAGCCCTGCCCCCCCACCAACCCCCTCCTCTGCCTCTGACACACAGCCACCCTACTCCAGTTTGTCCTTCACAACGCTTCAGGTGAAGAACCAGCTCAAGAAGATGAATGTGAGGAAGGCTACGGGTCCAGATGGCATCAGCTCCAGGCTCCTGAAGTCCTGCGCAGACCAGCTGTGTGGGACTTTTGGACATCTATTTAACCTGAGCCTGAAGCTGAGGAAGGTACCACAACTGTGGAAGACATCCTGCATGGTACCTGTGCCCAAGACCCCACACCCCAAGGACCCCAGCAGCTTCAGGCCGGTGGCATTAACATCCCACCTGATGAAGGCCCTGGAGCGCCTGGTCCTCCAACATCTCCGCCCTGTGGTGAGTCCATCCATGGACCCACTACAGTTTGCCTACCAACCTGGCATTGGGGTGGACGATGCCGTCATCTTCCTTGTGGACCGAGCTCTATCTCACCTGGAGAAGCCTGGGAGCACTGTGAGGATCATGTTCTTTGATTTCTCCAGTACTTTCAACACCATCCAGCCGACACTTCTGGGGGACAAACTGGAGACTGCAGGGGTAGATCAACATCTTACATCCTGGATACTGGACTACCTCACAAACCGCCCACAGTTTGTGAGGTCACAGGACTTCACTTCAGACACGGTGGTCTGCAGTGTGGGGGCCCCGCAGGGAACGGTTCTGGCTCCGTTCCTCTTCACGCTCTACACTGCAGACTTCACTTACAACTCACCAACCTGTCACCTGCAGAAGTTCTCTGACGACTCTGCCATCGTCGGCCTCATCACTGATGGGGACGATGGGGAGTACAGAGAACTTTCCCAGGACTTCGTGGACTGGTGCCTGCGGAACCACCTCCAGATCAACGCGGGGAAAAAAAACTAAAGAGCTGGTGGTGGATTTCCGCAGGCAAACTCATCCCCCTCCAACACCGGTGAACATCCAGGGATCAGACATTGAGATGGTGACATCTTATAAATACCTGGGTGTTCACCTGAACAATAAACTGGAGTGGACCACAAATTCCTCTGAACTCTATAAAAAAGGCCAGAGCAGGCTGTATCTGCTGAGGAGACTGAAGTCTTTTGGAGTGCAGGGGACACTCCTGAAAACTTTTTATGACACTGTCGTGGCATCAGCCATATTTTATGGAGTGGTTTGCTGGGGCAGCAGCATCACAGCTGCAGACAGGAAGAGGCTGGATAAGATTATCAAAAGGGCCAGCTCTGTCCTGGGATGCTCTCTGGACTCAGTGCAGGTGGTGGGAGAGAGGAGGACGATGGCTAAGCTGTCATCCATGATGGAGAAGGACTCCCACCCCATGAGAGACACCATCAGAGCTCTGGAGAGCTCCTTCAGTGACAGGCTGCTACACCCTAAGTGTACGAAGGAGCGTTACAGAAGGTCCTTCCTGCCTGCAGCTGTTAGACTCCACAACCAGCACTGCTCCCAGTAAAACCACAATCACAGTCACATTTACAACAAACTTGTTTATTGATATAAGGGACATACTTCTGGCTTTACTTTTTCTATTATGTATACACAAATCTATTTATTTTATTGTATTAATACTGTTTTTAAATCTATGCTTCTTGTCTTTATTGCACTATCCACTTTGCTGCTGTAATGTGTAATGTGTGAATTTCCCCACTGTGGGACCAATAAAGGAATATCTTATCTTATCTTATCTAACTGCAGACATATATCGGTCCATACCTACAGACATATATATCAGTCCATACCTACAGACATACTGTATATATCGGTCCATACCTGCAGACATATAGTTTATCTGTCCATACCTACAGACATATATCTGTCCATACCTACAGACATATATATCAGTCCATACCTACAGACATACTGTATATATCGGTCCATACCTGCAGACATATAGTTTATCTGTCCATACCTACAGACATATATCTGTCCATACCTACAGACATATATCTGTCCATACCTACAGACATATCTGTACATACCTACAGACATATATCGGTCCATACCTGCAGACATATATCTGTCCATACCTACAGACATATATATCGGTCCATACCTACAGACATATATCTGTCCATACCTACAGACATATATCTGTCCATACCTACAGACATATCTGTACATACCTACAGACATATATCGGTCCATACCTGCAGACATATATCTGTCCATACCTACAGACATATCGGTCCATACCTACAGACATATATATCGGTCCATACCTACATACATATCTTCCATACCTACAACATATCGGTCCATACCTACATACACATATCTGTCCATACCTACAGACATATCTGTCCATACCTACAGACATATATCGGTCCATACCTACAGACATATCGGTCCATACCTACAGACATATCGGTCCATACCTACAGACATATCTGTCCATACCTACAGACATATATATCGGTCCATACCTACAGACATATACTGTATATCGGTCCATAACTGCAGACATATATCGGTCCATACTTACAGATATACTGTATATATCGGTCCATACCTGCAGACATACAGTATATCTGTCCATACCTACAGACATATATCTGTCCATACCTACAGACATATATCTGTCCATACCTACAGACATATCTGTTCATACCTACAGACATATCTGTACATACCTACAGACATACATCGGTCCATACCTACAGACATATATATATCGGTCCATACCTACAGACATATATATCGGTCCATACCTACAGACATATCTGTCCATACCTACAGACATATATATCGGTCCATACCTACAGACATACTGTATATATCAGTCCATACCTACAGACATATATCTGTCCATACCTACAGACATACAATATATCTGTCCATACCTACAGACATACAGTATATCTGTCCATACCTACAGACATACAGTATATCTGTCCATACCTACAGACATATATCTGTACATACCTACAGACATATCGGTCCATACTTACAGACATATATCTTTCCATGCCTACAGACATATCTGTATATACCTACAGACATATATCTGTCCATACCTACAGACATATATCTGTCCATACCTACAGACATATCTGTCCATACCTACAGACATATATCAGTCCATACGTACAGACATATATCGGTCTATACCTACAGACATATCTGTCCATACCTACAGACATATATATCGGTCCATACCTACAGACATACTGTATATATCTGTCCATACCTACAGACATATATCTGTCCATACCTACAGACATATATCTGTCCATACCTACAGACATACAGTATATCTGTCCATACCTACAAACATATATCTGTCCATACCTACAGACATATATCAGACAACCCAGAAACATAATACCTCAGGCCATGGCTGTCGCAGCACGGAAACATAACTTTCTCATCCTATTCACTCTATATTTAGCACCTGTCTCTTTAAGCCCCTCTCCCCAAAAAAGCCCTGTTTGCTCTGATTGGTTTGTAAAGTTAACAACTAATTTGTGAAGTTGGCATCACTGTGGTTCCCAAAACAAAAAGCCAATGAGATTTTTCCATTTGATTTTGGATTTTCAGCATGACGACATTTAGTAGTCTCATTCAGCCACATTTTAAAGACACAGAATAGCTCCAACATGTTCACATTTTTTCTGAACTAGGCATCCCACAAAAACTGACCGACTGGTTTTATTTTACACTTTGTGGATTGGTATACACTCCAGATACTCAAATGGATGTGCACAAACACTGAAAAGGGTTATGAGGAGTTCTCTTCATAATCTGAAATATGATTAACAAAAGAAATCATAAATGAAACGTACCACCACGTTGCTAAAGTTCCGCTTCATATCCAGTCACTCACTAATATTCATACTACAGGTTCCAATAATGTATGGGTGTGACGCATATACAGTCTATGGCAATGAAGCCCTGACCTTGTCCTTACTGTTCTTTAGCCATTTACTGTACAAGCAAGACAATTTATGGATCAAGTCCTTCATCTGATGCATCTCTGTGAAGCACTGAAGGCTTTCTGGGTCCTGCTCAGTTTTTAGAAATTACACCCTAGCCTTGAAACAGAAGCTTTTCTAAGAAATCCATCTTTGAGCCATTAAAGCTGCAGTTGGTAAGCTGAAAACTGTTAACTGTCATATCCTGACACTAGTACCAAGGACAGAAAATCAGGTTCCTCTGTCTCCTCCTAGTGCCCCAAAGACTCCAAAGTACCCAAACTAGAACAACAAGTCACAGAGAAGAGAGCATGCACTGATATGAGTACAGACCCATTCACCTGACCCCTTCTATGGGAGACAATGGGACATAATGGAGAGAGACAGAAAGACAGACAGACAGTGAGACAGACAGACAGACAGTGAGACAGACAGACAGACAGACAGACAGAGAGACAGAGAGACAGACAGTGAGACAGACAGATAGACAGACAGACAGAGACAGACAGACAGACAGACAGAGAGACAGAGAGAGAGACAGACAGACAGAGAGACAGACAGATAGACAGACAGACAGACAGAGAGACAAATAGACAGACAGACAGACAGACAGACATGCAGACCTCTCATGCTAATAAGCCATTGATGCGGTCTCCATGGCAATGTACTTTTCATTCCAGTGGAGAGGAACGGGCCAATAGATGGGCTGACAGGATTAGGGAGATGGAGTAACCTGTGAATGAATGAATGAATGTGTATGTGTGTGTGTGTGTGTGTGTGTGTGTGTGTGTGTGTACAAAGAACAACTTCCTCTTTCACTTATCCTTGACTTCATAGTTTGGCTAAATTATAATGGTAAAAGCTCTATATTTAAAGGTCAACGGTCATTTTTGCTAAGTAACCTTTTCATCCCAGTTGAAGCCACTGCATCATTTCACACTGACAATATGACAACAAATCCAGTTCCACTAAATGAGTTGCCATTTTAACTTTACTTCTGAGCACTTGATGAAGACACACTGTCAGTAGTAAATGTGGTTATAGTGTCACAGTACATCTCGCATCAATCACAGAATGCAGCGCAACTCAACGCACAGTAGCTGAGCTGCAGCGCCCTGACTTGTTGGAAAGTCAGCTAGCTTACTGGATAGCACTATTAAATGTTACTAATGTATCAAACGTTATTCATGTTTACAGTTCGCAGTGCACTGAGGAGTTGATTCCATTCAATTGGATATTGGTTTTTGGTGATCCAATAGAGTCCCACTGCAGAGCTCCAGGCTCGGGCCCACCTCTGGCAAAGGGACCCATCTCCATCACCAGGGCCCATGGTGGGAAATCACATGGGTTTATCATTAAATTATGTTTACATGCCACTGTATCAGTGTTGTGCTGTATCACACATATTGTTAACAAATAAAGAAGGCTACTTAGGGGCGGCAGTAGCTCAGTCTGTAGGGAGTTGGCTTGGGAACCGGAGGGTCACCGGTTCAAGTCCCGACATGGACCTGAGTGGACTGAGTGTGAACTGGTAGCTGGAGAGGTGCCGGTTTACCTCTTGGGCACTGCCGAGGTGCCCCTGAGCAAGGCACCAAACCCCCAACTGCTCGGGGCGCTTGTCAGGAGCAGCCCCCTCACTCTGACAACTCTCCATTGATGCATGTATATGGTCCTGTATGTGCATGTGTGTGTTAACAACAGAGTGTAAATTGAATTTCCCCTAGTGGGACTAATAAAGGTTGATCTTCTTCTTCTTCTTCTACTGAGCGTATATCTAGCCTAATACACTGCATCACATCCATACCATGCTGCAAGTGTAACTTGCAGTTTATAAGCAGCAAATTACTTCTACTAACCTCATGAGTTTGCTAATGTTAGCTAATGTTAACTATGCTAATGTTGTTAGCAAACATTAACAGCAGATCAGCAACAGAAAAATGCAAAAGCTTAATGTAATCATTTCAGCTAATGTTGTCAGTTTGCTAATGACATTAGCATAGTTAGCTAACATTTGCAAACTCATAAGTTTAATACAAGTTATTTACTGCTTAATGTAAAATTACCTAACGATGAAGTCAATGGGTTTTTTGAATGGGTTTTAGTTAGTCTGTGGTTAACACAAGCTGAAGAGATTTTAACATTTCAGTTTCCCATATAAAATGTCAGTAAATATCCCACTCACGAATTTTGAAGCATTTATATGTCTTAAAAAATGAGAATACTAAATGTCATCACGTCGTCTCGTCCTACTATCCTGCTTCGTACTGTAGTTTGTTTATAGCCTAACATTAGCTTTCTTCTAATGCTGATTGCATTCACACAAAAAAATCATTAAGCACTGTTCATCTGTGGAGATTATCTTGCTGAACAAAACTTGTAAGTATCATAAATGTGTGTTGGCCACAGAGTTTATTTTCTGCAATAATCCAAAACTCAATGGAAAAATCCCACTAGCTTTTGGTCAAGGGGAACTAACAGTGATGCTAACTTCCTGGTTGGCCTACAAAATAGGTCATCCCTCAAGCACTCTATTCAGACTAATGAATCATGATCATATCCTGATTATCATCTCTGGCATACACAATGTCAGCATAATGCCAGAAGCATAATGCCAGAACCTTCCAGCATCTATCACTGTCACAGTCTGACTGGATAAACCTGCTGCTAAAGTGTGCATGTGGGAGTGTGTGTACATGACAAACGTAACAATATCCACCAGCATAGTGGTGCTGACTTGGCTATCTGCAGAATAGCAAACGTTAGCTGTGTTTGGTAGTGACCTTCTGTTGCTACAGTAAGCTCCCAGACTCCCGTCTATCAAACTCTAATGTGGTTACATGTGGACACACATGAATGTGAGAGGGTGAACGAGACCTGGAAAGAGAATAAATACCATGAAAGAATTTCTTGTCCACAATAACAGCACTAATCCATTTTCCATGACGTGAAAGCAATACAATTTGCAATGGATGAGACTTTGCTGCCCATGAATGAGATGCTACATTATTTTATGAGAGGTCTTGGCAGAAACCACAAACTGCTGGAGCCTTTGGCAGAGCACCCTGTAGGAGGCTGAGCCTGCCCCAGCTGGGGAGGCTTGACTCAGGCAGTGGAAGATGAACCTAAGGTGACAGTGGGTGAGGCTGAACTACAGTGAACAGTGTGAATTTCAGTCAACTTTTGATTTCATAATGAAATGAAAACTAAAATATTACAACTATAAATAAAAGTAAAAGTTTAGTCTACTACTCTGTCTCATTGTATATTTCACCTGAAAGACTACACCTCAGACTCTACTTCACTGGCTGCATTTTCTTTCTCTACTCTGAAGCCCTGATGGTCTGTTTGACCTGCTCCCTCCTAAACATGCACATATCCTTCCTCACCGATGAGCTAGCTGTGGTCAGCTTGGGTACACATCTGTTGACCGCTGGTAAGAAAAGAATTCCAAAGGGCGACTGCATCTGCGCTCTTTTCTGGAGTTTTCAAATGGAAACAACCACTCAGCTGTTAGCAGAAATCAGTGATATAGGTTACCATGGTGAGCTACTCAATAAGGCTATGAATAATGTGGACACTAGCAATAGCTGAGTCAACGTTAGCTGCGCTAGGTTTGGCAATAACTGAAAGAAATAGTTTGGACTTTTTGAAGTGGAAATATAAATACACTCCTGTGTTCTGCAAGGTAAAATTACTGTTTTTGTCAATGGAGACTGGTGGCTTTGAAGAGAGAATATAACGGCTTCAGTTCCCCATCGAAAATGGTTTATGTCTATGTCTGACAGCGAGGTAAAGTGGCTGTGGATGAGAGCAGCAAAAAACATAGTTTAGCCACCTAAAAAATCAGTTTCAGTGTCACTATATTTAGAATATTTTCGCTGCTTTACCTCACCGTCAGACAGCCCTCTCAGACGGGGAAGAGAAGCTGTTATATCGCTGTCCAAACTAATGTGGCATCCACAGCAGCACACTGTAGGGCTGCTCAATAATACCGATTATCATGATTATTTTGGTCAGTACTGAGATCAGGATTATTTAACACAATTATTCATTGATTTTGGAAACATCATGTGTTTAGAAAGAAACTTTTGTTAAGTTCTAAGCATCACTATGGTGCACTTTGACAGCAACATTAAGAGAGAACATTGTGCTCTTTTGAAAAATTTAATCGATGATGACTTTTGATTTGATGACAACAAACTGTCACATCCACAAAATGTGGAAAATGACACAGCCTGTGTTGCAAGACTGCATTTTGATCTGTTCAAAATGTACGTTAAAGAGAGACTTGTCAAGTATGTAATACTTCGAAATATGCTTGCTTTATGCAAAAATATATATAGCATTATTGGAAATCAATTAACACAAAACAATGATAACTATTGTTCAGAAACAGGTACTTTCAGATCATAACATGGCAAACTGCAGCCCAACAGGCAACAACAGCTGTGTGCAGCAGTGTGTCAGAGTGCTGACTTGACTATGACTTGATCCAGACTGACTGGGACTATCATAAAGTGGGCATGTCTGTAAAGGGGAGACTGGTGGGGACCCAGAGAACCCATTTACATTTACATTCACACATCTGGAGGTCAGAGGTCAAGGCCTGGTTGGTACCAATGGATTCATTAGGTTTTCTAGTTTTATATGATAATATCTTTACTTTTAAAACTGAGACTGCTACATCCTAAAATCACAAGTTGCATCAATGTGTTAAAGAAGAAGAAGAAGAAGAAGAAGAAGAAGAAGAAGAAGAAGAAGATATTCCTTCCCACGAGGGGAAATTCAATTTTTACGCTCTGTTTGTTAGTTTTTTCACACAGTACATGCACCTGAAACACACACATGCACAAACAGGACCCATAGACCTGTATCAATGGAGAGATGTCAGAGTGAGGGGGCTGCTCCTGACAAGCGCCCCGAGCAGTTGGGGGTTTGGTGCCTTGCTCAGGGGCACCTCGGCAGTGCCCAAGAGGTAAACTGGCACCTCTCCAGCTACCAGTTCACACTCAGTTCTTGGTCCATGTCGGGACTTGAACCGGTGACCCTCCGGTTCCCAAGCCAACTCCCTACAGACTGAGCTACTGCCGCCCCCAAAGAATTAGTGGCAGTAGAATAAATGTGTATTAACATGTTATTATCGTTAACTTTAAAAGTAATCACGTTAACTTTGACAGCCCTTGTTCTAAACCCTTTTGGCAATCAAGTGTTGGAAACTGCTTCCTAGCCCCTACTGTTCAAAGCTCTTGATCTCTTCACTCCTGATGTCATTGAAAACTGTAAAAATGTCAATTCTGTGACAATATGTCGATTTCACAGCTTGCTGCTCTGACCCCTGTTAGACCAATAAAATCAAGTAACACACGGACTGGGTGACTTCCTAACCTGAGGTCCTCATATCTTATCATACAACAGCTGCTTTCTACAAGATTATTCCAGTCCCACCAGTTAATCTCTGTACAGTGTACAGGTAGTAAACACTAACACTAAACACTAACTATGCGACTGACAGGTCACTTGACACTTGACACTCTGCATGACTGGTCCGATACCAGAAGCACACAAAGCTTATTTGAATGCACCTACAGTATCAGATCATGCTGATGAGATCTGGACATGTTCTCACTCACCAAACCTTATTATTTCACTTGTTAAATTAACATCAGCAGCATTTTATTCATATAAAAGAAGAAGTTAAAGCTGCTTTAAGGCCTCAGTTGATCCCCTCGCTATTGTCCTCTCTCTCCACAGCTCCTGCAAGATAACGGACACCTTTATTATATTCTACCTGAAGTAATCCACAATGCTAACGCTTCTGACTGACAAGAGACTTCAGCCGCATGAGTTACAATTTTCTACGACCACATCCACCACTGAATATCAATAGGTTTTTAATCAGCCACTGGAAAATGCTGAGCTGCTGGTGGCCTGAGGGAAATTTCAGCCACTGTATGTTTTTTATGTTTATCAGAGGAGGATAAGGACTGGCTCATGTTTACTCTCACATGTACAGCTTTTAAAATCTTCCCTCGAGCATCCCTTCACCGAATAAGTGTCCGGTTTTCCACTGACATGCTGCTTATTCATGTTTAAAAAAGGTTTTGTTGGGGCCGTTCCTACTGGACTGAGGAAAGACTAGATGCTACAGACTCACTAACACCTCTTCAGATACAAGTGGTATCAGAAGACAGACGTGCCAGGGATAGCTGGTTAGCATGCATATTTCAATAGATGTCTCTGCAATTAGGGCTGAGTGATATGGCCAAAATCTTCTATCACAATATAGATCATTTCATAAGTCGACGACTAATCCCAATTTAACATGTTTTATGGTCATTCATTAAATAGTCTACAGTATATAAAATAACTTCAAGGTAAAGCATGTTTGTATACTCCTGTGTGAATTAAATACTTGACAAAAGTACTTTCCCATTTTAAGAAGTTGAGTTCAAAATTAACATAGCAATTTTAAATAAAATTATAGAGAAAAAAGAAATAAATATTGGGATAGAAACAATACAGAAAATATATACAATTTTGACAATATCTGTGGTCATATTGCCCATCCCTATCTTCAACACAATACATAGACGTCGCTGGCATCACGTCAGCACTGTAGTATGGGATCTGAGTGAAAAGAACGTTATACAAGTACCAGGTTGACAAAATAACAGGCCGAATCCTCCATGTTAGGTAGCAGCAGTTATACTGGTGAGAATACTGGGAACAAAAAGAAGCCTATTGTTTTCCAGCTTGCACCCAGACACAAGCACACTCTCAGTAAAGGCTTCCACACACCAATCTGTAGCGTGTCCTGCAGAGTATTATGAGGCTCCACTAAAGTGATTAATACTACACTCTTTGGTTTGTAGGTGTGTTCATGCCTCTAAGACTTTGCAACCAGTAGATAAGAGTGTGTGTGTGTGTGTGTGTGTGAGTGTGTGTGTGCGCATGTATGTATGCGTTGGTGTTTGTGAAATTTCTTGCTGACTAAGATCTTTGTACAAAACACAACAGCAGCTGAGCCAAAGCATCAGCAGAAGAAACAAAGCGCTCCCCTCCTCTCACCTGTGCTCTGCATTTTTTCAGTTCCTGACAATATTTATGGAAGTCCAGCGTGTAGCCTCCCATCACTCCCATCTTTTACTGCCCCTCCTGAGCCTCAAACTCGGGATGTTAATAATTAACCGTTTAACTGTTAACCGACATTAAGAACGTTAACAGATTAACGTTATTCAGTTAAATGGTTAAAAGAAATATGAATAATTAATTACAAAGCTGAGTAAAACTCAAGTGGCTCATCACTTTAAGGAAAAAAGCTGGTCCGCCTTAATAGCCACCTTAAGAGAGTCTGAGCCGGGGTTGTAGGATACAGGAAGTTGGTTCCAGTCTTGAGGTGTAGCCTCGTAGCATTTATTCACTGAAAAACTGTTAACACATCGTCTCCTACAGCTACGTTCACAGCTATCACCACCAACAAACCCACACTCACCACCGCAACACACACACAAGGTCTGTCGGACACTTGCTATCGTTACGCCGTGCTGACAGACCATATATGTGTGATTACAGGGAGCACAAGCCTCCAGCAACACTTCAGCTGTGAACGTAGCACAAACACACACACAGTCTGTCGGACATTTGCTATCGTTACGTTAGGATGAACACAGCTGACAACCTCCTAAAGTAAACCACATGGTGACCACGACAGTGAACGCAGCAGCGTGCCGGCTAACGCTGCCAGATGGCTGAACTGAGGACTCAGTTGCCTGTTGTGCTTGGTGATCTTGTTGGTTAACGGTTAATAATTGGATAACGAGGGTCGATTATCGTTTGGTTGTTTTTCAAAATTAGCATCCCTAGCTCTAACGCTACTTCTGATGGTGTTGTGCCTTGTTGGGAACTAGTCCTAATTCCTTAGACAGGGTACGGCACAGTCTGTGATATACACATGCCAGTCATTATGAAGAGATTCGTTTTGAAGCCATATCATTGAATAATTTTACGGTGATCGTGTGTGAAGAGCCAGCAAGATGCCAGCTCAGCCAGAGGAAGTCTCTTATGTAGCCCGATTGATACTGGATATAGATACTTGGGAGATACAAACTAAGCAGAACATTTTACAGTCTAACTAGAGATACCGCATTGTTGCTGTCTGCCTCCACCAACCAGTCAAGTTGCAGTTTACATCCATGTCTGTCCAAAATATTGTCACTTCATCATGTATCCTGTATGCTGACATTGTCATAATGAGCATATGAATTATCAACTCATGGCTCAAAGTTATGGTCACTGTGAGGTCACGGTGACCTTGACCTTTGACCACCAAAATCTAATTAGTTCATCCTTGAGTCCAAATGGACAATAAAATCTACAAATATATCTATAAATAAATCTATGCCATGGCCAATTTATTGGTGTGGCTCTACTCTAAACAGGATTCTAGTGTGCACACTCTGTGGGCCCACAGATACTATATGATACCATGATGTGAGAAATATTCCAAGGGCACCACACAGTATCAAGTTATCTTAATATATTCATGGCCAGTACCTCACTGCTTTCTAGCTACAATGTACAGGGCTGGAAAATTAATGGTAGGTTGTTTACTGACTGACAGTGTCATCACAACTAGGGACAGTTCATAAAATTCATGGTTTGGTTGGAATCACGGTTTGGGGTCATGGTTTTCGGTTCAGTTCAGTACCTTTATGGTTCAGGAGGCCAATTTCCAACTACAGTTTAAACATGCATTTCATTTATTTGGCAAAATAAGTCAGAAACAGCTGTTTGTCTTCACAACAGCAGCACCAAAGCACCACTGTTCAAACGGTGTTATAAAACTTGTCTGGCCAAAAGTGGAAACACTTCCAACTTGGTAAAACATCTGAGGGACAAGCACCCAGACCTGCACAAGGAGTTCAGAGAACGACAGGTAATAACTGATATACCCATGAAAAAAAAGCCACATTCAGAGCTAAAAGCCAGCAACGCCAGCCCCCCTCACTCTGCACTAAAGGAGCTCTGGAAAAAAAAACACTTTCCCTGGTTTTGTTTTATTCTATAAATTACTGATACTACAGCACTTCAAGTAGTGAAATTTCAATTTCTCCCAAAATTACAACTGGTCAAAATATAAAAAAGATGCAGTGTTTTCAGATGTTCAGATGTTAGTGTTGAATCATACTTTATTCTTTATTTTATTTATTTTAAAATTCTGTATTAGAAAATCCTGTCTTTGTGGTATTTTATTTTATTTACTGATGTGTGATGTGTTCTCCTTTTATTTGGAAAAGTTTAGAAAAGTATCAAAAAGTATCGAAATGCATGTTGGTACCGGTATCGATACCAAAATGTTGGTATCATGACAACAGTAGTCCTCCTGTCCTCCTCCCTCTGCTGATGTGAACCACTACAGGTCCAGCTGGTAGAGAGGAGGAGCTGCTTTGTCTCAGCCAGCTGTAGTTTACTACTAAGATACATGACAAACTAATCTAAACAGTCAGACTACAGAGCCTACTGCCAGCTTTAGTTTACTACTGAGATACATGACAAACTAATCTAACAGTCAGACTACAGAGCCTACTGCCAGCTTTAGTTTACTACTGAGATACATGACAAACTAACCTAACAGTCAGACTACAGAGCCTACTGCCAGCTTTAGTTTACTACTGAGATACATGACAAACTAACCCTAACAGTCAGACTACAGAGCCTACTGCCAGCTTTAGTTTACTACTAAGATACATGACAAACTAACCTAAACAGTCAGACTACAGTCTACTGCCAGCTTTAGTTTACTACTGAGATACATGACAAACTAACCTAAACAGTCAGACTACAGAGTCTACTGCCAGCTTTAGTTTACTACTGAGATACATGACAAACTAACGTAAACAGTCAGACTACAGTCTACTGCCAGCTTTAGTTTAATACTAAGATACATGACAAACTAACCTAAACAGTCAGACTACAGTCTACTGCCAGCTTTAGTTTATTACTGAGATACATGACAAACTAACCTAAACAGTCAGACTACAGAGTCTACTGTCAGCTTTAGTTTACTAGTGAGATACATGACAAACTAGCCTAAACAGTCAGACTACGGAGTCTACTGCCAGCTTTAGTTTACTACTGAGATACATGACAAACTAACCTGAACAGTCAGACTACAGAGTCTACTGCCAGCTTTAGTTTATTACTAAGATACATGACAAACTAATCTAAACAGTCAGACTACAGAGCCTACTGCCAGCTTTAGTTTACTACTGAGATACATGACAAACTAACGTAAACAGTCAGACTACAGAGTCTACTGCCAGCTTTAGTTTACTACTGAGATACATGACAAACTAACGTAAACAGTCAGACTACAGAGCCTACTGCCAGCTTTAGTTTACTACTGAGATACATGACAAACTAACCTAACAGTCAGACTACAGAGCCTACTGCCAGCTTTAGTTTACTACTAAGATACATGACAAACTAACCTAACAGTCAGACTACAGAGCCTACTGCCAGCTTTAGTTTCAGCTTGTGTAGTCAAGGGTTACGTTGCTCCTAAACTTTATGAGGATAATATATTAATAAGATGGAGGCTCTGTAGTTCAGACCCTTGTCAATAACAGATCATCACCTCTTCACTGCTACTGTTCCTCCCTTCACAATAAACTCCTGAACAACCACTGATCACTGCTGACTAGAAGGAACTAAAGACATTTACTTACATGTTTACCATTCACTGTTAGCCAGTGAGCTAATGTGTGCTGACAAGCTAATAACTGCAGTAGTGTAAACACAGAGACATGAGAGACATGCGCAGTAATCCAATCACAACGCACAACCTCAGCTTCAGTTACATTGCACATGTCTTATACCTCATATTCCTGTCCAGGTACAGCCCAATCCAGCTGCCCTGTCCTTGCTTTGTGCACTGGTCCATATAGACGTGGATGAGAGAGTTGGCAGTGTGGATGAACTTGACTGGCCTGCGCAGAGTACTGACCTCAACCCGATAGAACACCATTTGGATAAATTAGAGCGGAGACTGAGAGCCAGGCCTTCTGGGCCAACATCAGTCACAAATGTGCTTCTGGAGGAATGGTCAAATATTCCCGTAAACACACTCCTAAACCTTGTGGAAAGCCTTAAAAGAAGAGTTGAAGCTGTTATAGCTGCAAGGGGTGGACCAACGTCATGTTAAACCCTATGGATTAAGGATGGGATGTCACTTAATTTCATATACAAGTCAAGGCAGGTGAGCCAATACTTTTGGCAGAATAGTGTATATCTGAGTTTTTGCCAGTCACACACACATTGTGTGGCACAGTCAGTAACATCAGAAGCACACAACATATTGCTGGTGTGGACGTTCTTCAGTGTGAGTGAAGAAAACATAAAGCTACAATTTGTCACAACTGCAAGTCCAAAACAAGCCGTGGAGGAACAACCTTAAAAACATTTGGAACAACTAACGTAATCAGACACTTATGATAGTGTAATTAATTTCTATGATGCTGCTCAGAGTGGACACAGTGACATTAATGGACGTTCCATTCAGTATTCATGTATTGGGTGATTGAAATTATAACATTATCATGATGCGTTCAAATGTCATCTTGTGAAATGTAGTTTTTGGTGTAAATCCACTTGTTTGAAGGAGGTGTTGATTAAAATAGATAGATATACAGTTGTGCTCAAAAGTTAACATACCCTGGCAGAATTTATGATTTCTTGGTCATTTTTCAGAGAATATGAATGATAACACAAAACCTTTTTTTCTACTCATGGTTAGTGGCTGGGTGAAGTCATTTATTGTCAAACAACTATGTTTACTGTTTTAAATCATAATGACAACAGAAACTTCCCAGATGACCCTGATCAATAGTTTCCATCCCCAGGTCTTAACACCTCGTATTGCTCCTTTAACATCAGTGACAGCTTGAAGTCTCATTCTTCTGGGCTTCTTGGCCTCCAGTTCCTGTAGATTGTTGGACTGTCCTGCATGAACTGCTGGTCTGAGATCTGCCCAGAGAGGCTCAGTGATCCTGAAGTCAGGAGACTGAGACGGCCTCTCCAGAACCTCCACTTTATTCTGCTGGAACCAATGACAGCTGGACTCGGCCTCGTGTTCTGGATCGTCGTCATGTTGGAACATCCGAGTACGTCCCATGAGCAGCTTCCGGGCTGATGAGTGCAAATTTTCCTCCAGTATTTTCTGATAACATGCTGCATTCATCTGACCATCAGTTTTGACCAAGTTTCCTGCCTTTGTGTTCACACATCCCCAAACATCAGCGATCAGCCTCCGTGTTTCCCAGTGGGAACGCCGTTCACTCATCATCGGCCTCCGTGTTTCCCAATGGGAACGCCATTCGTTCATCATCGGCCTCCGTGTTTCCCAGTGGGAACGCCGTTCGTTCATCATCGTTGTCGACTCCTCTCCAGATGCAGCGTTTATGGTTGTTTTGGTCTCATCACTCCAGATGATTTTGTTCCAGAGTTTTGAGGCTGGTCTCTGGGCTGTTTGGCGTATTGTAAGCCGGATGCTTTGTGGCATTTGCGTAGTAATGGCTTTCTTCTTCGCCATGACTCAGAATCCAGAAACGTCAGTGCAGCTCTGGATGAAAGATGCGAGGGTCTGTCGGGAGGACAGAAACTCAAAGAGCTTTAGAGACACATTCATTACAAGCAAACAGGTCACAGGTGAGGATGGTTGCCTTTAGCTGCCATTCACACCTTTCTGTGTCAGCTTGTGTGCATGTTATCAGGCTGAAATCACCAGAAACTATTGATCAGGGTCATCTGGGAAGTTTCTGTTGTCATTATGATTTAAAAACAGTAAATATAGTTGTTTGACAATAAATGGCTTCACCCAGCCACTAACCATGAGTGGGAAAAAAGTTTTGGGTTATCATTCATATTTTCTGAAAAATGGCCAAGAAATCATAAATTCTGCCAGGGTATGTAAACTTTTGAGCACAATTGTAAATAGATAGATAGATAGATAGATAGATAGATAGATAGATAGATAGATAGATAGATAGATAGATCAAATAGATGATATAGAGAGAATTATGATACATAATGAAAACTACTGATTCCAACATTTTTTTAATCAAAACAAATATTTGAATAAAAAGAGTAAGTAATTAATTGGGTTGGGTACAGAGATCGGCTGGCTCAAAGTCTGTGATTTTATTTTCAAATTCCATCCATAGAGAAGGAAACAGCAGAGCTAGTGGGACCATGCTGTTAATATTCAGACTGTGCTGCTCAGCATACAGACATGCTCAAGCCTGAATGTGTGCTCTCCTCTGCAGTACTCTCAGCCAGCACCAGTGGTGCGAGATTCTCCAGTGGAGGTTATGTATTTGATAAGGCCTGGTCAGCTTTGGACCTGCACACTGATGTTGACCATAAGCCAATAAGACCAATAAACACACATCCCTGTACTTCTATGTGAGGACACAGGCATACGTGACTGGGTGAAAATGTGATGCGCAATTAATGTTTTGACGTCTTTTTCGTGACTGAACAGTAAACATATCAGCTCTTTATAATCCATAGTAGCAATGGTGGTCATTCAGGTAGTCTGTAGGTTTACAGAATGGACAGATAATTGACGAGGACAAAAAGAAAAACAGACAACGCTTCAGAGATGAACATGACAACGTTCTCATCTGACAGTAATTAAAAGAACATATGATAAAGTAGGGCTGCTCCAAGTAGGTTGAAGCTTCATTCATCGCTGACATTAAAATTATAATTAAACTTACAGAAAGATTACCTTCTACCTCTTCCCTCTCTCTCTCTAAAAACACACAGAGCGAGCGATACGGTGTAAAAAAATATTGCTTTCTCCGAAGGGGGAATGACAGACAGAGTTTGAGAACCATTGCCCTAACCTAAACCTAATTCTAACCTGAACCTTAAATCCAAGTCTGAACCATAGACTGTATATAAGAAGTGGATGTTGTCACTGTGATGTCACACATTGTTTGGTGGACTATGAATTTGAAGCCTTGAGGTCAGCATTTTGGCCATCGCCATCTTGAGTTTTTGCAACCTGATGTGACACGAGAGGGCAGAGCAAGGCACAACCAAATGCTGAATAAGACGTTCCTAGTCAATCAAAATGTTAGCATTAACTTTCATGAACTGAAAACACACTGAAAGGGTTAAAGTTCTAAGACGAAAACAACATAATGGTAGCGACCTGTCAATTACAAGGTAGCCCCGCCTCAAAGCCTCCTCTGTTTTATGGTTTATTTGACTAAATAGACCATAAATCACAAAATGAACATCATGCTGTATTGAAGAAGACTTGAAACTAGTGATTGAGACAAAAAACTGATGTAACTAGAAAAGCACTCGGAGAGCGCAGACCTCCGCCAAGCACCATAGTTTCCCCCCATATTGTAATTCACTCCAAAATAAAAATCCTACATTTTTTTTGGGTCCCATTTACCCCAATGTTAACGAAAATTTCAAAGTGATCCAGAATCCAGGATTTCTTCCGGATCACCCCCAAAATTAAATCTTCCTTTTCACATTTTCGACACACCCTGAAAATTTCATCAAAATCCGTCCATAAGTTTTTGAGTTATCTTGAATACAGACATACAAACAAACAGACAAACAAACAAACAGACAAACGCCGGCAAAAACATAACCTCCTTGGTAGAGGTAATAAATCAGAGAGACAGAGGATCATTTTCTCATTGACTTCTATAAAATCAGACTTCTTTCAGCAACCACAGGAGTCGCCCCCTGCTGGATATTAGACAGAATGCAAGTTTAAGACACTTCAACACTGGCTTCACTTCTCAGAACCACTGATCTGAACTCTCTAACAGGTCTTTGAAGAAGCAAGGACTGGCCAAAATGCCCTCACTTTCCAAAAACAACTCAAGGTCTAAAACTCAAATTGGTCCTCACAAAGATGTTTACCAGTACACACACAAACATACTCGTCATAACTGCTGTCAGAGTCCTAATACACTGGCTGTGTTTGCAGTGTGAAACAATGGCTACAACCCATCTGTTAGTGTGGGCATGAGAAAGACGGTGAGCGCTGAGAGAAGCAATTGAGAGGTGGAGCGCGAGAAGAGGAGAATATGACAGAGGAATAATATGGAAGTGAATGAAGAGAGAGAGACAATGACAGTGAGAGACTGAACAGCTGATGTATTTTACAAGCTGAACACAGTGCTCGCTTGTCAAAGCTCTCCTTCAGGGCTGACGATGCACCCTGCTGCTGCTCATTGTACACACATACATTTTAATGAGGAAAAATAAAGACAGAATATCAGCTCTTATCATGTGTGATTTGTACTGTGTAAAAAGCTGCATCAGCACAGAAAGTGACACACTTTAGTGGATGTGAAGAGACGGGAGAGGAGGCTTTACATGTGGCCATTTCCACAGGAAGCACAGGTTGACCAGAATTCAGACAGAATTTAAAGAACACAGCCCTGTCTCTGAGTTGTTTTGCACAACATTAGAACTGAATAGAAAAACATGCATTTAAACACTTGCAAAGCTGATTTACTCAACCTTTTGCATTAAAATGTCCTTCACAGTTTCAATCCAAGAGACAGAGAGAATGAAACAGAGACAAATAGGGACAGAGGGCCCACGAAGCCGAGGGCCGTTGACTGGTGCTTCTCTTTATCCTGAGCTGATAAGAGCAGACTTGGCTCACACAGTGTAGATGTAGGACAGACACTGCTCTGGATCTCACTCACATCCCCACGCTGACGCAACAGATTTTACTCAAGGATAAGTCTGTCAAACGACTAATCGATTAATTGACCAGTTGCTGCAGTTTTATGTGTGTGTTCATGGTGATGCATCATGTCAGCTAGTGCAACAGTGAGGCTTACTGATGTGGTTTTAATAACCACAATGGAGCTCTATGGCACAGAGGAAGAAGCAATATCAGGATTTGATACCCTATACTGTTGAGTGGGTGAGATTTGTTGAATATAAGAATAACAAGCATAGAACAGCACCTTAAAGCTGCAGTGGGCTGATTGGAGCAAATATGATTTAAATAGAGCTATTTTTAGAAAACGGTCACCATATCCTGAATGAGACAGGTAATCTGAATCCAAATTATGTTCCTCTGTCTCCTCTGCTGCTCCTAACGGCATCTGCAAGATTTCACAGACCGGAGGAAAACAACCAATCAAAGCTGATCTGGAGTCTGCCATCTGCCGCGCTGTTCACATATGAATCAATACTCTGCTACTGTAATGCTGATTTCTCTCCTCATATGTTTTAGAGACATTTTGTAGCTATTGTTTAGTCATAAAATGAGAAAATTTGAGACCCGGCAGCCATGTTGAGATCAGTTGAAGAAATACCAAGCACCGTCCACCAGCCAGAGCACAGCCAACAGAATGCTCGCTCTCTCCAAAATGACCTGTGATTGGTCAAAGTCTCCAATCACAGGCTAGATTTTCTAAATCGTGAAAACAGAGCCACAAGGAGGAGCAGAGGTCCAGTTTTCTCTCAAAACACTTGAATTACAATATGCTGAAAGTTTTCTTTATTATGGAATTTTGCCCAATGATGCCAAAAATATTCTGCCTGTTTAAAGGGCACAAAACAAAAATGGCACAGCAGTTCTGCTTAAAGCTATACGTCACCACAACCTCAACCCCCCGAACACTCAGACTGCATCCTCCTTCAGACACAACCAGACAAAGCACTACTATCTCTATGTAACGCCAAGCATGTTTTACGGGACGATATGGATGGACTGACTGACTTGTACAGATTGCGGTGTGTGACCCTTGACCTGAGCAGGGCAACGCACACAGGAGGAGGAAGGGGAAAGGACTGACGGCTGCTGTGGGAGAGGAGACAGATGGACAACATCTGCAGCAACACAGCAGCCACCTGTTTTTACTCGTCGGCCACATTTACAACCAGAAAGTCAGCTATCTTCAGCCACACACACACACACACACACACACACACACACACACACACACACACACACACACACACACACACACACACACACACACACACACACACACACACACACAGAGAGAGAGAGAGAGAGAGAGAGAGAGAGAGAGAGAGAGAGAGAGGCAGCATGCCTCAACAGTTGGCAGTCTTTCCCACACAGAGAGGAAGCAGAGAGCATCTAGTCTGGACTGGATCATCAGGCAGCTTCCACCACACACACACACACACACACACGCATTAGGTTGGCAGAGGCATTACAGGCTGCCACATTAGCTTCTCCCAGTTTTTACTACCAGTGACATCTGCTGCCTGAGGTTACACGTGTGGATACAGCACTTACACTGATAATATAGCAGCGACACTGGGAATACGATCTGCTCAAACGTAACGCAGTCATAGTGAAGAGGCTGAAAAACTACAATGGATTTGGTTGATTGAGGCCATTTGGTTCCTTAGTGCAAAACACAGCCAATTTAAGAGAGCGCAACTTAAGTGGAACTATTTATCTTTGCAAAACTACAGCTGTTGGTATTTTTGTACCACCTTCGTGTGATATTTGATAGCTTTCTCATTTTGCAACTGTGTTAAATAATAAATGAGCGCCATCAAAAGTCAATTCCAGCAATGTACCATATTTTCCGGACTATAAGGCGCACTTAAAATCCTTAAATTTTCTCAAAAGTCGACAGTGTGCCTTGTAATATGGTGCGGCTTATATATAAATTCTGGTTGTGCTTACTGACCTCCTCGAACCAATTTTATGTGGTACAGAACTCAGAAATCTGTCAAAATGTTTTATTATGAGTTTGGTAAGCTCCGAAGCTGCACCACTGAATGGATTGTAGGAGCATTACGGTAACAGTAGTCAGGCGTCTGATGGAGTAATACTACTGATAGTAGTCAGGCGCCTGGTGGAGTAATACGTACTGTTACTGTGCTTCGACAGATAGGTAATGTGACATTATCATGTGAGTATAAGGAGCCAAAATCAGTCAGCAGCAGAACATGGGAATAGAGCAGCGGAGAGAGAATTTAATATTAATGAATCAATGGTACGAAGTGGAGGAAGAAGATGAGCTGCACCACGTAAAGAAGACCAACCAGAGTTTCTGAGGAACAAAGAACAGTGGGTTATTCAGCAGAGAGCAGCAGGTAGAAGCGTCTCTACAGTTTACAGTGTGTGTGTTCTCAGTGTCGACAGGTGATAAGCAGGCAGCATTTGAGCAGCAGCTGGGTGACTGTGGCTGGCGGGGTCGTAGAGACAGACCTCTGAAACTTTAATAAGAGTCTTGTTTTAGAGATGAGGGGGAGCTGCTACAACAGACAGGAACTGAAGCCCTTAGCCACCAGGCTGTCCTCTGCTCTGCACAGCCACGTGGGTCTCCTGTTCCATCAAACCAGTGAACAGGTGAATGAACGCATGTCCCTTATTCTGGGTGCTCTGGGCTGTTTTTCCCTGCAGACCCAGTTGCATGAGTGCACATGTAAATAATGTAAGATTTTATCCTAAAAATGATAAACATCCTACGGGATGTAGATTATATTATACCTATATATTATATAATTAGCCAATAGTCTCTCAGATCAGTCAGTCCACAGGTTACAGATCAATCACTGATGCTTAGAGTATACTGATGATTCACTTTTAAATCATACTAATTCGCCAGTTTCAATACAAATAAGGCTGGAACTGTTTTTGTGCCAATCAGTCACAGTATGAGGGTCACAGTCCAGTGTAGATTGATGGATGTAATGTGGAACCAAACTTCACTGACACAAGGTCCACCTAGAACTTCTAGCCGTACACTGTTCGCAATATATGTTGAGCAAAAAGAGCAACAAGCTGACTGGCATGCAAATCAGTCACACAATGACGAGGCAAATGAAAGACAAGAGCTGGAAGACTTGCCTGCGAGTTCCCACTCAGCTACAACAGCAACAGAGAGTACAACACCCGTTTCACACAGTCAACAGTCGACTGTGTGTATGAAAGGGTTAACCCATGTTCATCGACTTGCCTTTGTGACCCAGGTCAAAAACTTGGTCAGGCCTGGGTCGATTTCGATGTGAATGGCACGGACCAGGGTCGCTAACAAACAGAGCCGGACCAACTTATTCAGATGCAAATGAGGGTGGACATTTGTGACACCACTGTCGCCGGTCACTGTGGGTCATAAACAATCGGAGCAATGGCTGCAAGAATGTTTTCAGACACCCCAGAGGTGAACCGTAGCGTTCGAACTGATGAAGACACTTGGATAAGGGGCGAAACGTCTTCAGAGACAAATCTAAGTCTAGTTGCCTTCGATTCAGTTTTTGCCAGAATGAATATGACCTGGATGAATGAGAACCTTCACAGACTTATAACTGAGAATTTTGGGTTGGATACCCTTAAAACAGTGCGAGAGTATGAAAGGTTGGCTCGGAAAGTTGCGGATTACAGGGACCATTTACGGTTTAGCCTGAGGTGCAGGCAAAATATGCTCATACCCACTAGCCTACAGTTGCGTTCCACAATGAAACGACACAGAGCCAGCATGATACTAGAGAAGGCTCAAAAACAACTCCTGAATGAAAGGATCAGGCAAATCCTGTTTACCATAGGAAGGCTTCAGGAGAAGATTGACCACCTTCTCCAAAACCTTGAAACAATCCTGGCAGCGATTTTGTTTGAAAGGGTTGTTGGCTTCACCAAGAAAGCTAAACTAACTCAACACACCAAGAGCAAGGAAAGACATACCAAGAAATTCCTCCACCTCCAACACAAGAACCGAAGCAGAATGGAAACAGAAAATGGGAGTCCAGAAACAGACCAAACCACACAAGGGGAACTACAAAACAGATGGATGATCTGTCGGACAGGGAACTCACCCACCCAGAGAGGTCTTAGAGGAGGTCTTAGCCAAAGGACTAAATTTTGCTGTAACACCAAATCAGGTTCCTATAGTTGAACTCATCAGGGCAACGGAGACAGCTATAAGAATAAACAAACTGAATGAGACTGAAGCCGAGCAGCTTAGACTCAAAGTGCCGGCAACTTTGTCCAGTGCTAAAACCCCACCGTCAAACCTCACCAGTCAGGAAAGGAAAGCTGTGGCATCTCTGAGCAAGGACAATAACATCACAATCCTTCCAGCGGATAAAGGGAGATGCACAGTCTTCCTCAATACAAACGATTACCAAACTAAAATATCCATATTACTCAATGACACCAGCACCTATGAAATCCTGAAATGGGACCCATCCAGCAGGTATAGGAAAAAGGTAATAGATTGCTTACAACAGCTACAAAGAGATGGAAAGTTTGACAGACCACAGTACCTCCGACTCTACCCACAAGACACCATACCATGTCTTTATGGACTCCCTAAGATCCATAAAGAAGGGGTCCCTCTCAGACCCATTGTAAGCAGCATTAATTCAGTCACATACAATATCGCTAAGTATGTTGCCAACATCTTAGCCCCTTTGGTTGGTAATACACCACATTCAAAACTCGGGTTTGTGCGAAAAGTCAGAGGTCTAAGAATAGAACCGGATGAAACCATGGTCTCATATGATGTTACATCCTTATTCACTTGCATCCCTACCATGGAGGCAGTGGAAACGGTGAGACATCATCTGAAGCAGGACCAAAACTTACAGGACAGAACCAATCTCAACCCAGACCAGATCTGTCAGCTACTGGATTTGTGCCTCAACACCACATATTTCCAGTTTAACAATACCTTTTACAGACAGAAGCATGGCTGTGCCATGGGCTCACCGGTATCCCCCATTGTGGCAAATCTATACATGGAAAAGGTAGAACAGAAGGCACTTGACTCATACAAGGGAACATCACCAAGCCATTGGTTCAGGTATGTGGATGACACTTGTGTGAAAATCAAAACCCAAGAGGTCCAGGCTTTCACAGAACACATCAACTCAGTGGACAAGAACATCAAGTTCACTAGAGAAGATGTTAAGGACAACCACTTACCTTTTTTGGACTGTGATGTTCACTTGGATGAGGACAGGAGCCTCCACATTGGGGTGTATAGGAAACCCACTCACACAGACCAATACCTTCTCTTTGACTCACACCACCCTCTGGAGCACAAACTAGGCGTTATCAGAACCCTACAACACAGGGCTGATAATGTACCAACCACCACACAGGCCCAAGCAAAAGAGCAGAAACTTGTAAGGGGAGCTCTGAAAACTTGTGGCTATCCAAATTGGACCTTTGACAGAGTAACACGCTCTAAGAAGACTACAAATGCAGAGGGAGCTGAGGACAGAAACAAACGCAGGAACATAGTCATTCCCTATGTGTCTGGGGTATCGGGAAAAACTCAGAAGAGTTTTTAACAAACACCGAATCCCAGTGTGTTTCAAACCCGGCAACACCCTCAGACAGAAACTGGTACACCCCAAAGACAGGCTACCACACTCACAGAAAAGCAACCTGGTTTGGGGGCGGCAGTAGCTCAGTCCGTAAGGACTTGGGTTAGGACACGGAGGACGCCGGTTCAAGTCCCCCATGGACCAAGACCAACTGGTTGCTGGAGAGATGCCAGTTTACCTCTTGGGCACTGCCAAGGTGCCCCTGAGCAAGGCACCGAATCTCCAACTGCTCTGGGCGCTTGTCAGGAGCAGCCCCCTCTACAAGGACCTCTACATTGGGGAAACCAAACAAACCTTAAAGCGCAATGCCCAACATAGAAGGGCCAACTCCTCAGGTCCAGATTCAGCTGTCTATTTACACCTCAAGGAAAAGGCACACTCCTTTGAGGACGGCAATGTTAAAATCTTGGACAGAGAGGACAGATGGTTTGAAAGACGAGTAAAGGAAGCCATCTATGTTAAATTGGAAAAACCATCTTTAAACAGAGGAGGGGGTCTCAGACACCACCTATCCCCCATCTACAATGCTGCACTTTCAGCAATACCAAGAAAACTCAATATCAAAGACAGTCCGAAACTAACCTCAAGTGTCCCGAACAAACACAATGACTGTCGTCCACTGGTAACGCACATCATGCCCAACGACTGTTGTCCTTAGCCCCATTGGATCCTTAACGACTGTCGTTCACTAGTGGGACTCACTCACACAGGTGAAACCCCACTAACGAACTATTGTCTTAGGAGAATAAGGGGCGGACACTCCCACAGAGGTTAAAAACCTGGGTGTAACTCCACTGTTTGTCAGACTAGTGGGGACTAGTCAGACCATAGCGTTCGAACTGATGAAGCCACTTGGATAAGGGGCTAAACGTCTTCAGAGACAAATCTAAGTCCAGTTGACTTTGATTCAATTTTTGCCAGAATGAATATAACCTGGATGAATGAGAACCTTCACAGACTTATCCAGGAGAGGAACGCAGAAGGACAGATGGTGGTTGACTCAACAAAAAGGATGGAAGTGGCTATAGTGAATACTTTCTTCCAGAAGAGGCAGGAACATAGGGTGACCTATAAGAGGAGGTAGGAGCACACAGGTAGACTACATCTTGTGTAGACAGTGTAATCTGAAGGAGATCAGTGACTGCAAAGTAGCGGTAGGCGAGAGTGTAGCCAGACAGCATAGGATGGTGGTATGGTGGATGACTCTGGTGGGGAGGAAGATGGGGAGGGCAAAGGCAGAGCAGACGACGAAATGGTGGAAGCTGAAGAAGGAAGAGTGTTGCATGACTTTTAGGAAGGAGTTGAGACAGGCTCTGGGTGGTCAAGAGGTGTTTCCAGATGACTGGACAACTACAGCTAATGTTTTCGGGGAAACAGGTAAGAGAGTACTTGGTGTGTCCACTGGAAGGAAAGTAGATAAGGAGACTTGGTGGTGGAAGGAGGATGTGCAGGAGTGTATACAGAGAAAGAGGTTAGCTAAGAAGAAGTGGGACACTGAGAGGACTGAAGAGAGCAGAGATGCTCAGGAGATGCAGCGTAAGGTGAAAGTAGAGGTAGCAAAGGCCAAACAAGGGGCGTACGACAACTTGTATGCTAGGTTGGACAGTAAGGAGGGAGAGACTGATCTATACAGGTTGGCGAGACAGAGATGGGAAGGACGTGCAGCAGGTTCGGTGATTAAGGATCGGGATGGAGGGGGATGGACAGGTGCCAGTAGTGTGATGGGAAGATGGAAAGAGTACTTTGAAGAGCTGATGAATGAGGAAAATGAGAGAGAACGAAGAGTAGAAGAGGGGACTGTGGTGGACCAGGAAGTAGCAAAGATCAGTAAGGATGAAGTGAGGAGGGCACTGAAGAGGATGAAGAGTGGAAAGGCCCTCTGTCCTGATGATATACCTGTGGAGGCATAGAAGTGTCTAGGGGAGGTGGCAGTAGAGTTTCTGACTGGGTTGTTCAAGAGGATCTTAGAAAGAGAGAAGATGCCAGAGGAATGGAGGAGAAATGTGCTGGTGTCCATCTTTAAGAACAAGGGAGATGTGCAGAGTTGTAGTAACTACAGAGGAATAAAGCTGTTGAGCCATACAATGAAGTTATGGGACAGAGTAGTTGAAGCTAGACTAAGGACAGAAGTGAGCATTTGTGAGCAGCAGTATGGTTTCATGCCAAAAAGAGTACTACAGATGAAGTATTTGCTTTGAGGATGTTGATAGAGAACTACAGAGAAGGTCAGAGGGAGCTACATAGTGTCTTTGTAGACCTGGAGAAAGCTGATGACAGGGCGCCCAGAGAGGAACTGTGGTATTGTGTGAGGAAGTCTGGAGTAGCAGAGAAGGATGTTAGAGTGGTGCAGGACATGTAGGAGGACTGTAAGACAGTGGTGAGGTAGGTGTGACAGAGGAGTTCAAGGTGGAGGTGGGACTGCATGAGGGATCAGCTCTGAGCCCCTTCCTGTTCACTATGGTGATGCACAGGCTGATGGACAAGGTTAGACAGGAATCTCAATGTACTATGATGTTTGCAGATGTGACAGACAGTGTCACTGAGAGCTGGAGGTAACAGAGATGAAGACGCTGAGCTTCTCTTTGGGAGGGACCAGGATGGATCGGATCAGGAAGGAGTCCATCACAAGGACAGCACACGGTAGAGGTTCTGGAGATAAAGCCAGAGAGGCCAGACTGAGATGGTTTGGACATGTCCACAGGACAGATACAGGACAGTCAATATATTGGTAGAAGGATGCTGAGTTTTGAGCTGCCAGGCAGGAGGCCTAGAGGAAGACCAAAGAGGAGGTTTATGGATGTAGTGAAAGAGGACATGAAGGTAGTTGGTGTGAGAGAAGAGGATACAGGAGACAGAATTAGATGGAGGCAACTGATTCGCTGTGACATTTTACATTTTTGTCCACAGGATGATTCACTATCATCCCCCTTTCTAGCACCTCAGGTAATTGGTATGCATTGCTCCTGGGTTGTGATCCAGATCGTATCTGAATTGTCCTGATCGGGGTTCTAACCCAGGTTGACTGGCTTGGTTTGAATTTACAAAAGGAGGGATGGACCAGAATCAGGTAACCCAGGTCACTGGTGTGAAAGGGGTATAAGATGAGGAAGGTGTGTCAACATTGCTTCACTGCTGGAGGAGATGTAAATGGAAACACACTCAGATGCTCACGCACATTCAGCTGTATCACCCAGATCTGCTGATTACTGTGACAAGGAAAAAACAAACCAGAGCCCTCTAGAAAAAAACACAATACTTAAATGTTTGGGTGCTTTGAATGTTAAATATAGCCAGGGATATAGCCTCTGACTAAAACACTCCCAATGCACAAGTTTATTTTTAATTATTCTGTTTATTTAATATTTTCATTTCCTTAGCATTAGAGATGCTATCCAGTTTTTTGGCATATCGTGACCTGTTGGCTTTTGGGAAAGCATCTGTACAGATGTTATTTTATTATATTATAATGAAGATAGTTTAACCAGAGTTACCAGTGGAAAAAAAATGCTGCCTCAGTGTGACTCCTTAACCGTTCGACCCCAAACTGATACCAAAACAATACTTTAAGATGGTTCATTAGCTGGAAGTATAAACCACAGCAGCAGGAGACAGTGAATTAAAGTGGGAGCAGAGAGCAACCAGGCAGGGCCACCTCAGCCGATCACACATACAAAGCTGAGCACTTTGAGCTGACGCTGTCAGTTGTCTGCTGAGTATTTCAAAATAATAAAGAGATGGTAAATAATTAAAGTTAACCAGGTGGGAGAGGATTGCAAGACAAAGATGGCGGTACCAAACTGCATCACAGTGTAAGTAGCTTGTTGAGAAGGACGTTAAATAACGCTCAAAACTAACGTTAAATTTTGGCAAGGAAAAACTGTGAAAAACAATGGCCCAGTTCTTAATACCTTGTCTTGCTCCTTAAATATAAATGACAGCTTTAAGTCTGAAGGCTTCTTGGCCTCCAGTTCCTGTAGACTGTTGGGCTGTCCTGCATGAACTGCTGGTCTGAGATCTGCCCCGAGAGGCTCAATGATACCAAGGTAAGGAGACTGAGACGGCCACTCCAGAACCTTCACTTTATTCTGCTGGAACCAATGACAGCTGGACTCGCTCGGCCTCGTGTTCTGGATCGTCGTCATGTTGGAACGTCTGAGTACGTCCCATGAGCAGCTTCCGGGCTGATGAGTGCAAATTTTCCTCCAGTATTTTCTGATAACATGCTGCATTCATCTGACCATCAGTTTTGACCAAGTTTCCTGCCTTTGTGCTCACACATCCCCAAACATCAGCGATCGGCCTCCGTGTTTCCCAGTGGGAATGCCGTTCGTTCATCATCGGCCTCCGTGTTTCCCAGTGGGAACGCCGTTCACTCATCATCGGCCTCCCTGTTTCCCAGTGGGAACGCCGTTCGTTCATCATCGGCCTCCGTGTTTCCCAGTGGGAACGCTGTTCGTTCATCATCGTTGTCGACTCCTCTCCAGATGCAGCATTTATGGTTGTTTTGGTCTCATCACTCCAGATGACTTTGTTCCAGAGTTTTGAGGCTGGTCTCTGGGCTGTTTGGCGTATTGTAAGCGCCGGATGCTTTGTGGCATTTGCGTAGTAATGGCTTTCTTCTGGCGACTCCACCGTGCAGCCCATTTTTCTTCAAGTGCCTCCGTATTGTGCATCTTGAAACAGCCACACCACATTTTTTCAGAGTCCTGTATTTCAGCTGAAATTCTTTGTGGGTTTTTCTTTGCATCCCTAACAGTTTTCCTGGCAGCTGTGGCAGAAATGTTTGTTGGTCTACCTGACCGTGGCTTGGTTTCAACAGAATCCCTCACTTTCCTCTTCTTAATCAGAGTTTGAACACTGCTGATTGGCGTTCTCAGTTCCTTGGATATCTTTTTATATCTGTCCTGTTTTATATAGTTCAGTTACCTTTTCCCGTAGATCCTTTGACAGCTCTTTTGCTTTCACCATGACTCAGAATCCAGAAACGTCAGTGCAGCTCTGGATGAAAGATGCGAGGGTCTGTCGGGAGGACAGAAACTCAAAGAGCTTTAGAGACACATTGACTACAAGCAAACAGGTCACAGGTGAGGATGGTTGCCTTTAGCTGCCATTCACACCTTTCTGTGTCAGCTTGTGTGCATGTTATCAGACCATAATCACCAGAAACTACTGATCAGGGTCATTTGGGAAGTTTATGTTGTCATTATGATTTAAAAACAGTAAACATAGTTGTTTGACAATAAATGGCTTCACCCAACCACTAACCATTAGTGGAAAAACGTATTTGGGTTATCATCCATATTTTCTGAAAAATAGCCAAGAAATCATAAATTCTGCCAGGGTATGTAAACTTTTGAGCACAACTGCATATACACGTTTGCATAAAGCAGCATATTTGTCGACTCCTACATTGATGAGAGGATTAAATACTTGACAAATCTCTGTTTGAGGTACATTTTTATCAGATTAAAATGTGTGACTCATTTGTGATTAATCACAGTTAATTATGAACCATCATGCGATTAAGCGTGATTATTTCCATCATTTTCCATCATCTACAGATGGATGTAAATAAACAGAGAGCTGCTCTGAGCTGGGTGCACACTGGCCTTACCCAACTAAAATGAATTATTCAACACACAGACACACTCTGCTGTTCTCACGCTGCAACAGGATCATGGAGCGTAATAATAAGTACGGTAATTAGAAAACCTCCTTTTTACACTTTGTTTGTTCTTGACCTTTGCCTTCCTGCTCTCCATCCTTTATAATCAATAATTATGCTGTTTGTAATTAAATGTATAGATATAGATTTATAGATATGACACAAAAATAATCTTGTTTTAAACAAACTGGGACTGCCCAAGTTCACTGGAAGTGATAGGAAAGGCCAGGGAAGGGATACTGGAGCCATTAAGTTAGAGCTGAATATCAACTCTTACCATCTGAAAAGCAAAGTGGCTCCTGTTTGGTGCCAGAGCAGAGTGACGGATAAACCAGGTCCACCCCCAGGTCCATCCCCTCTCTCCAGCCAGCCTGTTGAGCACAGCTGACCACGGGGAGTTCATGTGTCAGATGATTCTCTTTGCCGGTGCACAGCCATTGTCCGGGGGAACAAAGATGGAGAGGTTTCTCCAGCGTTGCTTCATTATGGAGGCGAAATGAGGCCCAACTGCGACGGGGATGACCTGTTTCACAACTCGCTCATTACACCAACCCCCTCCCTCCCTCGCCTGTCGTTTGCCTTCTCTCCTTCCTCTTGGAGCTGCAAGTCTTATTTCTCCTGTGTGCTCATTCAAGATCTAGCAAAGCTACAATTGGCTGAACAAAGAGTGTCAATTTAGCGCCGTTGTGTTGCTGGGACGACCACTTCTGATGACAGAACTATTTTGTTGGGGGGGGGGGGGGGGGGGGGGGGGGGGGCTATTCAGCGGGCGCAGCGTGGCAGAGACATGATATGTTGTTACGGAGCTAAACTACAGGCCCGTCTGTGTGTTTCCATACATGGGACATGTAGACACGAGGACCTAATATGAGGAGTTCGCAGCCGAGAAGGAACAACATTGATACAATTACCTCTATTCAGTGTGTTCCTTCACTCCAAGTATAGTAATCCACTTTGATGTATTTCCTGACTGACTCTCTGCTGTTTCTACAGAGAGAAAATGGGAGAGGAGGGAAATTGATTTTGAGCTACCCAGCTGCTTGGTGCCTCAGCCACGTCCACAGCTCCTTTACATCACAGCTCGACTGCAAGGATGTGCAGCCATAGAGGTCCAATGTCAGCCCTGGGACCTGTTGTTCTGGCACTTAGTCCAGGACAAACAGCCAATCAGACAGTAAAGCTTGGCTACGTTTTAGTGCTTGCATGGTAATATAATAAATAAAAATGCATTTTACAGATATTGCATTTGCAATATGACTTGCGATATTAGAGGGAATGATCATTTTTACACCATTATTCTTATTTTCATTGAAAAACTTATTAAATGATTATGGTGTGATTTTTGTGAGGATCAGTACCCAACAAAGATGTTTTCTTAAGTTGGAGGAATATGATGCTCAGGTCAGCACATCTCTGCAGCACCACAATATTAATTTAAAATGGTATTTTGACAAACATTGTCTTATTGTGACTTCCATCAAATTTGGATTAATCGTGCAGCCCTTCTGAATAGTGGACATGTTGATGTATATTTACAGAAATGTTAATTAATCTGCGTTGTCCTTATAAATAAATAAATGAAATGAAATCAACCCTGCACCTGTGCTAATTCAAAATGCTAATCCAGAAGTTCCTTTCTTTACAAGCCCTGCACAACGATAGTACAGACTACCCACACAAGTGATGTCCCTATTTAGTCTGATTAGACCTCTTCCCAAGACTGTGGGCAGGCTGCTTAATAGACATCTCTCCCACCAGTTCATGTTGTTGCAGTTGTTGCAGTGGGACAAATTATACCTTTGTCTTTCTTATTAGAACATGACTACTGAGGGAGTCCAGTGAGACCTTACATAGTGGGCCTTTTTCACAGAAGACATTAGGCTTGTAGCAGAGAAACTGCGCCTTACCAATGGAAAGTGGACCAGAGCAGGCGGCAGGGCGAAATGACAAAAAGCTACAGTCAGCACATACAGTTTTACATCAGATGTCATTATAAGCTATAACGTTACTGCTGACTTCAGACACGCCGTCAGTCCAGAGTTTCCTACTTGAAAAACACATTTTAGTTTAAGTTAAACATCTTAAAAATATATAATTCCAGTCATCTTAGGCCATGTGGTCAATTACTTTCTCAACTGGTAGATTAGTTAATGTCTATAAAATGTCAGAAAATACCAAAAAAATACCCATCACAGTTTTCCAGAGCCCAAGAAGTGAGTTAAGATTTTTTTGTCAAATGACTATTTTCAAGGTCAAGAATGAACTTTCACACTCATACAAAACAATTATGTGATTATCAACCAGTATCAGTTTTCAGCCCTCACTCATTTTTGTTCAAATTCGACAAAGAAACTTAGAAACGAGGTGAATAAATATGCTTCCTCTCCTCTACGTGCTGACCCACAGAGCTGAAATAGCATAGCAGTGGAAGTCAAGAGAGAGGAGTAGAGAGGAGAGGCTGGCGGGGCAGAGCAGAGAAATGCACATTCATGAGCTGTCGTGGCTCATCGTGCTAGCCTGGCCTCCTGCTGGCAAATCACACAGCTGAGCACACTGTGGGCACGCAGCTGGGAACTCAGAGTCGGGCTTCACGACGACACGTACTGTTGACTGGCACTGCCCCAAACACAGTGGCAGGACCTTCCACACCGGTGCACAGCCGAACACAGATGGACAGAGTACACGGCAGAGCTGGGGAAAATTCCTCAAGCACAAAAGGTATATGTATGTTACATATCTGAGAAAACAGTAGGAATGCTAATTTTGAATTTTTTTTCAACCAATAACCAACCCTCGTTAACCAATCATTGCACGACAAGATTAGTGCTTTGCATGCAGCGGTGCGCCAGTTACAGCATATGAGCACAACAGACAATAACGTATGTAGTGTTGTGTTGTGTAATGTTGTAGCTGTGTTGTGTAATGTTGTAGTTGTGTGTCTACATGGAGTAATGATACTAACGTAACAATAGCGAGTGTCTGATGAACAGTGTGTGTGCTTGTGCTATGTTAGCGGCTCTAGCGTGGCAGGTGGCTTCCTGTCACACACATATGCTCTGTCGGCACAGCGTAGCTTTAGTGAGTGTCCGACATACCGTGTGTGTGGTGGCAGTGAGTGTGGGTTTGTTGGTGGCGTTATAGCTGTGAACGTGGGTGTAGCAAGCAGTGAGTGTACAGTTTATTTGTTAGTGAATAAATACTACAAAGCTACAACTCCTCCATTCAAGTGATGAATTCTACACTGTAACATGCAAAGTATTAAACATATTTATGCATTTCTTTACTTTGTTGAATAAGCTGCACATAGAACAGAAATAAATGTTCTCAACATCATGTGTGACTTTCATCAAACCCATAGTTTTCTGCTCAATAACATGCTAAGTATTTGCAGCCGATACATAAACAAGACTGAATGTCTAAAGCCCTGCCAATGTTCCCTCTATGCCACAATGCAAAAATGTTGGACCGAACAACAGACTGATGATGCTGCTATTTTTAGAGCCTTACCAGTACATTTCAGGGCAATCTGCCATTTGATTTCATTATTTCTTGTGTACAAATAGACATTTCTGACCAATGGCAGCACTACACAAGAAGGTCGTTAGGATTCAAGTATTAGTATATATTCAAGAAGTATTAATACCACATTTCATGAAAATTTGGCCAATAGATTTCTGGATATCTGTGGTCTAAGAAGTGATATACAGTATTTGAGCTAATACAAGCTCTCAGGTTAGGGTTGTGGTCTTCACTAAATATTGAAAAAAGTCATCGCTCACCTGTCATATAAGTCTGTCATGTCTAAGTCAAGACCTTTGTGCACCAACCTTCCAGTCCAACATCCATCCATGTAACCTGTAAACTGTCACCACACTACAGTACTATCACATAATCTTGTCAGTGTCTTCATCCTGACAGCCATCTGTCCAACTAGTCTGTCCACACACACAGTACAGGCCTCATCAGTGAATGTTTTGGAGCTGGCCCAGGCTCAACAATAGGGATTGTCTGCTTGCCTGGGGCAAGTAAAGTGCCACACTGGGCAAGTAAATCTAGCAACTCATCTCTGTTGAGAGTTGCACATGCACTGAACTGATCGGGTACAAAGATTATGAGCTGAAACACAAGCTAGCATTTCAATAATCCTGTAAATGCTAGAGCGTTTAGGTAAAACTCCAGATTAATTTACTTGAATTAAGATTAAACATGACAATAAACTAGGGCTGTCAATCAGTTGATATTTAATCACGATTAATCGCATGATTGTCCATAGTTAATTGCGATTAATTGCAAATTAACTGCACATTTTTGTCAGTTTAAAATGTACCTTAAAGGGAGATCTGTAAAGTATTTAATACTCTTGTCAACATGGGAGTGGACAAATATGTCTTTTTTAGGAAAATGTATGAATATATTTATTATTGGACATCACTTATAAGCAAATAAAAATGCTAAATATTGTCCAGAAACCCTCCCAGGTTCTGACTTTAGCATCAACAATCTGCTCCAATCAGAACATGGCAAACTGCAGCCCAACAGGCAACAACAGCTGTCAGTGTGTCAGTGTGCTGACTTGACTAGGACTTGATCCAGACTGACTGGGACTATCATAAAGTGGGCATGTCTGTAAAGGGGAGACTGGTGGGGACCCAGAGAACCCATTTACATCCACACATCTGGAGGTCAGAGGTCAAGGGAGCCCTCTGAAAATGGACATGACAGATTTTCCTCACAAAGCTAGTCAGCTAGTCTGACCTGGTTGCTACCAGTGGATTCTTTAGGTTTTCTAGTTTAATATGATATCAGTATCTCCACTCCTGCTTTAAAACTGAGCCCGCTACAAGCTAAAAATTGCAAGCTGAACCAACGTGTTAGAGAAATGAATGGCATATCACGTTAACTTTGACAGCCCTACAATGGTCTTTGTTGTAATTTGATAACCGCTAGTAAATAAAACAATTTGTATAGGGGCAAGTAAAAATTGACTTCGGGCAAGTATATTTCTGACCCCAAGTGAAAACAAACACTGAACTGTGGTGCAGACACCAAACTGAGGGATCACAGTACACTGTTGCCTTTCTGTCATCTCCAACCAGTCTGCCCGTTCTCCTCTGACCTCTCACATCAACAACTGCCGCTCACTGGATATTTGCTCTTTTGGGGACCGTCCTCTGTAAACCCTAGAGATGGTTGTGGGTGAAAATCCCAGTAGATCAGCAGTTTCTGAAATACTCAGACCAGCGCGTCTGGCACCGACAACCAGGCCACATTCAAAGTTGTCTTGATCACGTCTACATGCCTAAATGCATTGAGTTGCAGCCATGTGATTGGCTGATTAGCCAGCGGCGTTTTTTTGCGATTCATTTGCAGTCTCGATGCAGAGGGATGAGCATCTCCTGGTGTTACTGCAGCTAGGAGGTACCACTGTGAACCAGGCCCTGGGCCAGACCGGCCGCTTGACGAGCGCGTGGCTGCCGACCATGAGTACTTTGGGGCGGGGGAGGGGTCCACGGCAGCTCCCGCTGCTTGTCAGGGAGAGGAAGAATGATACCTGCTTTCACACCAGAGTCTCTAAAAGTCTCCAATAACACCAGAAATAGTCACCAGATTTGTCGCTAGTCGTTTTTTTTTTTTAACAGAGTTGCTGGAAAACTCCCTAAACATAGTGACAATGTCGCTAATCTGGCAACACTGCTGAGGTCTGCTGGTAGAACGGCAGTTTGATTGACACAAGAGGGGCGGAGTCACACCTGGTCTACAGCAACAGCAACACTGGGCTGACCACTGATGGACCTGCTAAATAATCGGCTTAATATGCTCAGACATCGGCCGATGCTGATCATGAAAAAAATGTTGATTAATCGGCCGGCCGATTAATCAGTCAACCTCTACCAATTACCATATTCGCATGAATATTGACAAATCTCCCTTTAAGGTACATTTTGAACAGATAATAAATGTGTGATTAATTTGCAGTTAATCATGATTAACTGTGGACAATCATGAGATTAATTGCGATTAAACATTTTAATCAACTGACAGCCCTTCTTAATTGACTTTTCCTATCCCCCAGTACAGATGATGTACAAACATTCCCCAGTCTAAAATATGTTATTTCATTTTTAATTGGTAATTGTTATTTTTTTATTTTTTTTTCCAAAACCATAAAGCAACCCCCAGAAATTATCTCACGGCTCCCTTGGGTGTCACAACCCCCAGGTTGACAACCACTGGCCTAGAGATTAGAATAGTGAGCTTGTGACAGGGAGGCTGCTGTTGTAATCACCAGGTCAGCTGGGACACTGAGTGTGTTTAAAGGGAATGAGTAACACTCTCTTTGTAGCTCCTGTTGAGATGCCCTTTAGCAAGGCACTTGACCTTCAGTTGCACCACTGAAGCTGCTCAACGGCTAGTGCGCTCAGATTACTTCACAGCATGTGACTCTAGTTGGTCTTTTCTGTCTTTGTAATCTATCTAATGGCGTGGAAATATAGGCTGAAATACAGACATATTTGACCACAGTGACGTTATGCCATGATTGCTGCCTGCAACTACACTTGCAGCTCAAAGTCATTTCACTCGTGTGAATCAGCAATAATCCTGAGAGAATAGTGTCTGCCACGAGCTGTGAGTACTTTCCTCCTTGGGTTGACTTTACCTCAGCAAACAGTCAGTCTGCAGACGGCTGAAACATAAGACGCAAGATGTGAGGGATGAAACTCGTTTGGGAATGGATGGAAATAACACAAAAAGAGCTGGCTGGGAGATGCCAGCAAAGTGGTCCTTTTTGGAGCAGATAGGAGGGGAAATGAGAGAGCAAGATTATAGAGAGATTGGCGGAGAGAGGCTGCAGAGGGGGGAGATAAGGAGTGCGAGGAGCAGATGGTGGCGGGGAGCCAGGCACGATCAAAATCTTCCTGAAAACTTCAAAAGGGAAAATCACTGGAGCACAATAACTTCATTCTCTAGTTCTTACTTTGCATGTGCTCAACATTTTTATAGCTTCATCCACCTTCAGAACAGCAGAAACACAGGGACGAAGAGAGAAGGGGAATCTCTGGGTTTAGACTCTCTTTTTATGATTCTCTCTGACATATCATATGAATAATTCAAGATTATAGTCACATCTCTGGCGTAAGGATTATATAAAATCAAATCAATCGCTCTGCATGGATAAACAACAGCTTTGGAGGGAAACAAATGATATCATTTCTCCAGTCTGGACACAGCCTTGGGAACAGTTCTCTATGTCTACTGGACTAAGCTCAGGACCAGTCGGTATGATAAAAGTGATGTCTCCCGTCGTGGATTGGTCCCTGGTTTTCTGCTCGTTGTTTCAAATATGGCAGACACGTATTATTAGATGTTACTACCATTTCCACTGCATTTTGTTCCACAATAGGAAAGGACAAAGCAAGTACTGTTATTGAAGAAACCTTCAGCCACGGCAGACCAACAAAAGCCAGGTTTCCACACCAAAAGTTCCCAATACTGTTAATCCCTGGACCAACAAAAGCCAGGTTTCCACACCAAAAGTTCCCAATACTGTTAATCCCTGGACCAACAAAAGCCAGGTTTCTACACCAAAAGTTCCCAATACTGTTAATCCCTGGACCAACAAAAGCCAGGTTTCTACACCAAAAGTTCCCAATAATGTTAATCCCTGGACCAACAAAAGCCAGGTTTCCACACCAAAAGTTCCCAATACTGTTAATCCCTGGACCAACAAAAGCCAGGTTTCCACACCAAAAGTTCCCAATACTGTTAATCCCTGGAACTACTTTTCAAGGCACTAAAAGGTTCCACTGTTGTCACACTTCTGAAGACCTGCGAAGTTTAGGCAAATGAGTCTACTGAAGTATGAAAAAGCAACGTGACATGTGACAGGGCTGCTGGTGGTCACAGTGGTAAAAGCACTCTGCAGCCTGCAGTTCAGTGTGTCCAAGTGTGTCCAGCTAAACAAGACTCGGTCAAAACTGAGTATATAGCTGTCAGTCAGTCAGTCAGTCAGTCGCTCAGCCGTTCAGTCAGTCGTTCAAGTCAGTCAGTCAGTGAATTTGTGGCTAAACTGTTATTCAAATACCACCTGGTCCGAGGACACCAGGGGACGCACTGCCTCCACTCAACTGGTCATTCAAGTGGTGATGTATCCCGTCGTGGAATGCACCCGATTGGTCCCTGGTTTTCTGCTCGTTGTTTCAAATATGGCAGCTTGCTCGTAAAAGTTCTGTTATTCCGTCTAAACAATCCACCAAAATCTACTTCTGAAAGCATTTTAAGAGAGAAAGAGACTACACCACTGCTGAATCTTGTTTCATTTTACAACTACATCACCAATTTTGACAGCTAGGTCAAAGTTTCATGAGCTGGATGCATCACACTAGATGGGCTCATTTGCATAAAGTTGTTCCCCACCTTTTCATTTTCTTAAAGAGCTACAGCCAATAAGGAAACTCCAACACTTGACGAACCAATCATGTAACTTCACTCGCTCACTCGTCACACAGTGACAGACAGGCCTCTGAGGTCCAGCCACAAACACACTGATGAAAATAAATGTTCAGTTTTGTCTCGCTGTGACATTTATGAATGAATGAAATGCGGTGGAGGAAACTGAGCGTCTGTCTCCATAGTAAATCATCTGTTGAATGTTTGCTGAATATTTATTTGTGCTGTAGAACCAAACCGCCGTGGAACAGTCAGAAAATAACTTTATTTTTTTCTCTGTCTGGGCACCATTGCGCTGCGTTCTTATTCTCTCTTTTTCTGTCTGTTTTTAAATGGGTCACGAATTCGACAGCAGACCTGAACTTCACTTTATGTTATCAAATGAAGATAAACTCTCTCCCCTCATCCTAAATCCATACTGGAATACTTCCTTATTTATGACTGAAGCAGTACACAGCTGGAGTCCTTGATGCAGTGGCACTCTGTGTGGGTGTTTTACCGATTAACGACAATTATCCCTGCAAGTTACATCACTTTCAGAAAGTACTACCCCCAGTCAGGTCCTTTTTGGGGAGAAAAAAAAGACCCTGGTCCCTGCAGTCGAAAGGCAAAGGATTCCTTAAATGGTCTATAGTTCTGGGGGAAAGTTTAAGGTTTGTTTGCTCCCTGCTAATGAAGTCATACTTCTTATACATAATGATGCAGTAATGTGATTGGTATTGATCTGTAAAGAGCGATGCTACGACTCAGCTCCTCTCTGACTTTTAGTCAGTGACTGTATCTGAAGTCTTTTAAATTAATGTACAGGATAAATGTATTCTCATTCTAAACTGACTTAATTAATACCTCATTTGAATGGGATAACATAACTGGCCACAGTCCAACTTAAACTCCTGGGTGACTTGGTTGAGTTGGTTGTGTCTCCACATAAACAGTTCCTTCAGTGCAGCAGTTAGATGGATTCAAAAGTTCCCTCTGCCACTGTCATTCATCTGAGACATGAACCTGCAGCGTCCACAAGGCCTTTCAGCAGTTGTCAAGGCTTGTTACCATGACACTTCACAGCCCCATCACCCCGACGATGCTGCTTATCAAACAGACCCAGATAAGCTGACATCAGCACTACGTGCCGCCTGACACAACGCAGGGAAACAAACTGACCACTATTATACATAGGCTGCATTCTCATCCTCATGGTTCAGGAATGTGCTCGGGCCAGGTATCTCTGACCTCAACAGTCAGGATAAACCCAGCAGCCGGGTGCTGCTAAGTATCTGCTGGGCTTTGACAGCTAGACAACATGAAAAACATAACAGCCTTGCACAGGTATTGCTGTCATGTTGCTCCATTCTGAAGTGGAGCGAAATGCCAAAAGGGGTCCAGGGAATTTTTCTTTTTTTCTTTTAAATGGTGCATTATGGCGATGATTTATTATTCCCGACAAGGGCACCAATTTCTGCATGAAAAGTATAAAATTAAACGTTTTACCTTCAAAAAGTATGTTATTATGAAGGGAGAGAAAATTTTCCAATCAGTTAATGAACAATGTGTAGAGCACTTACTTTGATTTCTAATGCTGGATGGCTGTCTGGCCTCATCGCTCCAGATGGCATCAGCTCCAGGCTCCTGAAGTCCTGCGCAGATCAGCTGTGTGGGACTTTTGGACGCCTATTCAACCTGAGCCTGAGGCTGAGGAAGGTACCACAACTGTGGAAGACATCCTGCGTGGTACCTGTGCCCAAGACCCCACACCCCAAGGACCCCAGCAGCTTCAGGCCGGTGGCATTAACATCCCACCTGATGAAGGCCCTGGAGCACCTGGTCCTCCAACATCTCCGCCCTGTGGTGAGTCCATCCATGGACCCACTACAGTTTGCCTATCAACCTGGCATTGGGGTGGATGGGATGATGCCGTCATCTTCCTTGTGGACCGAGCTCTGTCTCACCTGGAGAAGCCTGGCAGCACTGTGAGGATCATGTTCTTTGATTTCTCCAGTGCATTCAACACCATCCAGCCGACACTTCTGGGGGACAAACTGGAGACTGCAGGGGTAGATCAACATCTTACATCCTGAATACTGGACTACCTCACAAACCGCCCACAGTTTGTGAGGACACAGGACTTCATTTCAGACACGCTGGTCTGCAGTTTGGGGGCCCCGCAGGGAACGGTTCTGGCTCCGTTCCTCTTCACGCTCTACACTGCAGACTTCACTTACAATTCACCAACCTGTCACCTGCAGAAGTTCTCTGATGACTCTGCTATCGTCGGCCTCATCACTGATGGGGACGACACGGAGTACAGAGAACTTTCCCAGGACTTCGTGGACTGGTGTCTGCGGAACCACCTCCAGATCAACGCGGGGAAAACTAAAGAGCTGGTGGTGGATTTCCGCAGGCAAACTTATCCCCCTCCAACACCGGTGAACATCCAGGGATCAGACATTGAGATGGTGACATCTTATAAATACCTGGGTGTTCCCCTGAACAATAAACTGGACTGGACAACAAACTCCTCTGCACTCCATAAGAAAGGCCAGAGCAGGCTATATCTGCTCAGGAGACTGAGGTCTTTTGGAGTGCAGGGGACACCATTGAAAACATTTTATGACACTGTTGTGGCATCAGCCATATTTTATGGAGTGGTTTGCTGGGGCAGCAGCATCACAGCGGCAGACAGGAAGAGGCTGGATAAGATTATCAAAAGGGCCAGCTCTGTCCTGGGATGCTCTCTGGACTCAGTGCAGGTGGTGGGAGAGAGGAGGACGATGGCTAAGCTGTCATCCATGATGGAGAAGGACTCCCACCCCATGAGAGACACCATCAGAGCTCTGGAGAGCTCCTTCAGTGACAGGCTGCTACACCCTAAGTGTACAAAGGAGCGTTACAGAAGGTCCTTCCTGCCTGCAGCTGTTAGACTCCACAACCAGCACTGCTCCCAGTAAACCACAAACACATCCACAACCAGCACTGCTCCCAGTAAACCACAATCACAGTCACATTCACAACAAACTCACCGGAAACACAAGTGCAATAAGGACTTTATGTACAATTATATCATTGATATGATGGACACATTTTTTCTGTCTTTACTTTTTTCTATTTTCTATTATGTATATACTAATTTATTTTATTTGTATTTTGCTGCTGTAATGTGTAAATTTCCCCACTGTGGGACTAATAAAGGAATATCTTATCTTATCTTATCTTATCTTATCTTTCGCTGCAGGGCCACAGGTTTCCACTTGGCGCCAATCACACCAGCTGTGAACGTCCCGTCTTCCGCATGATGATTTCCTGGTTAACGTAATGGTTTACTTATATCATTGGGTTTAAACCTGAAATATTTCCAAAAAGACGCTTTTGCTTTTCGCTTCATCACCAAACCCTCTGCCATCGCCAACTCTCTATCGTCCCGTGTGTGAAATCTGACACCTGCTACTCTGTGCTGAGACTCCATACCGAGAAGACAGTTTCACTTTCAGACTGTACCATCCATCACCCAACTATGTATTGATAACGTGGTGCTAATACGAGCTAAATTGGGCCTATTTATATTTTTTAAAAAAACAAAACGAAGAACAAGACGGTGGAGGTGGTCATTATGTATATATGCTCAAACAGCGTGAAACAGCGTGAAACAGCGTGAAACAGTGTAACACCATGTAACACTGACTACCGCTGCAAGCCTATAAAGTCCTATTTCTCTGCTTATTGGACAAAAACTTGTACTTATTTTAACTATCCAATTACATTTTGGAATAAAAATAAGACAAATATCTATAGCTATTATATTTAGCAACTTAAAAAGGGAACCAGAATCATCAGTCAGTAGAAGAAAGTTAAACTTTTTGTCACTTTCACATATGACATACACAATTTTTACTAATACACCTATAGTGTAAGTGTCAAAGACAGACAGTCCTCTTACTGAAGACTGAGGTAGCAGTTTACCCACTGGTTAAGTATTTTCATTATAAAAAATAGAAACCTTTCAAACATCTCTGTATTACACTGTAGGACCACCGAACAAACTCTTTACCAAAAGGCAACAGGTCACAAAAGGTTATAACACTGAAAAGCATTTCTCATGCTGTGAAACTGAAAATACTAAATAAATAGAATAATAAAAAAATATACTTGTGCATTAGGAGGACTGTTTCACATGGGCATGCCAGTGTAAATGACTTCTAAATTACTGAATTACTTCTGTAATTGTTTTATCCCGCTGTGCTTTTATGTCTAAAGGCTGCTTGAAAGCAGAGGGGATAAGGAGTCATGCTTTAGTTTGTATTTTCCGCGTCCTGGTGATCTGAGTGATACCAAGAACTGAATGTGCATTAGCATGTTAGCATGTGTTTTCATCAGAGGTGGAAGAAACATTACGAACATTTTTACTTCAAATAGTCATTTCAAGTAGGGGTGTTAACAATTAACTGTACAACTGTTAAACAACATTAAGAATTTTAACCGATTAACAATTAAAAATATAATAATTCATTAAAAAGTTGAGCAAAACTCAGAGGAGTGGCTTGTCACTTTGAGGAGAAAAGCTGGTCCACATTAAAAGAGGCGGAGCCGCCGTTACAGATACAGGATGTTGGCTCAAGGCTTGAGCTTGCTTAAGTGGAGGAGCTGGAGCTTTAATTCACCGAGAAACTGTAAACATACACGAACGCGCGCACACACACACACACACACACACACACTATGGTGTGTGTGTGTGTGTATGGTGAAATATTATATAATAACAGAAACAATATTAAAGGATTATGGGGTATATTAAACAGTATTATTAAAAATGGTGCTAAACAACAGTGCTACCCTCAATATTTTATTGATAACAATATTAGAAAGGACAATATGGAGGATGTGGTCAACAGCTTTAATAATTTTTTTGTAAATGGCGGGCCAATCCTGGCAGAAAAAAAACAGACCCATTGTTATCTGAGATGAGTGTTAACCTTATTGAGAGAAATACTAGTTCAATATTCCTCACAAAAGTGGAAGAAAATGAAATTATAGATATTGTGAATACATGTAAAGGTAAAACATCTACCGATGCAAATGAAATATGAAAGTTGTAAAAAAGGTCATCGAGGGGATTTCACAACCACTGACATACATCTGTAACTTATCCTTCCAAACTGGTAAATTTCCTAACAAAATGAAAATAGCTAAAGTTGTGCCTTTATATAAAACTGGGAATAGACATCACTTCACAAATTACAGGCCTGTGTCTTTACTTCCACAATTCTCCAAAATTGTAGAAAAAGCATTCAACAACAGATTAGACAAGTTCATAAATAAACATAAAATACTCTCTGACAGTCAATATGGATTTAGACCAAACAGCTCGACATCACTGGCATTAATAGAATCAGTTGAGGAAATCACTAACGCTATAGATCACAAACTGCATTCAGTCGGAATATTCATAGACCTTAAAAAAGCTTTCGACACAATCAATCATGACATATTGATCAGTAAACTTGAACGGTATGGGATCAGGGGGTTAGCATTGCACTGGGTGAAAAGTTATTTAAGCAACAGGAAGCAATTTGTGAAGATGGGAGAATATTCATCGTCATGCTTAGACAGTGCTTTGGCGTTCCCCAGGGGTCAGTATTGGGGCCGAAATTATTTATACTCCATATAAATGAGATTTGTAAAGTCTTAGAAATATTAAAATTATTGTTATTTGCAGATGACACTAATATTGTTTGTTCTGGGGGGGATTTACAGGAACTACAGGGGAGGATAACAACTGAAATGTGCAAACTGAAAACATGGTTTGACAGAAATTAATTATCATTAAACATATGCAAAACCAAATTCATGTTATTCAGCAACAGCGAAAGGAATTCACAAATACAGATACAAGTAGATGGGGTTAAAATTGAAAGAGTATACGAAAATAAATTTCTTGGGGTTATAATTGATAAAAAAAAAAAAAAAAACTGGAAGTCTCAGATAAAACATATTCAAAGCAAACTGTCAATAAGCATTTCAGTTCTGAATAAAAACACATTGTGGACCACAGATCACTGCATATCCTGTACTGTTCACTCATTTCCCTCCGGAGATTAATAAAGGTTCATCATATCTTATCTTATCTTATCTGACTTTATTTACTTTACTGTGCAGAGGTCTGGGGCAACACTTACAAATATACATCACAATCACTATCCATACTGCAAAAAAAAGCCATAAGAATAATTCATAATGCCGGTTATAGAGATCACACAAATACACTTCTTAAAATCTAGGACATTAAAATTCACTGACTTGGTTAATTTTCAAACAGCACAAATCATGTTCAGAGCAATACATAATCTATTCACTGGAAACATTCAAAAACAATTTTTTAACAGAGAGGGGGGTTATAATCTGAGGGGGAGTTCATTTTAAAGCATCAGAAGACACGCACAACATTAAAAACTTTTTGTATTTCTGTTTGTGGAGTGAAGCTGTGGAACCTGTTGGATGTGGGGCTGAAGCCTTATGTCCCAGTATGACCCAGTTTAAAAAGAGGTATAAGCACCTGGTTTTCACCAGGTACAGGGAGGAAGAAGGGATTTAACAATCGGGTGTTTTTCATAAATTATTTAAGTATTTGTTAGTTACTTTATTTATTTATTCTTTTTTTTTATAATTACATATATATGTGTATATATGTGTGCGTGTATATATATATACACTTGTCCTCAAAATTATTCATACCCCATGGAAAGTAACATTCTTTTTTAGATTCCTCTTTTGTAAAAGTTACTATGATGGTACTTGGGGCGGCAGTAGCTCAGTCTGTAGGGAGTTGGCTTGGGAACCGGAGGGTCACCGGTTCAAGTCCCGACATGGACCAAGAACTGAGTGTGAACTGGTAGCTGGAGAGGTGCCAGTTTACCTCTTGGGCACTGCCGAGGTGCCCCTGAGCAAGGCACCAAACCCCCAACTGCTCGGGGCGCTTGTCAGGAGCAGCCCCATCACTCTACATCTCTCCATTGTTGCATGTTTGTGCATGTGTGTGTTCGGGTCTGCATGTACCGTGTATAAGTTAACAACAGAGTGAAAAAATTAATTTCCCCAAGTGGGACTAATAAAGACTATCTTCTTCTTCTTCTTCTTCTTCTTCTTCTTCTTGTGTATCTGTTTTCTACTTGTTCATCCACTGTAGTAAATCAGGTCAACTGGATGTAGAAGGCTTCTTGAAGACGTTTCACCTCTCATCCGAGAGGCTTCATCAGTTCTGGTGGTGGATTTTAGGATCTAAGTTAAATAACCCTGTGTGGAATATCAGTGTTATTCATGTTATAAAGACCGAAACTAGCTGGAGGCCAGCTGGCTTGAAAACAATTATGGTCGTCAGGTTTCTACTTGTTGTTATGCACAAATCCACATATGAGTTGGTTAAATTTTATTTGTATTTTAATAGATATGGCCAAAAGAGATATTTTGCTCATGTTCAGAATTATTCATACCCCTGACAATATCCCAACAAAATGTATGAATCTTTGGCCTGTAGTTATGTCAAGATGTTACAATGGAAAATTAGCTTTGTTGTTGACCAAGTTTTAAACAATGATTTCAAAAAATTAATAAATAGCATCTTTTCCGAAGAGTATAGAGGAAAAATATTCTGGTCATTCCCAATTTCTGGTCCTCATGGTAAAGAAGAAAGAGCTCAGCGGAGACTTACATCAGTGTCTTGTGAGCCCACAATGAAGGAAAAGCTTACAAGGCCATTTCAAAGCAGTATGATGTCCCTGTGTCGACCGTCCAGAGCATCATCAACAAGCACAAGAGGTTCAATACTGTTAAAAACCTCAGCGGGCGTGGCAGGAAACGTGAGGTGTCCCCCAAACTTACCAAGAAAATCTCCCAGGAGGTCAACAACAACCCCCAGACCACAACCAAGGCCCTAATGGAAACACTCAACCAGACAGGGACAAAGCCGATCATCAAGCGAGTCTTTACAGAGGAGGTCTCCATGGACGTGTAGGCCTCAGAAGACACCTCTGCTCAGAAAGAAGCATGTGGAAGCTCTCCTGAAGCAACATCCCAGCTTTGGTCAACCATCCTGTGGTCTGATGAGACGAAGTTGGAGTTATTTGGCCATATGGATGTTCAGTATGTCTGGAAGCAGAAAGGAGAAGCATCAAGCCCAAGAACTCTGTGACCACCGTCAAGTCTGGTGGTGGAAGCATAATGCTGTGAGGATGCTTCTCTTCAGTGGCACAGGGAACCTCGTAAAGATCCAAGGAACCATGAAAAAGGAGGATTACATCAGGATCCTTGATGGAAACTTAAAAGAATCTGCTGAGAAACTCCAGCTAGGACACAACTGGACAATGATCCGAAACACACTGCCCAGGTAGTGAAGAAATGGTTCAAGGACAATGGTGTCAGTGTCCTAGAATGGCCAAGTCAGAGCCCTGACCTCAATCCAACTGAGAACTTGTGGTGAGACTTGAAGACCAGAGTGATGGCTAGGAGACCCACCAACCTGACCCAGCTTGAGGCCTTCGCCAAGGAAGAGTGGGCCAACATCCCACAGGAGACATGCAGGAAGCTTGTGGACACGTACAAGAATCATCTAAAAGCAGTCATAAACAACAAAGGCTATGCTATAGACTATTAAAGAGAGACATCTGACTAGGGTATGAATCATTTTGAACGTGGCATTTTTTGGGAATTAATAAATGAAATACCCCTAAAATATAGAGTTTTCTTTTCTTGTGTATTGTTGGCATTCTTTCACTTGTTGGTCACATAGAACTCATAAGCAAACTTGACAAAATGTATTAATTTCATCACAAAAATAAAAAATCACAAAAACTAACAAGGGTATGAATAATTTTGAGGACAAGTGTATATATATATATATATATATATATATATATATATATATATATATATATATATATATATGGTATGTATGTGTGTATGTGTATAAATAAATAAATAAATAAATATATATACACACACACATATTTATGTACATTCTATATACATTCTATTTTTTGTAAATATGTATTATGTAAATTTATGTGTGTGAGACTGATTGATTATTTAGAAATGGAGAAGGGGTAGGTCAAAATAAGCTTATGCTTCATCCTACTCCTTTTCGGACATGTTGGGTTAATATATAATTATATTATTTTGACTATTGTTATCATTGCTTTGACTATTCTCATTGGTTTTGTTTGTTCTTTTTTTATTTATTTTTTTTTCTCTTTTCAATCTACTTGTAGTATTACTCAATCATGTTAGAAATAAAGCATTCATTCAATACTAATCCTGCCGGTTAATAATTAGTTAACGAGGGTCATTTATCTGGGGTTTTTTTTTCAAAATTGTCATCCCTAGCTAACAGTAAAAGTCCTGTGTTCAAAGTCTAACTTAATTACAAAAGTATCTGCATGAAAACATGAAAATACTTAAAGTATCAAAAGTGAAATTAATCGTTATACAGAATAATATATTTATCATATTATTGAATCATAATTTGTGATGCATGTGTACAGCTAGTAAAAGTGGAGCTAATCATAAGTACTTTATATACAGCTAATACATCATAATGCATTAGCTGATATATTTCTTTGATTTTCTATAAATAATCTGAATATGCAAAGTAACTTAACTAAAGTGGTCAAAAAAGGTAGTGGAGTAAATAGTACAATATATGCTTTCAAAATGGAGCAGTATAAAAGTATAAAGTAACATAAAATGTGAAGTACAAGCACCTCATAATTGTACATAAGTAAATGTACTTAGTTACATTCCTCCCCTGGGTTCCATTCACATCTCCTACAATGATGGAGTGACGCTGACATACCAACCCGTTTCATACACAACTCTCTGTCTCTGTTGGCCACAGGCACCAAAGCACCACTTTTGAGTTATTAGATGAAATGGCTTTTTTAAAGACCTTGGGAGCTGTGACTGGCTGTAATCAACTTGATGTCCATCTTTCAGAACTATTGTTTCTGACAGCTGCGCTGGTCAGGGGAGTCTGGCTCACTGCTGAATGATGACTACGACAAACTGCTCCCAGCTTTCATTGTTCAGTCACCTGGTGCTGGAGATTAATGGACTTCTGGTACATGAGTTGCACGAGGTGTGTGCTGCTACACGAGTCAGCTGTGTGAACGCATGACACCAAGTTGGCTGGGGAGATATTGAAACTAATGCTGAACTCCAGCAGTATGTTAGGGGTGGGACAGTTCATAAATTCATGGTTCGGTTCAGGGTCACACTTTTCGGTTTGGTTCCGTTAAGTCATTTTCATTGAGCAATTTTATGCGTCTGCGATACAGCATATTATAGTGTGGCTAAAGTACCCGAATCACATGCTGAAATCCAGCGTCCTCCACGGCTGTTTAGTCGTATTGTTTGCTAGTATGCATGTAGAGGCTGTGTAAATGCTGCTGAGATCATCATATTGGATGTGTTGCTGCTAGCATAAGACACACAGTTGACATTTTATCCACCACATTTTCCCCATCACTGTCACCAAATAACACCAAATCCGTAATGCTCTCACACAGCAGAGTGAAATGATGCTGGTGGATCCTCTACCTGAACTTTATCGTGTCTTCTCTCCATTTCCTATCATGTCATTTCCTATCATGACAGCCGTACTCTACACTTTATCAATGTCTCTGCCAACTGAGAAGTCTGAGAAGGAAGGAGGCTGGGTCACACCTTATCAACGCCTCGTATCTTTGGCGGTACAACACACGCACAATAAAATCTGGCCCGCCCTTGCCGAAATTGAGCCAATAACAACGAACGACCTCAGCTTCAGTTACACTGCGCAAGTCTTATACCTCATATTCCTGTTGACCGCGTCCCAGCCTCTTTCCATAGGCCTTGATTGCTAGTGTGACAATAAACGAGATGAAAAAAATACACAATCGGCCTCATAACCTATTTCAAATGAACCAAATGATAAATAAACAACCCGAACCATGACTAACCCAAACAGTTCCGTTTTTAACCCGAATTGTGCCCACCCCTAGTATTACTGAACAGCCAGTGGAACAATAACTGAGGGTTGCCACTGTGGCCACAGTAACACATGGCCACAAGTGTCCTGCATGAGTCAGCTCTGAGCAGCTGGGGCTGCCACACACACACACACACACACACACACACACACACACACACACACACACACACACACACACACACACACACACACACACACACACACACACACACACACACACAGTACATCAATACCTCCACACTTCTACGCTCCTCTCGGCTCTCATTTCTCCCAGCACAATCTGGTCAACAAAGAGTAAAGGCTGGCTAACACTAAAAGATTTTTCATCTTAACAGATGCTGAAAATGTGAGAGAGCCCACACATAACGACACGTTATGCTCAGTTTAACAGTTCTGTTCCTATAGAGTGTGGAGAGCAGCAGAAAAGGAAATCTCGCAAAATCTCTCGTGATCAAAAGTGACTTTAGTCTCAACAAATTCACAAAGAATGGAGGGATGAAGTCATGGAGACACGTTAAATAAACATTCATGTTGTTGGCACATATCAACGAGGTGGTCTTCCATTTCTGAGTCCATCTTAGTACTACTATATGTCTCATGTTTTACATTAACCTTCCACTTCAGTCAGCTTGGTTCTCTATTGGCTGTCATTCTTTCCGACATGACTGCATCATCGGCTGTCCTCTGGGTCACACAACAGGATATCCAATCAAAAATACTGAACACATTTAATATTTATGATTTCAGATCGGTGTGGCCAGGATGGACTTCTGAGCCGATCGGGGGATGTAAAAATCACTCTTAACATAGCTCACACCAGAGGAATATCTGCAAAGATCATTTTTAGAACATCAGAAATAATCATGGCTATGCCGACAATTGTCAGGAGGGGGGAATAGGGGCCAGAATCAGCTTGATTGTGTAGTGTCTTTACTCCTGTCTGCTGCCATCAGTGGTTCGCTGATGTCCAATCTCAACAGCTCCAGTCTGATTAGAGATATGCTCCAAAAACACATATGAGAATGTTGTTAAAAGTATGAGGAAGAGGAGGGAAAATTAAAGGTTAGCGCTTTCCATTCTGGTACATGGACACAACATACATGCGGCTTTTTGAAACAACCAGAGCTATTGTTAACCGCAGTTTAGCCTACAGAGAGATTCCAACAGCTGTATTCAATTAGGGGCTTTCTTTAAGGGGGCAGGCACCATCCACACTGCATGTCTCACTTCTTAATAAAAGTTAGATCACAGATGGAAAAAAGAACTGAGGTCAAACACTAACCATAGAAGCTGCTTTGACATTTGAACTTACTCCGCATGCAGCCAAGCATCACTCACAGTGCAATGCAAAGGGAGATATGTGATAAAATCTGCTGCGCTGCTGTGTTGGACATGTCCAGAAGAATCAACTAAAAGCAACCTCAGCCCATTTTTAGGACACATTCCTGAGGGGAAGGCGATTCAACACAAACTAACATAAGCAGCTTCTTTCATGCACGATGTCCTTGATGAACAAGGTCATTTCTGCAATGTGCAACAATGATGTTACAGGAGATTTAGACTCCCTCCCAAAAAAGAAAGCAAATGTATGCAAATGACTCCAAAGAGAATAAAAAAGGAAATGATAAGCTACAGCATGTCAATATTTCCATTTGCAGCACTGGCCACACAGCCTTCAGTATTAGTTCATACTGAGCTACACTCAGCTTGGGGTCTTTGTTGCCCTTTAACAGACAGCCAACATGGTCACTGGAAATAATGACTCCATCTATGTTATACAACAGCCACACATACTGCACGTCAGTGGTTCTCAACCAGGCGCCCGGGTCCTTGAGGGAGTTCTGAGGGTCCCAGGAAATATGGGGAATAGTTTATTTTCACAGTGCTCTGATGAAGGTCCTCTTTAATTAATGAAGCAAAAGCAAAGAAAAGTCCTGATACTGGTAGCGATACCTGGGCTTTGGGTATCAGCCAATACAGAGTACCGATCTGATAACAGTGATTGACTAATAAGCTGTATGCCTCACTGTGTGGAAGTGACTGGGATCATTCTGTTATGTGCAAGACAACATAAGGCTGGACTTGAACTCTGCTTTACTAACTTTGTAAAACAAAATCTAACTAATAAGTACTAGTATACATTTACCAAACTCATATGTATTATTAAAATAATAAACTATACACCAACAACTTCGTAAAAAAATCTTCAAAATTACCAGGAGTTCAAGTGTAAACTTTTTTTTAAATGCAGCCAAAAATTAGTCAAAACTTAAATAGGACTTCAAATTCCAGTATTTCGTATACCAACATTGAATTGAATTGAATTGAATGGATCATCCACATTGCACCCGATAAGCAACCCAGCTATTTGAGTCAGGATCGGCCGTTATCTCCTCCACTGTAGTTGGTCTTAATCATATCAGTCATATCAATTATGGGGGGCTGGCTGTGGCTCAGAGGAAGAGGGGATTTGACTGTTCAGTCCCCAGCTCCTCCAGTCCACATGTCCAAGACACCTGGCTATACAGATCCTGAACCTTGCATGACAGACTCTGCCAGCGTTTGAGTGTGTGAATGAGTGAATGACGTAGTGTGAAGCCCTTGGAGTGGTTGGATGACTAGACAGGAGGTATACAAAGGGATGTTTAAAGGCAAAATCTTAGAAAATGGGGGTCTGTGATGTAATGTGTCTCAAATTGGGGGTCCTACATGAGTGGGGGCATGAGTGGTTGTGTTTGTTGTAACAGAGCAGCCCCCTGCTGAAGGTAGACAGCCAGCAGTAGTTTTAAAAGACGAGTCCCCAGTTCACCTCTGAGTCATCAGTATCTGTCGTCTCATTTGCACTAACAGCAGATCTACTATAGACATGTTTCCACACTGAGAAGGCATCCCCCATGTCAGTTACCAGCTGACAAAAGTACACGAGCACAGCCTCTGTCTGTGTGTGTGTGTGTGTGTGTGTGTGTGTGTGTGTGTGTGTGTGTGTGTGTGTGTGTGTGTGTGTGTGTCTGTGCCTGTGTAAGTGTGTAAAACAATCACAATATGGCATCAAATGAGCGCTACCCCATCCCCGGTCCACAGATAATCCATGTTACGCAGTGTGGGAGCAGCAGGAACGCGCGAGCAGAGCGCCATTCCACGGCCACGCACGTACTCAAATGCAGCACAAACGTGAATGGAGCGTTGGTCGGAGCCTGTTCAGCCTGTAATCAAGCTAACATGATGGCAGTGCTGCTGTGTGTGACAGACCAAAGCAACGTGTTCAGCTAGCTAACATATTGGTAGTAGCTGTCCTCGCGCCCCCGGGCTGCTGTACGTTAACTCCTGACTTTCATCTTGTTTCCTTCTCTAATCTGCTAATATTTCATATTAAAGCCACTGGAAGCTTCTTACCTCATGACGAAGGTGTTGTCAGGCCAAATATATCACAGAGTCCTTTAGGTATCGACGACGGATGACCTGTAGTTTTCCCAAAAGTTCACCGCTCGCTTCAAGGCTCCAGGCGACCAGATGAGACACGAGACAAGCGGCTTCACGGTTTGCAGGCTATCCAGTAAAAAGTAGAAAAAAGAAAAGAAAAAAAAGAAAACCAGGGGTTAAAAAACGGAACAGTGGACACCTACATGGTCCAGAGGATCACGGCTTCGCTGCTGGGTGAAGGGTCGCTGTGAAGAAAGAGGAGAATCGCAGCGTTTCTCGGCTCTTGCTTTCTGACGCGCTCCGGTCGGTGTGGTGCGGCGCTGTGCCGCTCCGCTGCCGGCCTGCTGCCGGTCCGTTGCCGCTGCCTGCTGGCTGCGACGCGCTCTGCGTTCAGGGCCGTGAGGAAAGCTCCAACTTTGAAGCTCAACCACAGTCACACAGCCGTAATTTACTAATGCTACAGCTCCGATTAAAGGGGGCTCCCTAGAGAAACCAGCACGTTAGAGGTAGGGTCATTTAGCCGATGAGATGTTTCTTAGTACACAAATGAAGTCTCTGAATCCTGTGGAGACTCATAACAAAGTTAACAAAATTACTGAATGCTGACTAATTTTTTACAGCACAGCATGTAGTTATTGCATATAGCCCATATTTATCGGTCTATATATGTAAGTAATCCCAAACTGCCCTACACTGTTCGAAACATTTGATAAAGTGGCCTACTGGTGATAACACCTTGCCCCATGTTGTGGGGTCATTTATTAGACAGAGGTTCTATTAGGCTAATACAGCCTCAGCTTTGCCTCATCTAAATTATGCTACATCAAAATGTTAGGTTGTATAGGCTGAGAAACTCTTGCTGTATTTGTTTGTATTTAACATTTTTGGTTTCCTACAGTACCTGAAGGCAGCATTTGACGCAACTAGTGGGACGTAGCACGTACAGGTTGCCCCTGACAACCGAGTTGCCACTCTTGCTGCGTCTGTAAGTGATGTTTAGCTGGGACCATATTACTAAATCTGCATTATGCATTTTAAATCGTGCTTTAAAACTTAACTACAGCATTCCTGGAATATGTTATATGATGATGATGATGATGATGAGGAGGAGGATGATGATATTTTTTTTGACTGAAATGTTAAATTGCAAATAATTGTATGATTGTCCGTAGTTAATTGCAGATAATTGCAAATCAATCACACTTTTTTATCTGGTCAAATGTACCTTAAAGGGAGATTTGTCAAGTATTTAATACCCTTATCAACATCGGGGTGGAAAAATATGCTGCTTTATATAAATTTATTATATATTATTATTGTAAATCAATGAACAACACAAATCAGTGGCAGATATTGTCATTATCCAGAAACCCTCACAGGTTCTGACTTTAGCATCAACAATCTGCTCCAATCAGAACATGACAAACTGCAGCCCAACAGGCAACAACAGCTGTCAGTGTGTCAGAGTGCTGACTTGACTAGGACTTGATCCAGACTGACTGGGACTCAGTCTGGATAAATGGCAGTCTGGTAAATGGGTCTGGTAAATGGTAAATGGGTTCTCTGGGACTGGGACCCAGAGAATCCATTTACATTCACACATCTGGAGGTCAGAGGTCAAGGGACCCCTTTGGATATGATCATGACAGTTTCTCCGCACCAACATTTAACATAAGTTAAGAGCATTATCTAGCCTCCTACAAGCTAGTATAACATGGTTGGTACCAGTGAAGTTGGAGTTGAGTTTTGAGCTGTGCCCGCTACAACCTAAAAACTTCAAGTTGTGTTAATTAAAAATTAATGGCATTAAAACAAATTTGCGTTAATGCAATATTACCACATGAACTCTGACAGCCCTATTATACATAAGGTCACAGGAGTTACAGTCTGGGTTGAAATTCCACATGCTATTATGTCAAACCTCAAGCAAATCTGTAAAAGTATGGTGACGCTGTTGCCTATGCTGAGGTCACCTAGCATCATGTAAGAGGTTGCGCTGTATATGAGGAATATTTGGAATCCATTAACCACATGGCATAAAAGCCAAGAAAATGAAATCTGATCTTCAGTATTTAGTTTTTTTCCTTCACAATGATGATCTACAAAGACAAATGCAACCACATAGACTGAGACAATCAGAAGTTCCTTTAATGGGCCTTAAATAAACCAGTAAGCCAATAGCGTCTCTACATATTAAAATCAATGTGCCTGACCTATACCAAATATCTCCTTCATTACTGAAAAGGTATAAGTCTAATTTCCTTGAAATTATCCACAGTGTGATTTTTGGAGGCTTTTTTAATTAAAGGGTAACTTCAGTATTTCTCAGCCTGGACCCTATTCTCCCATTATTTTATGTCTAAGTCTAATGGGGACAACAATTTCCGAGACTGGTCCAATATTGAGGGAGAACACTGCATACAGAAGCTGCTTAACATGCTTAGCATCTCATGTAAAGGCACCGGGCAGCTCATCGCCACCATTGTATGGCCATGTTTTTCTTTACCTTTCTCTTGATCTAGTCTGACTGTTTTTGTGTAATGTGACTTGTTGCCAAAGACAACTGTGGAAATGTGAGTGAGAGTTGGAGGCAGGAGTGATGGTGTACAGAAAGTGTAACTTATTGTCATCTAAAAGATTTTCACTGTCATGGCTGAATATTTAGCTGATTTCGACAATGAGGATGTGACACAAGATTTCAGAACAAGACTTCACTGAGCGAACAGACAGACTGGATCAAGGTAAGCTTGTATTTCTCTGCAGGGTTTTTTCCATAATGGTGTCAGACACTTCTAATAACAGTCAGAGCCTGTCAGTGGTGAACACAAATCACCTTTATTGGATGTACAATGATGGTAAGAAGTTGTCTCGAGTGACTGCATTAGAGCTTATTTAGCAGCTACGTCTGAAGTGTTCTCCCTCAGTACGGGACCAAAAGCTCCCAGTTAGTCACTTAGCCACAAAAGTATGGGAAAATAGGGTCCAGGGTCCTAATAGGACGATAAGGACCAGATTACAAGACAGTGGGGACCTGATTTCTGCTTGATAAAATCAGCAAAGCTGTTTATTGCTGCCACAGAGTTAATAATGATGGGGGAGTTGAGGAGGATCACAGCTAAGAGGAAAAGAAATCAGGTGAAACTTTGTCTTTATCTTTACAAGGATTAATTTAAAAACACTTTATCACTGGGAGGCTTTTGACATCTTTGGATTTTGGAAATTAAATTCAAGTGTAAAAGGTCAAAAAAGTTAACTATATAATGGAAAATTTAAATTTGTAGTCCTTGATACAGATATATGAAACTAGAACACCTCAGGAATCCACTGGTACACATGTCCAATTCAAAGTAGCTTGTTGAGAAGGAGGTTAATTAAAGCTCCATGGGCTAAATTTTGGCAAGGAAAAACTGGCATGGATATTATCACTATATGATAATATACAGTCAGTTTTTTGAATGCAGTAAAAATGTGTTATTTCCACCTATTCTAAACTGGTGGATGTAAATATTTCTGCATACTGGGTCCCTAAACATTCTTAAATCCCACAAATTGGGTCTGACTGTAGAGCTGAGACTCTGGTAGATCCAGTGAGTCCAAATTTATTCATGTGTGATGGTGTTAGTCCCCATATGAACCATTTTATTCTAGTGAGTCCATTTTTTAAAAACTTGACCTCTCTGTATAAAATACCTGTGGTGACCTCTAGGATAATCACAGCTTCATGAAACTACAAACTGGAGACCTACTACTATTACTACTACTACTACTACTACTACTACATCCTGGTAACTAGAGACCTAGAGCATTCAGAGGCTGGATAGCTTTCCTAGCTACACTGACAATAGGGAGGTTTCTGAGACCTTTACATAACAGGAGTTCTTGCCATCCAATCATTGAAAAATTCTTGCAGACAGCTCCAAATATCAAAAGGGTTTTTTTTGTTTTTTTTTTTACCCCAAATCACAGCATGTCTTTTTCTGTGGTCTTCCTCAAGGTCTTGGTGTATTAATGTTGTATTTTATAAGATTATTTTTTTTTCAATTCTTGAGTGGTAAAAAAATGGTATCACCAAATGTGTGTAACAAACGGTATCAACCCAGAAATTGCAACAACTTATGAGACATAATAGAGCATGGAGATGGATGTCATATACTTCTATCATAATGTTTTAAACCCGTTACGCATTCATAATTTATTTTACTTAATTAATTCTTTCATTATGTTTATTTATTTATGACCAGAACAGCTTGTCACACAGTACTGAGCTGCATCTCACATTAATCTTCAGGTTCCAGCTTTCAGATGATGTTCACTACTTCTATGTCACATCTACTGCTGACCTGCTATCTCCCCCTAAAGACCACCGTACCCCCCCTAAAAAGACAAAAAAAAAAAAAAAAATGGGTCTATTGTGGGTCCCAGAGAGTTAAGCAAAGACCTTTTTCAGCTCCAGCAGCTCTAGCTCTGTGGAGAGGGCTGCTGTCAGACTCATAGACAGGAGCTGATGTCCTGCCACAGGTGACCCTCTGACACCAGCTGTGTGAATTACCGGTGTGTGTGTGTGTGTGTGTGTGTGTGTGTGTGTGTGTGTGTGTGTGTGTGTGTGAGTGAGAGAGAGAGAGAGAGAGAGAGAGAGAGTGGGTGGAGGCAGAGTTTGTGACTGTCGAGAATAAAATGTGGAGCTTTGACAGTCAGTGTCATCCTCCAGGATTTAATCTGTATGCCAGCAAGAAACAGAATCGTTGTCTTGATGTCAGTCACCGTGACAGTTAGGTTCACTGCACCATGCATGTGTTTCTGTGCATGCAAGCCTATAGCATGTGTGTGAATGTCCATCATAAGATAAGATAAGATAAGATATTCCTTTATTGGTCCCACAGTGGGGAAATTCACAATGATCATCATGTAACATTATACAGTATATCACCATTACAATAAAGGCAGCGCAGAAAGTGAGGCCACATATACACATACACTCATATAAGCTACTTATCCATGGAGGGACCTAAAGAGGCTTACCAGAGCCAAGCCAAATCAAACTGTTTACGGCCAAAAACTATAAGCACTATTTCTTTATTTAGCTCAGGGGGAAAACTATTCTCCATCCCTCGATTATAATATCTGGAGTGCAATGCAAAAGGCATCATGGGAATGTTGATTACAGGAAAGACATGAAGAGCACAAATAGGTCATTTTGTGGCCTTGCAATTGAATCCCAGCTAAAGGGAGGCCCTGGATAGCCTTGTTGAGCCGCAGACAGTATCTGACTTGCAGACTTGCAGACTTGCAGACAGCAACACAATAAAGGCAAAAAATAATAATTAGGGCTGTCAAAATAAATGTGATAATAACACGTTAATGCAAATTTGTTTTAACGCCACTAATTTCTCTAATGCATTAATGCAATTCAATATTTTGGGTTCAGTTTTAAAGCTAGAGTGAAGACACTGGCATCCTATAAAACTAGAGAACCTAAGGAATCCATTTGTACCCACCAGGTCATACTACTTTGTAGGGAAGGATCTTAAATAACGCTTCAATCATACGCTAAATTTTGGTGAGGAAAAACTGTCATGTCCATTTTCAAAGGGGTCCCTTGACCTCTGACCTCCAGATGTGTGTATGTAAATGGGTTCTCTGGATACCCATCAGTCTCCCCTTTACAGACATGCCCAATTTATGATAGTCCCAGTCAAGTTGGATCAGCTGTTGTTGCCTGTTGGGCTGCAGTTTGCCATGTTCTGATTGGAGCAGATTTTGACGCTAAAGTTAGAACCTGTGAGGGTTTCTGGACAATATCTGTCATTGATTTGCATTGTTAATTGATTTCCAGTAATGAACATATACATACATTTGCATAAAGTCCATGTTGATAAGAGTATTAAATATCTGACAAATCTCCCTTTAAGGTATATTTTGAACAGATAAAAAAAAATGTGTGATTAATATGCTTACCCTCTGAATAAACTCTAAAAATCTGGCTAACTCTGAGAATTGTCCGATGTTTTAAAGAAAGATTATGAAAGGGTTTTTCAAAAATACGAAAGGCAGAGGTAAAGGTCATATCATGCATGTAATGCCACTACACTTTGGTAGAAAGGTTCACCTCTGTAGAAAGGGCGACCTGTAGATTTTACCAAAACAGTACCAGCAATATTAGGTTGTGCTACAGTTTTGCTTCCAAGATACAAGTTGTCATGGGGGACATCATGTTAAAAATCTTTGTAGTCAATACAGTTAAAATGATATATGAAGTCATAAGGGAGTAACTACGACACTGGCTTCTTTAGTTTCTCGTGTTTTATTCTGACATCTGAAATAGATGTAATGCAAGTCAGATGCTGGGGGGACTGAGCTGCAACTGACTCAGCTGATGATGAATGAGCTGTCAGCACACCACCCACTCCTCACCAACTCTGTTATTGTAGCATCTACAGTAACACACTGAACCAGTGAATGTCATTAGATCTCTCCTGCTATGCTCACTAGGAAATGATCAGGAGAAAAGAGAACTGGCTAAATGTTGTGATAAACCTTTGAGTTCAGAGTTAAAACAACGGCCTTAAAATTCCATAAAAATACCGCAGCTTTGTCTGCCATCTAGTGCACAACATCTGAAATAACACTTCATCCTCCTACCAGCTGGAACACGTCCTCCCAAAGCGCTACCAGTGGAACAAGGTGGCTACACACAGTATACTGTACTGTACTTATGAGCAGTTCTGCGGAGGTTATGCTTTATTTGAGCACTTGAGATACTTTATACTTCACTACATTTTAAGGGGTGTTACACTGTTTATAGCATTGAATCTGTATGACTGATATTATTTTGCAGATTACGATTTTATATAGAAAACATATGATCAGTTTGTAAAACACTGTTGTTACAAATTAATACCATTACTAATACACGGCACCTCCATCTGTTACTACAATGCTGCTCACAAGTTAATGCAGCAAGAGCACTGACTGTTTCTACTAGATACATGATGATGTCATGCTTCATTAATACAGTGCTTTTGCATTGTGGTAGTGCTAATCCAAGCCTTATGGACTATCCGTGATCCATTCTGTTAATCAATGACATGATAATTAATCATGTTTAATAATTTTTAGTAACGACATAATTTCTGCAATTTTATCATTAGTTTGTGTAATATGACATAATTTAGTTTATAAATTCTGTATTGTATCACAGCTGATAACAATTACATTCTGATTACATCAGTAAATTATTTATTATCAGTTTATTTATCTTTGTAATGTTTATATTTTATATAAATATATGTATTCTAATTAATTCAGCAAAAAAAAACAGAGAAATAAATTCTTTAAATTATTAATTTTATTTAATTTTGTTTCGGAAGAAGAAGAAGAAGAAGAAGAAGAAGTATTTCCGGTCTGAAGACTAAGGATTATTTCAAAACAAAGGTCCGCTGGGGACCGTGGGGACCATTGAGCAGGAGGCAGTAGTTGCTGTGTAGTATATTACATTGACGCTAACTCATGATTCAACCAACAATTTAGAGTATATCTGGTTTTATTTATTTGTCTATTAAACGTGGCTGTAAGGGTTACTTCTAGCTAATGAATAGGAACACCATAACTTCTTTGTTCGTGGGACTTTTGCCATGATACTTTTTTAGTTTTGAATGGAGTGGTTCACAAATACAATACAATATGCATTAATTGAGTCAACTTTCTGTTTTTAATTCACAAGTACATTCATAAATAATGCCACATTCATAATTTATGATTGACGTGCTTTTGTTTTGAAATTGTAACCCGGAAGTGGTTTTGGCATCACGTTCTCTTCACTCTGATTGGCTGTGTTCGCGCTGGTGCTGATGTGGTGTCCTGAACTTTGAGCTGGTCGACACACTCAGACAGATTCTTTGGTTTAATAGCAGCTTTGCTTTGTTAGAATAATGCCTTATTATCAGACTTGGGAGGAGTTTTCCCGCGCTGCAGAAAAACTTTATCTGACAGACCCCATGAAGGTGAAAACACTTTATTTTAGGGGTAGCTTAGCATGCTAGCTGGATAGCTTGTTAGCCGGGTAGCTTGTTTGCGGCGTGTATGTGCCAGCTGCTCGTCCGACTTACAGCTGTTTTCTTCTGTTTTCAGGTCCGAGTGGTTCTCAAGTACAGACACTGCGACGGAAACTTGTGCATTAAAGTGACAGACAATGCCGTGGTAAGTGACACGAGGAAATAAGGTTTAGCTAGTAACAAATGATGGAAATGATGGTGTTCATCAGAGACTCTATGAAACCTTTCTCTGCGATCTCTACGTATTTTCCCGTCCAATGTATTAACGTTAGTTGGCTTGAAAACTGCGTGTAAACTGAGGTAGAATGCCAGTATATCCAATTTATCGTGACGAGTCTGTGACGAACTCTCAACAGCTGTGAGACTGATATTCAGCTGCAGTCAGTAGCTTTGTGTTGATTGAATCATCATCTAACTGTATCAGCTCAGTCACTCACAGTACAACAATGCAGTGTGTCTACAGAGATGCGAGCAGCTCTATGAGGATGGCGTGCTGATTGTAAAGAAAACCAATGTGTTTCATAGATAAATGAAACTATTGGACTAATGTGATGAAGTCAGGGGATTACCAGCATCCCTAATGGTGTAGTGGAGTGTATATGCAGATATAGGGGTATTACCAACCTCTTTTTCTGTCTACCGGCCAATCAGCCATTGGAATATATAGGAGACTATATACCCACTTCCTCCTCAGTAAAGACCCAGACACACCAACCTGACAACAATGAACTAGCAGCAATGAAGGCCCACTGGTGCGTCGCCTTCCATCACCTTTGTCTTGGCCGACAAGTTGCACTTGAACACGCCTCAACGATTTACGACTTGCATACGTTCTTAACCTACTACTTGTCTACCTAGCAGTACACTCACCTCATCAACAACCACTACACCACTGAATGTCACTAAATTTTTCATCTTCATCTCACCTGATCATTCCAATACTCGGATATTTTCACAACCACAACCCATCTGGAATGAGGCCAAGTGGTGAGTGAGAGTGGTGTGAAAATGGTCGACGTGGTGTGAAAAATGCTGTTTTGTTTCATGTACGTATCATGACAACGGCTTGTATATCTGCCATCCTGGTTCTTTCAGTTTCCATTTTTGAATGATTAATACAGACTACATGCTAACTGGCTGTCGGCTGTAGTCTTTGAGGTGTGTTCAAATGCAACTTGTCTGCCAAGACAAAGGTGATGGGAGGTGACACAACTGTCGGCCTTCATCGTCGCTAGTTCTTTGATGTTGGGTTGGTGTGTCTGGACCTTAAGATTCCTTCTTGTGGGGACACAAACATCTGTACCAATCCAGCTTTTATATGAAGAGAATATTTTCTAGAAAAGTGAAAATATTGGTCTGCTGGTGCCCGAAGAAGAGTCAATGGAGGAAAAGTCTGTAGGCTTCATTCTCTGGGTGATATGAATGTTTCAACACGGGCAGAGGAGCAGGTCATAGTAGGGATGCTAATCTTGAAAAAAGAATTTAATCTATAATCTACCCTCATTTACTGATAATTAACTGTAAACTGTCAAGATTAGTACTTCGCAAGCAGCGGTGCACCAACAGCAGTATATGAGCACAAGACAACACCTGAGTCCTCAGTTCACCTATCCAGGAGCATTACTGTAGCAGCCATGGTGCTGCGTATAGTGTTGCAGACATGCGGCCTCTTTCCTCGTAACTCTCCACTGCACATTTACTTTAGTTTAGCAGGTTGTCAGCTGTGTGTCTGCCTAGTGTAATGATAGTGAGTGTCTGATAAACACTGTGTGTGTTTGTGCTACTTTGACAGCTGAATCGCTGCTGGTGGCTTCATGCTCGCCATTATCACACATACAGTCTGTCAGTGCTAATGTTAGCAAATGTCTGACAGACCGTGTGTGTGTGGCGGCGGTGAGTGTGGGTTTGTTGGTGGCGTTGTAGCTGTGAACGTAGCTGTACAGTGTGTGTACAGATTATTTGTCTGTGAATAAATGCCACGAGGCTATAAGCTACAACTCCTCAGCTCAAGATGGGAGGCTACTTCCTGTATCTTGCAATGCCGGCTCAGATTCTCTCAAGGTGGGCTGTTAAGGTCGATCAGCTTTACTCCTTTAAGTGACAAGCTGCTCCTCTGAGTTTTGCTCAGCTTTTTAATTAATGATGAATATTTCTTTTAACCATTTAACCGGTTGAAATGCTTAATATCGGTTATCGATTAAACGGTTAATTATGAACATCCCCAGGTCAAACAAAAGAAAATTACCCTTTTAGAATTCCATATTTGATATTTGGCTTCTTAATCTGTGACATATTAAGTTGTTTCACCCCTCTTCAATTCAGTGTAATATCAGCTGTCATTGCCCTCATGTAGTTTTTTGTCCATCCCCGCAGTGTTTACAGTACAAGACTGACCAGGCCCAGGATGTGAAGAAGATCGAGAAGCTCCACGGAAAACTGATGAGACTCATGGTTTCCAAGGAGACGCACAGCGGGTCCATGGAGACAGACTAAAATGCTCTAGAAGCACTGACCTTCAGGAGCACCTGGACTGAGTTCAGTGGATACAGTGGTTGTGTAGAGCACAGTACCATCTGAGTGCAATGAGGAGTCTGAGAGATGAGAATGTGGAGAGAGTGATCTGGCTGCTTACACTGATTTAATACTGTCAGAGATGTCATATACTGTATATATTTAATTCTCTCAGTATTTTTGTTATTATGATACTAGTTTAATCATTAAAAGTCCTTTTATAATGCTTTTCCTTCTCAGGCATTGTGATCACATCTCTGACGATATTATTGTATAAAGTAAGGTCAGTGTAGGCTGCTGGGACATTTTAGGAAAAGTAGATGATGGAAGATAATATGGGACAGCGTGCCCAAAAAGTAGAAATCCACTGCTGCAGTGTAAGCAGCTTTAGCATCTTTATTTTCAGTTTTAAAGAAGATGGGCAATGGAGACATTGCATGTTTTTTCTTTTTACATCTTTGTAGCTGAGTTAGATTCAATGGATTCACCACAGTGGTTGATGTCTTTTTGTTTTTCCTCATGGACTTGTGCCACATGAAGCAGGACCTTATGATTTCCCAATCTCCCCTCCCCCACACCTCCAAATGTCATTTTGTCGTCTGGGAATCATTGCATTACATTTTCAATAAATGTGTATTTACCCCAGTGCAGCCAGTATCTCCCCTGTATCTATGTTGTGCTGGTGTTGTATGCAGTGTAAAGGTAGGGTTGGTTATGCCGAGAAACTAACAAGAGCACACTACCTTTAAAATAATCAACCATAAAACCAAGCCCTGTGTTGCCAACTCTTTTCCAATAACAGTAGCTAGCAGCACTGGCTCCAAACGTCCCTAAATCTGGAAAGAAAGTCACAAAGTTGGTGACACTGAGCATCCGTCCCTTCAGGCCTCCCTCCAAAAACACTCCCTCAGATTATCATTATGATGGAAAAGACAAAAATGGTTACTGTTAGTACTCACAGCTGTCAAGTTAGCAGCCAATGGAAGACTCCATTGATGCACAATAGAGAGATGAAGTCCCTCCCCTTCCGGTGGACCCCATGGGATCTTATTTCAGAAAAAATGTGCACAGTAGTTAACGGCACGAGACAAATCATTTTTGATATGTGCTATGAATCGCACATATGTTTACAAATTTTAAAAAAGTTGCGGTTATCCTTGAGTTTTGTGTGAAACCGCTCAGTGAACTACATCTCATGTTTTATATACGTACATCATCAACACTAGCTAGCTGACGTAGCTACTGTATATTCCACCCAGATGTGTGGAACTGGCCTGATGTGTTTTATCAGTGAGTCCTGGTCTTTATATCAGCCAGGAGGAGAAAGACGGATCAGACCTGTAGCTGGTGTGAGTTCATCCCAGTAGAAACCTCGTAGCTTCAGAGAGACTGACGTCACTAAGGTGACTTTTGGCTGTCATCTTTCTAATTACGTATTTTCACAGTCTGACACCTCAACAGTTTCACAACAAACAGAGCAAATTTGCAAAATTATCTTTTCAATCGACAAATATGTGATTCATGGCGAAATTCAAACTGGATCAGAAAAATCTGTTCATATTTTTTCTGAGATAATCCCATGGTGGAAGGGGAGGGACTTCACCTCTCTATGAGGAACAGATACCGGAGATATTTCTTTTTTTGTCCACCATTTATGTGTATTTGAACAACACTACCAGTTCTGCCTTTACGAACCATGAATGTCTGCATCATTTCAGCTAAACAGGATGTGGCATGTTGGGTAGTAAAGCTGAGCAATCCTCTCTAGGAAAGATAGGAACTAATCACAAGATAAAAAAGTTGCATGCTAGTTCCATAAATAAATATATAAAATTATATGTAGCATTTATTTATTTACAGAACTACTGTGTGTGTGTGTGTGTGTGTGGAGGCTAGGCTAGGCTAGGCTTCATCCTCAGAATACTACATATCCCATCATGCACTTGTGGCATGTCCACACAGTTCGCAGGACAACCTCGTTACCTTCCCATGTTTCCCTTCAGACGATAGAATTGCAAGCAGTCCACTAAATATAATAATCTGTGTATGCGACTGGGTGTAAAAGTCAGTCTGAGTCTGAAACTAATCCACAGCAAAGCTAACGTTAGCTGTAGCGGGGAGGAGGAGTTGAACCGGGACCAGCAGAGCAGAACCGAGGAAGTCCAACTCCAGACAGTCGAAGTCCGCAGCGGTACCAGACCAGGTAAATCCGATCCTACCGTAGTGTCCTGCTGACCGGTCACAGACTGCTGACCTCTCCTCACAGTGTCGTCGGCCACATTCATCCGAAACCCGGCTGGTTTGGATAAATTAAAGTTGGAAGATGTGGCGCTGCGTTTACGCAACATTACAACCACACAAATTTAGCTTTAAGTAACCCAACACTGTTAACTGCGTAGTAAAAATGTGGCTTTACATACATGGTAGTTAGCTGTTCAGATAGTTCCGTAAACATAGAACACCGTAAAAGCAGGTGAGTAACCACCTGTAACCCGACTTTCACCAGTGTCTTGTTGGTGCTGCTCTGATCAGACTGTTGCACACAAGCGTGTTTAACAGACAGTGAGGGGTCTGGACTGGATTATGTGTTACATCCTCTCCTCAGGTTCAGTCCACACCAGTTTGTCTTCACCAAAATTTAGTGTAAGTTCGGAGCGTTATTTAACCTTCTTCGCCACAAGCTATTATGATCTGGTTGGACCAATGGATTCATTAGCTTTCTATTTTCACATGATACCATATGATGCATTAACACGTTTAACTTTGACAGCCCTAATTCTAAAGCTTGTCAACCTAATTACACCAGACCTGTTTCATAGTGATAAACAGAAACACCTTTCAGTGTGAATCATGTTAAGATAAGATGAGATAATCCTTTATTTAGTCCCACAGCAGAGGAATTTGCAGTGTTATGTAAAGGCGAATGCAGAGCGAGTGGGTAACTACTGTGAAATAAACCCCTTCAGGGCAGGTCCCTTGCATCACCCTGACAGGGTTTATTTCACAACAATGACCTGCTCACTATGCATTCTTCCACTTATTATAGCTACTTACTTAAGAAATCAATAAATTGACACAAAAATGGTCCACCGGCGTCTGACATCTGATACAGCGACGGTTTGCTATAAAGAATAATGGACCAAACGCTGTGATTGACCTGTCAAAATTGAGTATTCAACAAAACTGTGCAATAATTAATGTAAATACTACATATATACCTTTAAATGGAGGGCAATTTCATTCACATTGCATTTGGATTCAAGTTAACAGCATTTATAGCCTATATGTCAAGTAACTGATGAACAGTTTCAGAAGATGAACAGAAGAAAGACTGGTAAAGTTGTAATAAATCCAGATTTTAAAGTCACCATTCTAAAACTGAATTTCAGTGCTTCACCTTCAAAATAATGAACTCTAATGATGTGTGTCACAGTTATATCAGTTTGTATTGGACCGAAGCTAACATGGGTGGGTGTAATGGACACAATATGCTTGTTTTGTTGGCACAAATGGTCTCCATCTGTAGACGTGCACTTCTTCATGATACAATACATAGCAAGTTGTTTTGTGAACACCCTGACAGAGTGCCACACTTTGAGAATCAGTACTCTAATGGACGGCTGTTTCAGCTGCTGTTTGATGCAAATCTCAGCTGCTGACAGGTTACATGTAAATGAAGTGTTAGAACAGAGAACGGTGGTACAGTGGTTGGTGTGTTCCCATACTCACAGCTCTCCTGACTGAGAAAAGCTTTGTCATGCAGGTGTCAGCAGACACAGTGACTGAGGGGGTCTGGTTATGTTCTGTTCTCCCTAATCCTGTCAGCTGGCCACAACCAAACAACACTGACACTTTTGTTTGGCTGCTTTTTCTCTAAATACATGACTAATGAAGCCATTGTGATAAGGAATTACTGTTTCTCTCATATTTCTGTGTAGTTAAGTCTGTCATTCAATCCATTTATTTAGTTTTAGACCTAATGTTGATTTTGCCACATCTATTTATACTTTAATGATTTATTTTGTCTATATCAGGTATAATTAGCCAACTACAATTTTAATAAAGGCCAAAGACATACATGCATACAACTTTGTAATAACACATTTATAATAGATTGCTGTGATTACAGATAGCTTGCTCAGTTGTGTAGTTTTAGTGATCTCTTGGCCATATAAAATATAAGTTGACAAATATTTTTCATTGTAACAACCTGATGGTGTTTTACATGTTTCATCTGCTTCACTATTTTCACCATTTCTCCATTATCCATCCACCCATGCATGCATCCATCATCCATCCATCCATCCTTCCATCCATGCATCCATCCATCCATCCATCCATCCAACCATTCATCCATCCATCCATCCAACCATCCATGCACCCATCCATCCATCCATTAATCCATCCATCCATCTATCCATCTATCCATCCGTCATCCATCCATCCATCCAACCATCCATCCATCCATCCATCCATCCAACCATTCATTCATCCATCCATGCATGCATCCATCCATCCATCCATCCCTCTCCCAGCACAGACACTGAGCATCATGTTCACAGAAGTGCTGGTTGCCGTGGTGATTGGAGGAATGATTTTCTTCCTGGTTCAGAGGAGCAGGACCCAGGTTCTGAAGACAGAAGATGGCTGGTGGGGGGCCGGTGCACCCCCTGATGGTGGGGAGGACATCACCATTCACCCTTTTACAGTCACCACCAGTGATGAAGAGCTGGAGGTTAGATTCCCTCTTAGTCACTCAAGATGGTCACTCCACAGCATTTACTCACGTCCCCATATGTCCACTCCCTTTTTGCCAGGACCTCTACAGGAGGATAGACCAGACTCGCCCTGTTCCTTCACTGGAGGACAGCCAGTTTAATTATGGTTTCAACTCTTACTACCTGCAGAAGGTGGTCTCTTACTGGAGAAATGACTTTGACTGGAGGAGGCAGGTTGACAAACTCAACCAGTACCCCCACTTCAAAACCAACATCGAAGGTGAGGCTACATGGCTGACACATTCATTAAGATCATATTGTCCTCTAACCTCTGACTTATTCTTACTGCCACTCAGGCATTGATATCCATTACCTGCATGTGAAGCCCAAGACGGTGCCGGAGGGATCTACAGCTATTCCCCTGATAATGGTTCATGGCTGGCCCGGCTCCTTCTATGAGTTCTACGGATTGATCCCTCTGTTAACAGAACCATCAGACCCACATAGTCTTGTGTTTGAGGTGGTGTGTCCCTCCATACCAGGGTACGGGTTTTCGGAAGCACCACATAAGAAAGGTGAGTCTGGAATGTGTTTTTCTTGCAGACGTGGGAAACTGTTGAAGCTAGATGTGGGAATAACAGGTATATGCAGATAACATGCAGGTGTGAGGCTACTGGAAAACATTGATGAAAACAAACACTTGATCCCAGGTTTTTGATGAAGACCCAACTGAGATTGAAAGGTCCATTTACGAAAACACAATATAAACACATCACAGTACATTGGTGCATCAAAAGCCTGAGTGCATTTAAAGATCTAAGTTTGCTCAAATATAGCAGTTGTTGTAGGTTTAGTCAGGCACCAGTGCAGGACCTGTTAGGATCACGTGCCTGTCCAGAACGGGCTGACTGCTCAGCCCCCAAATGTTCTGTTGCAGCATTGTTGAGAACCGCGATATGGCTGCTTTTACCCACCTAGGGCTTCGAAGCTTTGGTGAGAAATATTCAAATGTATTCAAAGCTTCAGTGCAGTGCAGGTGGCACACCACTGTACAATCACACACCTCTACACACAACAAGCAGCGATATCCGTCTGAGAATAACTAATAATAATTCATGTTAAATATTAATAATGAATAATGTGGGATTATTCGTTATTTCATGGGCTGTTTTGGGATTTATTCAGTATTTTTACATACTTTTATATTAAAAACAAAACCAAATGTAACCTACTGATTTGGAAGTCAGTTGCCATGGCAACGGCCAAAGCTTTGCAGCATTCAGGTCTGCCCTACACTTGCCAAGTGTAAAGTTTAGTTTGGATTAATAGTTCTCAAGAAGAAGAAGAAGAAGAAGAAGAAGATCAACCTTTATTAGTCCCGCAAGGGGAAATTCAACTTTTACACTCTGTTTGTTAACCCATACACGGTACATGCAGACCCGAAACACACACATGCACATGCATCAATGGAGAGATGTCAGAGTGATGGGGCTGCTCCGGACAAGCGCCCCGAGCAGTTGGGGGTTTGGTGCTTTGCTCAGGGGCACCTCGGCAGTGCCCAAGAGGTAAACTGGCACCTCTCCAGCTACCAGTTCACACTCAGTTCTTGGTCCATCGGGACTTGAACCGGTGACCCTCCGGTTCCCAAACCAACCCAACCCAAACCAACTCCCTACAGACTGAGCTACTGCCGCCCCCAAGATATGATGTGAAGGACAGTTATACATTCATACACAAATAGGAAGAGATTTTTTTGTTTCTATTTACCTGATACTGCTACAGCACCCCCTGTTGGCATTATGGCAGCAAATTTGTCATGGTTCCTTAGACATATCTACACATGACCACCAAATATGGTCACAATAGCAGAAAATGTTCAGGAGATATTACATTTTTTGTAGTGGAAGCCATGTCCACAGCATCTGAGCTAACTTTGAGAGGCAGCTATAACAACATGAGAACATCAACAATCCATGAAACTAAGTATTTTTGGTCCAGAGATGGTCTGTACCAAATTTGGTGACCGTTGCTCAAAATTCGTTGGTAGAGTAGTAAAAAAAACTGATCTGAGTACAATTGAAAATGGAGGTATAGACGGAAATGGGCGTGGCTTATATTGGTAGAGTCATCTGGACCCACAAGATTCAGGCAAAAATAAATTACCGGTTCAAAAGGAACAGGCACTGCATTACATGGGGTCCCCAGTAAGACACCCACCAAGTGAGAAGTAGATGAACGGTTCTTGAGATATGTGAAGGACATACACACATACAGACATACAGTACACTGACCAAAAATATAAACGCAATACTTTTGTTTTTTTAGCCCATTTTTTATGTGCTGGAGTCAAAGATCTCAGACTTTTTCTATGAATACTAAAGGCCTACTTCTCTCAAATATTGTTCATAAATTTGTCTAAATCTGTTAGTTAGCACTTCTCCTTTGCTAAATTAATCCATTCAACTCACAGGTGTGGCATATCAAGATACTGATTAGACAGCAGGATTATTGAGATTATTAGACTGGTCACAATAAAAGTCCACTCTAAAATGTGCAGATTTATCATGCAGCACGATGCCACAGATGTCGCTAGTTTTGAGTTGAGTTGAGTTGAGTTTTTTCTTTAGAGAGGTGTTCTCTTCACGGATGAATCCCAGTTTTCACCGTACAGGGCAGATGGCAGACAGGATCTCTACTCAGTTCTTGGAATCTGAAAACATCCCAGTTCTCGCATGGCCTGCATACTCACCTTACATGACACCCATTGAGCATGTTTGGGATGCTCTTGATCGTTGTATACAATGGCGTGTTCCAGTTCCTGCCAATATCCAGCAACTTCACAGCCATTGAAGAGGAGTGGAGCAACATTCAACAGGCCACAATCAATAACCTGATAAGCTCTATGTGGAGGAGATGTGTTGGACTGTGTGAGGTTAATGGTGGTCACACCAGATACTGACTGGTTCTCTGACCCCCCATTCAGTATCTAATACTGTAAATGTCACAAATAAAACTGCACATTTTAGAGTGGACTTTTATTGTGACAGTCTAAGGCTCACCTGTCAATAATCATGCTGTCTAATCAGCATCTTGATCTGCCACCTGAGAGGTGGATGGATTTTTTCAGCAAAGGAGAAGTGATCACTAACACAGATTTAGACAAATTAGTGAACAATATTTGAGAGAAATAGGCCTTTAGTGTCCATAGAAAAAGTAAGAGATCTTTGACTTCAGCACATAAAAAATGGGCTAAAAAAACAAAAGTATTGCTTTCATATTTTTGTTCAGTGTACATTGTGTTTTTGCATGGTTCATATTGCTGTGTGTGTGTGTGTGTTTGTGTGTTTGTGTGTTTGTGTGTGTGTGTGTGTGTGTGTGTGTGTGTGTGTGTGTGTGTGTGTGTGTGTGTGTGTGTGTGTGTGAGAGAGCAGGCTTTGATTCAGTTTGTGCAGCACGCATCTTCCACAAACTGATGAAGCGCCTGGGCTTCGAGCAGTTCTACGCCCATGGAGGAGACTGGGGCTGGCTGGTCACCACCAACATGGCTCAGCTGGAGCCCAAGTAAGATACACACAAGAACTTCCTCAACACCTGACACACTTTTTTTTTGTAAATGCTTAAATAAGCTATTACTACATTGCCCCGTGTCTTTGTGATTGTTTTTTCACACCCCAGGACAGTCAGAGGCTTGCATGTGAACTTTGCCCCACCCTCCAAGCCGGGGCTGTCCGTGACTTTATCCATCATGCTCGGCCGCCACTTCCCTAAACTGTTTGGCTTCACTGACATAGATATCCAGCGTCTCTACCCCTGCATGGAGAAACTGGTGGTGGAGTCCATCAAAGAGTCTGGTTACATGCACATCCAGGCCACCAAGCCTGACACCGTAGGTAAGGACCTGGCAACGTGCAATACAAGACTATAGACTGGCTTCAGGAGAGTTTTAAATGATTAACCTTTTCCATTCCCCCTCTTTTTCATAGACCCATTTTTGTCTTCTTTGGGGTGTCCAGGGGGTCTTTAGGGCAGATAGCAGGTCAACAGTAGATGTGACATAGACGTGGTGAACATTATCTGAAAGCTGGAACCTGAAGATTAATGTGAGATGCAGATCAGCACTGTGGGTCATGTCAAGTCAAGTTCTTCTAGTCATAAATCAGAAAATATAAAATTCTGGATTAAAATATATATAGTGAAAGTGTATAGGGTTTAGAACAGATTTACACAGATTTGGTGTTAAATTCAGCCATTTTTTACCACTTGAGAATTGATAAAAGTTAATAATCCCTCCAAAATACCACATTAAGACACCAAGACATCGAGGAACACCACAGAAAAAGACATGCTGTGATTTGGGCTCAAAAAGTTTTGATATTTGGAGATTTCTGCAAGAATTGCATTTTTCATTGATTGGATGACGAGAACTTCTGGGGCGGCAGTAGCTCAGTCCGTAAGGACTTGGGTTAGGAGGCGGAGGTCACCGGTTCAAGTCCCCCATGAACCAAGACCAACTGGTTGCTGGAGAGGTGCCAGTTTACCTCTTGGGCACTGCTGAGGTGCCCCTGAGCAAGGCACCAAACCCCCAGCGCTTGTCAGGAGCAGCCCCCTCACTCTGACATCTCTCCATTGACGCATGTATATGTACTGTGTGAAATTAACAACGGAGTGTAAAGCTGAATTTCCCTACAGGGATTAATAAAGGTTCATCTTATCTTATCTTATCTTAACTTCTGTTGTGTAAACTGCCCAGAATAATTGTCAGAATAATTTACGTAGGAAAGCCATCCATCCTCTGAATGCTCTAGGTCTCTAGTTACCAGGGTGTAGTAGTAGTAGTAGTAGTAGAAGTTTCATGGGGCTGTGATTATCACCACAGGTCATTTTATACAGAGACTCAAGTTTCAAAGCATGATCCTACCATATTAAATGGCCCCTCCTCTTCTTTATCAACACGTGTGTCTTCTTCTTCTTCTTCTTCTTCTTCTTCTTCTTCTTCTTCTTCTTCTTCTTCTTCTTCTTCCCCTTCTCCCTCATCCTCGCTTGGTGGCTTTGTCATCTCTGCCAGGTCTTCGTCAGTCAGTGGATGTGCGTGTGCATCAATCAGGGCATTAATTTCATAAAAAAAAATCCGCGAAGCAGCAAAACCGCGAAAGGTGAACCGCCTTATAGCGAGGGTTCACTGTATTGGCAAAAATAACATATTTATACTGCATGCAAAATCCTCTTTAAATTTTAGTGCTAGTTTGGAGCATTATTTAACCTCTTTTGCAACAAGCTGGTATGAGATGGGTGCTATTGCCTCTGAAAGATGGTAAAGTCGGCCAAGGGCGCTGGTGTCCTCAAGGAGTGAAAGAGGTTAATAGAACCTTAAATGGTATTATTAGTTTAATTGTTTTTAATTAACAAATCCATTTCTCTGACTAATTCCTCCTCAGGTCGAGGACTGAATGACTCCCCAGTGGGTCTGGCTGCATACATTCTGGAGAAGTTCTCTACATGGACAAGCCGCGACTTCAGGAACCTGGAGGACGGAGGACTCACCAGGTAAATAGCAGAAACAGAATAGAAGAGAGTCAGTGCTGATGTTTTATATCACCACATCCTTTTCATTATCCTCTTGTGTGAAGATAATTTATTTAACTATCAAAGGACAAGCATGTCTGGAAAAGGTTTTGTCAGGGTCAGATTCCCACAGTACCACTCAGAAGCCTCATTCAGCGTTACAAGATTGGGCTGCTGAAAATAGCATTGGACTGCCTTTGTCAACATTTGGCAGAGTTTTGAAAATATTGTGAAAAAGTTTTTACCAAACAAACAGCCATTTTATGGTCAAAAACACAGATAAGTCAACTTTCCTCATATTCTAGACTCATTTATTTGAGAAATATTTGACTGACATGAGTTGTATTCAGATGCAGTTAGGGATCAGAGAGGACCTATTTACTTTGACGTCACCATCACTGACATGGCAAGCTGTTCATTCGGTTGTCTGACTGCACTCTTTGTTGGTTGCAATAGGCTATCTAATCTTTCATCAATAGTTATTTGATGCAGATGTGAAGCTTTGTCTGCTTATGATGCTGTTTTCTAATGTGCATGTAATGGTTTTATTGAATTGAGTGGGTTTAAAATTGTGACTGGGCTGGAAACTGGCAATCTGATCTGGCAACACTGGCCTCATTACTGTGATAATAAATCTTCTGTGTGGTGCCTTGCAGGAAGTTCTCTCTGGATGATCTGCTGACTAATGTGATGATCTATTGGACATCTGGCTGCATCATCTCTTCCATGAGGTTCTACAAGGAAAACTTTGGCAAAGGCCTCGACCAACCTCACTCTAAGTGAGTGACAACCGTAGAGTTTTTTTTTTTTTTTTAAATGTTATTTTATTGGAGAGTTTTTCCTTTTTTATTAACAGTGATAGTGTTGAAAGGGGGAAACAGAGGGGACGACATGCAGCAAAGGGTCCCAGGTTGGATTCAAACCTGGGACCACTGCAGTAGGGACTCAGCCTTGCTACATGGGGCGCCTGCTCTACCAAGTGAGCTACAACAGCACCTCAACCACAAAGTTTTATGGGACCAGTCCAGTGCTGTGGTCCTTAAAGAGCAGATGGACAAACTGACAGTGGGAACTAACTGCTCTATTTAAATGACTGTATAATGCAGCCACAAAACATGAGTCCTGAGCCACAGTTTTCAAGTCTCAAATGAATGAGGAGGATGAAAAGATTTCAAGTAGTTTTGGGCAGATAAAACAACAAATAAAAAAATTCAAGTTCAACAGACCTATGAACAGTCATCAAGGAATGGCTATTTGGGGTGATCATATCCAGCAGTACAGTGTATAAACTGGATTTAGACCCTGAATTAGAAATATGAACGTTGTTAGTTTTTCCAGTGTAGCCATCACACTGAAGTGCAGTTCAGAATGGCTTGTTCAAATTGTGTGTATTTATTATGGTGAGGCAGTGAGGTGCACTAGCTTCTTGCATTAAAGGGACTCTGTAAGAATCAGAAATTGCTTGTTAACTTTACGCCTGTGCCCATTAAGTCAGTGACAGTCAGCATCCTGTTGCTTGCGCTTGTGCTCGCACTACCAACACATACAAGACTGATGCTGATTAATGTTGGCAACATTAGCCAGCTAAAACCGCAATATCACAATATGTTTCACATGCTTGGTAGTGTTGGCTTACCAAGGTCCGTCCATGAAACAGTATTGATCTTTGTGTTGACTTTTCCTGCTTCAGCCTTCCGACCGTGGTCAGAAGACAGAGGGTTTTGGTTTCCTGAGCCGAGTTGATAACGTTACTGTCTACGGAGTTAACCCTGTCAATCCACTCAGCAGCAAGGAAATAAGACAGGAGAAACCTCTGTCGGTCATTTATTTCTGCACAAACTGCAACTTCCTCTGGAGATTCACTTGATATTCTCAAAGCTAAACTAATTCTCCTCTGCTCTGCTACTCACTCGTTTTCTCACACACTTGTAGCCGCTCTCTCTCTCTCTTGCTTCATCACTCACTTCCATGTACATACACTCTTCACACTGACTCTACTGTTCTCCAAAATGACCTATGCCTATCCCACAACACAAATTTTCCACCAACGTTGCTCCCATTCCTGTTTTGTAAGACATGTTTCGCTAGACATAACTGTGGAGTTTGTGTTGAGTCTGAGTTGTGATGGGGGCTGGTCATTTGTTGAGGTTAGCGGACTCCCTTTCTAACAGAACGTTAGCTATGGTTGAACACTTAGCGCTGAAGCAGAGGTGAACAGAGGCAAAGGCACTTGTTAGTCGCATGATGTCATAATTAATAGAGGAAACCCGGAATGTCTTGGAAGGTCTCATTTTTTAGGTTAGGTTACAACCTGTTTGCACATTGGTCATAAAAAAATGATTAAAAAACATTTGTATGTGTAAAAGCTTGCATACAGTCTCTTTAAGTAACATCTCTAATGTTAAAATCATCCCCTTGTTAAATGCTAACACATCATGGTCTCTTCACAGGATACCGGTGTACGTCCCCACTGGGTTTGCCTGCTTCCCCGACGAGCTGATGCACACCCCCAAACTGTGGGTCCAACAGAAATACCGTAAACTCATGAGCTTCACGCCCATGGCCCGTGGTGGCCATTTCGCTGCCATGGAGGAGCCCCAGCTGATGGCAGAGGACATCCAGACCTTCACTAAGACAGTGGAGAAGAAGAAGAAATAGTGGGGGGTGGACTGATGAATAGGTGAATGAACTAAACGTATTGATTGAAGAATAGTATGGAAGACAGAGCAGAGCGGGCAGTAAGCACTGTTTCTCTACGAAGTGAAACTGATAATATACAGCAGTTAGCTCTAATTAGTGAAATTCCTAATCATACTTCTTTGAAAGTGAGCCACTCTAACACTAGAAAATGTTTGAAAGTTGAACAGCAAAACAGAAAGAGCAAAAGGTGAATTGATTTGTTGTGTGGCAGCTCTCAACTGTTCACAGTCAGTGTGGACAGGTGGTGAGAATAGCAGGGTTGTACAGCAATCAACAAAGATGCCAGGAGATTGTTTCATGTTGGTGGGTAGCTACGAAATGCCCAGCTCATGTTAAACCTACTGTTTAGACTGTTCACTTTTAAACTCTTACACATTTCACATTTGTTTTACACATTTGTTTCACATGTGTTTACAGGCCTTATTACTAGTTATATAGAAAAGCCCAATAGTAAATTGCAAAAAATAACTCTCTGTAAGTGTTGTAAAAGCCTGCACCGGCAAGTTGCCTCAATGGATCAGGTATCAGCAAGTATGCGAGTCTATGCACGGAGCCAATATGATTATTATCATACCCTTAATCAGCTCATTAACGCTACGCAGGAACACCAACAATGTGTGTCGCTCATTACTCGAACATAGTATAATGCCAGTAATATGGCAATATTTTACACTGGGAAATCTGTTCCAATACATAATGAAAGAAAGTCGTATGGCATTCATTTTCTGTATGTGTTTATTCCTTGTGCCATACAGAACCTGAAAACAGTATCCATCCATTCACAGACTCAGAACTTCCCTCAGCCTTGTAGTATTGAACAGTTTCCTACGCAGCTGCAGATGGGAGGTCAAGGGTCACCTGTTGTTACTGTGTTGACAGCCTGGACAAGGTACCAGACATTCCTCCAACTGATAACATGAAACCTCAACATGGGGCCACAACCATGCTGCCACAATATTGCCTGAAATCTCTGAATCAGCTTTGATTTAACTCTTTTCATTTCAAACTCATTCTAAACTCATTTCAGTAGTTTAAATGATTAACGAAGGTAGATGTCTTTAATATATTACTTCTCTTTGATTTATTTGCTATGCTTTAACATTTTGCATTTTCTCTCAGTGTCTTTGATTTGCTAGTTTCAAGCACTAAACCTTACAACCTTATAACCTTACTTTGAGATGTAGACATGATAGCCTGACATGAGACTAACAGTCCTGGAAATAAAGACTCAGCATTCATCATGTTGATCTGCAAGAAGCTGAATCCAATCTGTGATATCCAATCTGTATATGCTCTTAAAACAGTTTTATTTGATTATTGTTTATTTCTTTGATTATTATTACTTATGATGAAAATAACTTGGTTATATTAAGTGAAAGACGTTTTCCCAATATGGGAATTCGTAATGCTTATCAGTATGCCTTGAAAATGTTGTCATGAGACAAATATCCTTTTTATTTCACAATAAAATGCCAATTACATCTTTTTAAACTATGCAATCTAAAATGAATAGCAGTGTATGCTGCCATCCCAAGATGACATGTTGTATGTTAGACTGTGACACAATGTTCTGTCTTGGCCAAATAAAATTCAAACTGAGTAGTGCACTGTCCCAACTGTTAATAACAGTCTGTTATTTTGAAGTCTGCAGGTGTGACTACTGCCCTGCTCCAAAATCACCGTTGCATTAAATGCTTTTTTGTATTAAAAAGATGGTGGTCATGAAAGACTGTCAAACTGGCCGTAGTAAAATCAGATACAGTATTGTTGAGCGTTGGAGAAAATAATGCGTTTGATGCTAGCACTTTGGTTGAGATTTAGAGCATGGAAACTAGGACCTGGGACCATAGGTAAAGACTAAGCTGCCTTAGAGCAACTCAGCTTCAGGGCGTCATCATTAAACTTGATTTCTGGAACAGGGGCAGGTGATCTTTAACCTGACACTGTCAAATGGTTTGTTTCACAGAGCCATCGGAGAACTGTTTGGAAAAAGGCAGGCACCTTAAAAAAATACTTGACAGGTGATTAGTTGGACCATCTGTCAATCAAACTAACAAAAGAAACAAACTGAAGGCCAAAAATATGGCCTTCGGTGCTGTTCTTTGCTCTTCTCTCAGTGAATGCTATTGGGTTTTCATGCAAGATGTGATCTGGATCTCATGACCGTGAGAATCCAGCTGCCGTGCAAGGTCAGGTGATCTTGTTGTTGGCTCTGGAAATATAGTACTTACCTAAATTTGCATGATACAGATCTGGTTAATGTATTCATGCTCCTTTCTGGAATACCACCCTGGAGTTACAGTATACTGCATGTGCCAAAAAGTCAAGACAACAGTCAACGGCTTTATGTTTTCTGGTTGTCCGTCTGTCCGTCCTATTCTTGTGAAGGCAATATCTCAGGAAATGATGGAGGGAATTTCTTCACATTTGGCACCAACGTCCATTTGGACTCAAGGATGAACTGGTTAGATTTTAGTGGTCAAAGGTCACTGTGAACTGATGACATTTTGAACAGACATGGATGTATCATAATGAGGTTGTTAAGATGCCTCGAATGTCTTCAACACACCAAAAGACTCTTCCGCCTCTCTTTGGTAATGTTCAATGTCGCACTGCCCCAAGCTTCCATCCCACCCCTATCCAGTTGTTAATAGAGCTTTGAGTTTCCCAAGCCCCCCCAGTGCCCTGGCTTGGGACAGCCTCCCAGTGCAGCACTCCCCCAGGCCTAACTGCCTGCCTGCCTGCTCTTCTTGGCAGCCGAACAGCCAAGGGAGGATCAGGACGACCGGGCGGTTGAGATAAGGACCACATGAAGTTCCCCACATTACCTCACCAGATAAGGAAACAAGCAGAGACAGACAGAGAGAGAGGGAGAGAGTGGGGGGGGGGGGGTCAGACTGGGAGGAATTGTCTGGATAGACGGTGATGTGCAGAGAAGCAGCCGTTGATTGGGTTCTTTTAGGGGTTTGGGTGGAACGGGAGACCCACAGAGGCCTGGTGAGCTCTAGAAACAAGCTTGGAGATGCCTGAACAGAGCGGTCCTCAGTAGCTACAGAATAGACTAATAGACTGTTTATGAGATTAGATGAGTGATTTCGGTTGTTCTTGAGCCAGTGTTTGACATTTAAAATGCTTAGATGAAAGGTGACCTGTGTGTTCTGTAGTGTATTTACCAAAGCACTCAGTGGATGATACTTTCACTACAATCTTCTGTATGGGAAAGCAAACTTCTATCTAGCCAATGAAAAAAGACAGAACCAAAGTGAATTAAGTCTTCAGGAGAGTCTGCTACAGCGCATCGGCAGCACCCATGGCGGTGAATCCTCTGGAAGGTCTCATGTCAGTTGCAGCCAGCCACCAGCTGGTCTCCAGCTCCACAGCTGAGCCACCGAGGCAGCAGCCCCGTGCGTCCGGCAGCCCGCCGGCCCTGCACGGACCTGAGCAGGGCACACGCAGGAAGTGGGTGAGTCTGAAACCCAAGCATGACACTGTCTTTGAGAGATTGCCAAATCTCTCAAAGACAGACTGGCAGTCGATTTGAATCAATTTTTTGTTGTTTGTGGTTGTTTTGTGTCTCTTTCTGGTCATTTTGCATCTGTTTTTGATCATTTCATGTCTCTGTGGTAATTTCGTGTCACTTTGTGACATTACATAAAGAAATGTGAGCAGTAACTTCAGCTTTAACCTGCCGAGCCCCTGGCCTGTTCAGTAATCAGTCCATGGCACTAAAGCATCTAATATCTAGAAGCGCAACTTATTCATTTTCTTCATCATTTCAAAAGCTTCTCTTTGTACCATAAAGTAAAAAATATCACGTTAGTAAGATTTTTAGCAGCTTTTGTTAAATGTGTGAAAGAGGATTGAAATAGTTACTGATGATTATTGATTTTCACATTGCACCTTTCAGCAATTTACTCTATGCATATGATACTGTCCTGCAATAGGACATTGTATTTTAGAATGAACCAATTTTATTTTATCAAAGTAAAAGGACTTTTTTTTGATATTGGTACTCAATTGTTGAATTCATGAATTTTCTGTATCACAATACTCTAATGTCTCAGAGTTTCAATATTTTCTGGTGAAGTCCCCCATTTGGACAAAACAATCCTATCCAGTTGAGCTATTTGATTTGATTTGACTGTCAGGCTCTAACCGTGTCCTCTGCTGCAGTCTGTGTGTAGGTCTAGGTCTAACTCGGGGTCTGGTTGTGAGTCTGCAGTGCTGTGCAGGACGCTGAGGGGTCAGCACTCCCCAGAAAATGCAGCGCGAGAGAGGAGCCGCGTACGCAACCTACGACAGGCCTTCCACAGCCTGCAGGTACACAGACATTCGCTTTACCAGCATTGCACCGAGTTAACACTGAACACAGGCTGTTCAACTTCTTGTGCTCTCAAGAACTCTGAGGCATTCGCTGCACATCTGTGCTTTACCACCTGCTTCCAGTTTGGGAGTTGAATCCAGTTTGATGAATTTAAATTTCACATCTTGAGTGTTTTTGCGTGTGTACAATAACAAGATGTGCCGTATAATAGAAAAAGCATGCTTGAGATAAATTCAACTCTTGTTCCAGAATACCAACTTTGTCTCATTACACAACGGTCTCTGGTAGCATTACAATGTGGAATACTGTTGTCTTTTTATATTGACTTTATTAATTTTGTTGTAAAGCAAGGCTCAGTTACAACAAAAAGAGCTCTTCTTTATTGCATAGACTGGGCTACTTTACATTGTGCATTGTAGTGCTACTTTGGTTAGACCAGTGAAAACAGTGTCTGAGATTAATACAGTCTGTACGGTTACAGCTACAGTCTGTAGCCAGAGGGTAGTAGGGTCAGTCGCTCTCCATGCCGTCATCTCTCTCACATCTCTCTCTCTCTGTTGTTCTCTCATTGCAAACCGTGCATACACAGTAAACAACTGATTTGTGAATTTCTCCACTGTGGGACTAATAAAGGAATATCTTATCTTATCTTATCTTATTTGATTGGCTCAGCTGAGTCAAGCTATTGCTGTATTAACCGGTTTACTGTAGCTGCAGCTGCAGTCTGAAGCCCTGACTGTCTGAAAAAAAAAAAACAACTCTCCGTGAAGATTAATATGTATTCTCATAAATTTATTAGTTATTGGGCCGGGGTTTTGGATAGAACTGTCACTCGGTTATATTGAGATTATGTATTTGCTGAATGAACACACGTAGGATTTAGGCACATGTTGCACTTATTAAAGAGACAAACAACTAAAACCAATATCTTTAAAAACTAGGCCATCCCGCCACCCTGCACATTAATCCATTAATTTTCAGTTCAGCTAAAGATTCAGTTAAAATCTAAATTGAAACTAGAAAAGCACTCGGAGAGCGCAGACCTCCGCCATCTGGATCAGATCTGGATCAGCCTTTGGGATTTGATAGAAGTACACATTGTAAATCCCTGAGTCAAATTTCATGAGCTTTGGGCAACAATTACCAGAGATATTGAGAAACAAGTTTTTGGGCCTCATTTACCCCAATGGTAACGAAAAAATCAGTTCTTCCTTTTCACATTTTTGACACACCCTGAAAATTTCATCAAAATCCATCCATAAGTTTTCGAGTTATCTTAAGAAGAAGAAGAAGATATTCCTTTATTCGTCCCACAATGGGGAAATTCAATTTTTACACTCTGTTGTTTTACTTATACACGGTACATGCAGACCCGAGACACACACATGCACAAACAGGACCCATATACATGCAACAATGGAGAGATGTCAGAGTGAGGGGGCTGCTCCTGACAAGCGCCCCGAGCAGTTGGGGGTTTGGTGCCTTGCTCAGGGGCACCTCGGCAGTGCCCAAGAGGTAAACTGGCACCTCTCCAGCTACCAGTTCACACTCAATTCTTGGTCATGTCGGGACTTGAACCGGTGACCCTCCGGGTCCCAAGCCAACTCCCTACAGACTGAGCTACTGCCGCCCCCAATCTTGAATCTTGAACACAGACAAACAAACAAACAGACAGATAAACGCCGGCAAAAACATAACCTCCTTGGCGGAGGTAAAAAGGTCCCACTCTCAGATTCAAACATACTTGTGTGATGTATAGAATCTTTTTGACTGTAATATTAGCACCCTCCTCCTGTGTCCTCAGGCCGCTCTGCCCTCAGTCCCACCAGACACCAAGCTGTCCAAGCTGGATGTCCTGGTTCTGGCTACTAACTACATAGCTTACCTAACAGAGACGCTGGACCAGGGAGGGACGCTGGCTGAGCACAGCCTGCCCTCCAGGCCGGGTGGATACCTGCATCCTGTTAAGGTAAGGATAGGAACCAACAACGTACTGCTTATCATGCTGGGTGTGTTACAATTAGTTATTCATATACAGGACAGGACCTGCTGGATACATAGATGAGTTACACATTACATGTATCTGATGTATCTGTCAGTGGTCATTTATTATCAGCGGTGGTCATTATAGGACCACTGAAAATTTAGCTAACTAGATAATCTCAGCTATTTATAATTACATAAAACCACTGACTTTACTTTATTAGACTGTTAGATAACTTTCTTACTTTATGTAGTCATAAGTAGCTAAAACAACTAATATTACCTTTAGATAACTAGATAATCTTAGCTAATAATAATTAAATAAAACCACTAACATTACCTTTAGATAACTAGATAATCTTAGCTAATAATAATTAAATAAAACCACTAATATTACCTTTAGATAACTAGCTTATTTTATTCCATCTTGTTGTAAGTACATCAAACGTAAGTTAGAAATGTAACTATGGTTCTGTGAATTCCTGGATGACTGGCAGGGGTCAGGGCTGCCAGTAAACTGTTTGGACTGTTTTTTTGGGTTCATCACATAGTATTAATCATATTAGCATGAAGCACTAACCCAGTGCACTGTCTCTCTCCTCAGAAGTGGCCCATGCGTTCCCTGCTCTACTGTGGCAGCGTGGAAGGGCTGCTTTCAGGAGTCCCAGCCAATCAGATGCCTCCACCTGTAGGGGACGGGACTCACCAACTGACCCCCGCCTTAGAAACAGACAAAGAGTGACAGCAGAGTATAACTTTCCTGCTTTTCATCTCCTATGATAACCTGCCATGTAGCTCCTACTGACAGTAGTGGAAGGAGATTCAAGGTGTGGTCTAATGCATTACCTTTATTGTCAAATTTAGTGAATATTTCCTCGCGGTCTGCTGGCTGTCCATTCTGTGTGATCTAAAAAACGATCCAGTACAATCCAGTACACAGCCCTGGGTCTGTAAATGGGAAACAAAGTGACTCGGCCTGAAGTCAGAACCACAGAGCCTAGAGCACAGACAACACTCATGGTGCTGCTGTGCTGAAACTAGACAAGAATGACATCATAAACAACGCTATGTGCACACTGAAAATCGCATCTTCTGGCATAACCACTGAGGCGAATAAACACTATACACACAACGATGGGAATTATATTTTACTATTTTACCATTTCACCGCACAGCACAAATGCCCACTAGCTGTAGGGCTTTAAAATACCTTTATTTTATGAGGCATCTCATCTCATCATCAACCTCTTATCCGGGGTCAGGTCGCGTTGGCAATAGACCCCAAATTTCCCTTTCCTGGGCCACATTACCAGTTCTGACTGGGGGATCCTGAGGCGTTCTCAGGCCAGTGTGGAGATGTAATCTCTCCTAGTCCCGGGTCTTCCCCGGGGCCTCCTCCCAGCTGGTCATGCCTGGAACACCTCCCTAAGGAGGCGCCCACGAGGCATCCTTACCAGATGCCCGAACCACCTCAAGTGGCTCCTTTCAACACAAAGGAGCAGCGGCTCTACTCCGAGTCCCTCATGGATGGCTGAGCTTCTCACCTTATCTCTAAAGGAGATGCCAACCACCCTCCTGAGAAAACCCATTTCGGCCGCTTGTACCCGCGATCTAGTTATTTTGGTCATGATTCAGCCCTCATGACCACAGGTGAGAGTAGGAACGAAGAGACACAGCTCTGGCTTTGGGAGTACAGAGATTGGATGGCCCTGAGAAGTGACCTTCTCACCCCATACTCCCGAAGCACCACCCACAGTATCCCACAGGGGACCTGAATGTACGCCTTCTCCAAGTCCACAAAACACATGTAGACTGGATGGGCATATTCCCAGGCCCCCTCCAGGATCCTTGGGAGAGTAAAGAGCTGGTCCATTGTTCCATGGCCGGGATGAAATACGCATTGCTCCTCTTCAATCCGAGGTTCGGCTATCGGCTGAACCCTCCTTTCCAGCACCCTAGAGTAGACTTTACCAGGGAGGCTGAGTAGTGTGATTCCCCTGTAATTGGCACACACTCTCTGGTCCCCCTTTTTGAACAAGTGAACCACCACCCCAGTCTGACATTCCTTAGGCACTGTCCCCGATTTCCACACAATGTTGAAGAGACATGTCATCCACGACAGCCCCTCCAGACCCAGAGCCTTCAGCATTTCTGGGCGGATCACATCAATCCCTGGGGCCTTGCCTTACCTTACCTCAGTGACTTCCCCCAGGGAAATTGACGATGATCCCCCATCAGCTTCCAGCTCTGCCTCTACAAGAGAGGATGTATCAGTCGGGTTCAGGAGTTCAAAGTGCTCCTTCCACAGCCCGATTACCTCCTCAGTTGAGGTCAACAGTGTCCCATCCTTACTGTACACAGCTTGGATGGTTCCCCATTTCCCCCTCCTGAGATGCTGGACAGTTTTCCAGAAGCACCTTGGTGCCAACCGAAAGTCCTTCTCCATAGCTGCTCTAAACTCCTCCCACACCTGCTGCTTTGCCTCCTTTACAGCAGCAGCTGCTGCCCTACAGGCCCGTCAGTACCTTGCAACTGCCTCTGGAGTCCTCAGAGACAACATGTCCCGGAAAGACTCCTTCTTCAATCGGATAGCTTCCCTGACCACCGCTGTCCCCAACTGTGTTCAAAGGTTACCGCCCCTTGAGGCACCTAAGACCCTCAGACCACAGCTCACCACCACATCTTCAGGAATGGAAGCTTTAAACATCACCCACTCAGGCCTGTCCAGAGTCTTCCCCCACCTTCTGATCCAGCTTACCACCAGATGGTGATCAGTTGACAGCTCTGCACCTCTCTTTACCCGAGTGTCCAAAACATGTGGCCTCCGATCAGATGATACAATCACAAAATTGATCATCGACCTTCGGCCTAGGGTGCTCTGAAACCAAGTACACTTATGAGCATCCTTATGTTCGAACATGGTATTTGTTATGGACAGCCCATGACTAGCACAGAAGTCCAATAACAAACAACCATTCAGGTTCAGATCAGGGAGGCCATTCCCCTACTGGAGCCCCATACAGGACTCCATTCAGGGTCTCCAAGAAGGCTGAATACTATGAGCTGCTGTTTGGTGCTCAGCCACAACCCAAAGGCACAGGGAGGCGACCCTCTCATCCACCGGGGTAAACCCAAACATAGCAGCACTCAACCGGGGATTCGTGAGTATCCCCATACCCGCCTGGCGCCTCACACCTTGGGCATCCCCAGAGGGATGGGTGGAGGAGATGCTGAGCACCGCCCACACAAAGCGAAAAAACTCGTCATTTCCTAGCGGACATTCTAGGCTTCATTCTAAAGCCTCAGTGCTTTGAATGTAAAAATACCATTTGGTTTAGCAGTAGAAGTAGTAGGAGCTAGGGCAGTGTATGAGCACCGGATTCTTTTTCAGAGTGCACACAGAATGTGAATTTAATAAAAAAAAGTGCATTACATTAGAATCACAGACTCCACCTTTAATCTGGAGACTGATCAGTAACAAGAAGAAGCTACTTTCAAAGTAAATGCTAGGTTATATACAGTAGTTGCTGAAGTTTAACTTTAGCAAAGCAGAAACTAAAATCTAACTTTTTAGCCCTCCAAGAGTTAAAGGAAGACAAACACTTCAATATTTGGATGGTGATAAAAAAAACAAAACAAAATGTAGTTTTTGGTTTAACCAATAATGAAGGACAAAGCTTCAATTGACATGCAGCTCCAAGGACAGTGTCCATTTTTAGCTCGGTGTTTTGGGAAAGTCAGTAGACTTTGAAAGCCAAATTGCCTAGTGTTTTTTCATTTCATTATTTCATTAAAAACTGGTTACATGAACTAATTAAACTGACTGCTTTCTGTGACAGTTTGTAGTGTGTATCTGCAAAAGCCTGGAAATGTCTTTGTTTCACACACACTAGTAAATACTTGTTAATACATTCAGCACTGAGAGGTTTAGAGTCCCTCGAAAATATTCCATCATTATCTGAGCTTTAGACAGGAACGTATTTAATACGAGGAAATGAAAAAGCTTCACTTGACTAATAACGCCACAAATCACTACATGGATGAACAGCGTGTCGCCTATTATCTTGATTTAAAGGTTGTACAGTGTGAGTATTTTTTAAATGTTACTTTAACTCTGACTGAGGTCAGTCAGTCAAAATAAAATAATGTACTTTTTATTTAGATGTTTAGATATTTTTATATTTAGATGTTTGCTGTGTTTCATTATGTGTGTGTGTGCGCGTGTGCCTGTGTGTGCCTGTGTGTGCATGCGTGCATGCGCGTGTGTGTGCATGCGTGTGCCTGTGTGTGCGTGTGCCTGCCTGTGGGTGTGTGCGTGTGCATGCGTGTGTGTGTGTGTGTGTGTGTGGGAGTGAAAAGACGGACAGATGTGAGTGAGGGAGGGATTGTTGTGGGAACAGCTGCTGTCTGATGGCTTCATATCTCTGCAGTAATGACCACTTAGTTCTCATTACAACGCTGCCACAGAATGTAACCTTTCCCTTCGAGTAAAACGCCATCTACAATTTCACAAACACATCTTAGAGGCAGAAATAGTCCCATTTGTTGTGTTAAACCTCAGTTAGCAGTGATAAAAATGTTAATATTGGAAATTAAAATTACCATCAGAAATGCCACAGAGCCCAGATGTTGCACAGTGGTAGATGAAGCTTTGTGGATAATTAAAAACCTAATATCCAAATTGATGCTGACATACATAGTTTAAATATGTCGGCATCAATTTGGATATTAGGCTTTTGTATTCTCAATTTTGAATAGTTGCAAAATCATGAATTGATTGTCTCTTTTTTTTTGAGGAACCTCCTCTAGGACTGTTGGGCCCCCAAGCACCTGATACTACTTTATGAAAAGCCTGGATTCAAGAGTTCACACCCTTTTACTTTTACTTGCCATGAAATAACCCACCAAACACCAAGGACTTCTTGATATTTCATGTATTTTTGAAGTATATGTAAAATGTAAAGCACGTTAAAAATAGGAAACCAGAGAAGTAAGTCTCACACTTGTGATGTCATCAGGTGCATAGTATGGAGCTGCTCAATTGACAATGAATGAGACTGATTTTTTTTTTTTGCTTTTTTTTTACCCAGTGAGCTTTATTCTGTTGTCAGCTATGAAACAGAAAACTTACCCATATTAGTGATGCAGCCGAGTTGAACTATTCATAACTGTGCATTTTGCCACATGACATTTTCTCCTTTAGTTGGTCATATATCACAGCTGGTTAGCAATACAACCCAAATTCAACCAAAGTTCAACATCACTTTAAAGCTGCAGTAGGCGAGATTGGAGCAAATATGATTAAAAAAAGTTATTTTTATAAAATAGTCAATATAACCTGATGGAAGTGCATGAAACAGGTAACCAGAAAAAACATGGTGTCCTCCAGTGCTCCTAGCTGCATGTTTAAGAAAACAACCAGAGTTTATCTGAGGTCAGCTGTCCAGCTGCCGTCCATGATCAACTGTCAGTCACTCTGAACTCTGAACAGTCAAACTAGGCAGCGCTGATCAATATGAATCAATATTCTATTACTGTAATGACTATTTCTCTCCTCAGATGTTCTCGGAAATATCTTGTAGTTACCGTTTAGCTGTAAAATGAGAAAGTTTGTGAGCTGGCAGCCATGTTGAGATCGATTGAGGAAACACCAAGCACTGCCCACCAGCCGGAGCACAGCCAATAGGAACTCTCCCATAAATGACCTGTGATTGGTCAAAGTCTCCCATCACGGGCTAGATTCCTTAAATCCTGTAAACAGAGCTACGAGGAGGAGCAGAGGTCCCGTTTTTCTCTTAGAACATGTAAAATGTTTTTGCCAAATTATGTAAAAATGGTGCAACTTTAAATGTGATAAGAGGTTACTGGCAACCCAGATATTTATCCAGCAATATCTGTCAATTTTACTGCCAAAGAAAAGAGAAGAGGTTAGAGACCAGGCAAATATCAACTTCACTGCTTACATTTGAAGGTCATTGTAAAAATCAAATATTGTTGATATGAACCTGAATCACTTGCCCAAAGTTCTCATGTCACCTGTGACTAGAGGTTACTGGCAAACCTGAACTTTATCCAACAAAATCTTTGTCAATGTCAGTGAAAAGATAAATGCACTGATGGAAAGCTTTGTTCTGAGAGGTGTATTGTTTGTCATTCTATCATGAAGTCAAGGGGTGAAGTATAGAAAGAAAGAAAGAAAGAAAGATTTTCCTTTATTAGTCCCACAGTGGGGAAATTCAGTTTTACACTCTGTTTTTCACACACAGTACATATACATGCGTCAATGGAGAGATGTCAGAGTGATGGGGCTGCTCCTGACAAGCGCCCAGAGCAGTTGGGGGTTTGGTGCCTCGGCAGTGCCCAAGAGGTAAACTGGCACCTCTCCAGCAACCAGTTGGTCTTGGTCCATGGGGGTCTTGAACCCGTGACGTCCGCATCCTAACCCAAGTCCTTACAGACTGAGCTACTGCCGCCCCCTAAACTGATCATGCTCCTTTAATTTGGTTTTCATGTTTCTCCCAGGTTAAAAATCTTTTAAATAATAAAGAGGTAAAAAAACATGTCTGTGATCTTCTGACATCTATCAGCTTGAACACACTTCTGAAATCATCAGCACCTATTCGGTGGCCATTTTTAACAAAATGCTGCCATGTAAAATTTGCAGTACCCCAATATCTATATTATTTCATAATATGTAAACCTACATCTGTGCCAAATGTTTCTTTTATCACAAAATGCACAATTTTTAAGCTTAACTGCCCCACTATGTATTCAGAACATGACCCTCACTGCTCTCAGTGGCATGTCTAAATCCCTATCCACTGTCTGTGAAGCAGCATCACACTTTATACTAAATCTCATATCTGAGTTTTAGCACTCTAGTCTTTGAATTTGGGAGAGAGTTCTTCATGTTTCTAATATTTTTTGTCTTAGACCACAGGAATAATGTAAGAATTTTGAAAATGGGTGTATTTCCCCTTTTTTCAAAAAGCGAAATATTAGCAGTTAGGCTGAAAGAAAGAAAGAAAGAAAGAAAGAAAGATATTCCTTTATTAGTCCCACAGTGGGGAAATTCAGTTTTACACTCTGTTGTTCACACAGTACATATACATGTCAATGGAGAGATGTCAGAGTGAGGGGGCTGCTCCTGACAAGCGCCCAGAGCAGTTATAATAATAGAATAATAATTTATTATTTATAATAATTTATTTATTTAATTAGAATAATAATAATAGAATAGCACCTTGCAATAAAAACGAAACAGGGATTCCAGCTTTTTACAGTATTTGTAGTTTTTTTTTTTTTAATCTCAAATCATAATTTACTTGGTATAATATTTTGTTGCTGAATGATTACGATGTAATTACAGAAATGAGAGCTCAGCACTGACACCAGTCCAATAAGTCATGTAGACACAGTATGTTTGTCGGGTGGATGGAGAAGCCTGTAACTGACATGAGCCCTGACCAACTGAAAACCTCTCCTCCTTGAACAAGATGGGCTCAGCTCCACAAGCAACAGCCCAGCGTTCAAGGCTAGCTCTATAAATCTGTCTGGGGGGCCAGCTACCCCCCATTTCCCGTGTGTAGTGATGACTAATTTGGAGCTGCTGGAGTCTGACTGTAAAAGTAGAGGTTACAGAAGGACAGGACAACTTTGGTAAAGCAACTGCAACAGAGACTAAAGTCAAATGAGAACCAGGACCAGGACTGTAACTGTACAGAAATAAAGATAGAAAACACTGAATATGTAAAATGAAGCCACTGTGGCATTGTTGGTAGTTTCCCCCAGCTCAGTTACATTCAATCAGTCTCTTACACCTCAACGATTTCTAGTTCAGTTGAATGACTTCACACTTCAGCTTCATTCAGTACATTCATTTCAACTTTTTCCAGCACTTCTACTGTTCATGCTATTTCAACTGTTTTCAGTATTTCAAATGTCCAACTAGAAATTTTATTCAGAAATTCCCACAACTTCCGCAGTTCATATGCGGTTTACTTCAACTGCTTCCACATTTTGCTTATACATCAAACAGGTAAAAATTCATTGTAGGACACCTCAAGCTCAGTTAATAAATTTGTCTCAACAATTTTAACTTCTTTTAGCAATTCCACCTCAACAGATACTTCAGCATCACTCAGTACCTCCACTTAGTGCTTGCACTTTAAACAAAACTTCATCTTATTTCAACACTTCACTATCATTTCAGTAAATTTTAACCACCCCTTCAGTTTCTTTCATTGGAACTCACTACATTTAGCCTTTTCTTGATATATTAAATCTTATTATTTTGCTCCTTTATAAACATGTAATTATTGGGTTTCATGTTCAAAAAGTATTTTAAAGGAAGATTTGTCAAGTATTTAATACTCTTATCAACACGAGAGTGGACAAATACACTGCTTGATGCAAATGTATGTATATGTTTTTTTATTTGAAATTAATTAGTATTTAGCATCAACAATCTGCTCCAATCAGAACATGGCAAACTGCAGCCCAACAGGCAACAACAGCTGTCAGTGTGTCAGAGTGCTGACTTGACTATGACTTGATCCAGACTGACTGGGACTATCATAAAGTGGGTATGTCTGTAAAGGAGAGACTGGTGGGGACCCAGAGAACCCATTTACATTCACATATCTGGAGCTCTCTGGAAACAGCCACGCCCATTTTTCCTCCTAAGTATGAAGCATTATTTAGCCTCCTTTGTGACAAGCTAGTATTGTCACTTCAGCTGAGCTACAATGCAAAAATTATAAGTTGCATTAACGTGTTATTATCACATTAACTTTGACCTAGCATTTGTGTTTTTTTAATAATTTCATTCCAATATAATTTTGGATTGCTCCATTATTTATGGCAGCTCTGGTTAATCAGAAAAGTTAGTTTTATGTAAACCTCACTGCTTAGTGTTTCTACAGTAAAACATACATTATATCGGAACCTATAACAGTTGCAGGTGCACCCAAGGAGTATCCCTATCTATGAGCCCTGTGGTGGCCTTCAAATTGTGCATGTGTGTGTTTTTGCTCATGTTGTGCTTCCATGTAAAGACAGCTATTTATGCCACTGGAACAGCTTCAAGAAAATGTGTATCCAAACCGTCTGCCCCCTCATCCCCTCATGCTGGGAGATAATCAACATATTTTCACTATCTCCTGCTCATTATTATTGGACACGCTGATTACAGGCTGGATTTATAGAGCTCTGAGGCCACACTCCCCCTTTATTTTTGGCCAGGCCTCTGCTGGAACTAGGTAAGAGTCAAAACAGAGGATGACAGTGAGGAGGAGGAGAGATGGAGAAGAAGAAGGGAGGGTGGAGGAGAAGAGAGAAATGAGAACTGGACTGTGGAGAACATAAACATAAAGAACAGGAAAGAAGGAGGAGGTCACAGGGGAACAATGGGGAGATGAAGGTGAAAGGGACATTAGAGAGAAACTCTCACAAACTGATCAATCAGTCAAACTAATCAGCAATATGAATCAATATTCTCTTGCTGTAATGACTAGTTCTCTCCTCAGATGTTCTCATCTTGTAGTTACTGTTTAGCTGTAAAATGAGAAAGTTTGTGACCCAGCAGCCATGTTGAGATCAGTTGAGGAAACACCAAGCACCGCCCACCAGCCAGAGCACAGCCAATAGATGAAGTCCATGACAAGATGTTTCTGGAAACAATTTACATGAAATAGTCATTACAGTAACTGAATGCTGATTCATATTTCATCAGCGCTGCCTAGTTTGAACATCTGACTGGAGTTTTTGACAGCTGCCTCTTTTGAATGAACAGCCAATAGGAGCGCTCTCTCTGAAATGACCTGTGATTGGTCAAAGTCTCCCATCAAGGGTTAGATGTTTTAAACCCTGAAAGCAGAGCCATGAGGAGGAGCAGAAGTCTAGTATTCTCTCAGAAGGCTATTATGGACAGGGCTGTTGCAGCCATGGGTGAAACATGATTTCTATATGTAAAGGTATAAATCATTTTACAGACCTGCAAATTTCATGTTAATTAGGTGATAATTAGCAAATATCCTATTTAAAAATTCTTTGAAAATATTTGCCACATTACCCCTATATTTACCTCAAAATGTATTGAAAATTACTTTATTATAAACATTATTTAATAATGAATGCTTTGCAGCATTCACAACAATTATTTGCTGAAATAGCGTATGATGGTTAAAATTGGGTGTCTTGAGAAGCTGCTGCTCTTCATCACAGTTGGAAAACCAAAACTAAGAAGACACGTGATCAGACACTAATCTCACCACTGTGACTGATTGTCTACGCAGATGTAACCTGGTAGCTGATGTCAGCTAATTATTATCTATTTATCAGCAGACATGGCAATAAAGCATCAAATTTGTATTCTTTTCCTGGATATGTATTCAATAAATTACCAGCTATTAGGAAATAGAGGAATATAATTATTAGATACTGTTTACAATAAAGTAATTTTTAATCAATTTTGAGATAAATATTAGGGTAATTTAACAGTAATGCCAAATGTCAGAGGTTAATTGATAATTATCACCTAATTACCTGTAAAATTAAATGTTACTGAGTGTTTTTGTAATATACTTAAACCCATTGTTACGGCCGCTCTTGGTGTATTTAATTTGTGTCTGCGGTCAACTTAATTTTTCCTCTCTCTGCTGAGCTGCCCGCCTACCTGCCCCTATGCTCCGCCCTCCTCTGCCGTGATTGTTCCTTGGCGTATGGTCCCGCCTGCTAGACCCGCCTGGCTCTTCGGATTGGTGCACCGCCTCTCCACTGTCTGCTCTGCCGATTGGTGCGGCACAGCCAAGTCCTTCCAATCTCACCACGCCATCAAGAGCCTTTGCCAGGGACAGAGTTACATTACTGAATTACTTTTTAAACAAGCTGGGTTGTAACACCCATGTTTAATTTGGAACAACCAGCCACTGTTTCTGTAGAGCTTTAATTTGTATTCACAGGTACACTGTGAGTAACTTTGAGCAGACAGAAACTCAAACTGTGGGTAAGTTGGTCCGGTGCAGCTCTGCTGTAATGACTGTCAGTAATATCATTTGAGTAGTCTCAGTGTGGAAGAGTCGCCTGTATCATGTTGTTTAACAGTGTAACTGATGTGCAACACATTTCTTTACCTGGTAATGAAGACATGGCTGCTGGCTTCATGTCTAACTCACTGGTGACCTTCCTGTCCTCTGGTCTCAGCTGGAGCTGAGAACTGGCTGTGTGTCCCATTATACAGGTGTGATATGATAGTTGAATATGCATGTTAAAAATGTTAAGTAGCATCACCATTTTCGCTCAAATTCACCAAATTTTTGAGCAAAAGCTATTTATTTCCGTTTGCAAAGCAGAACGTGGCTGCTGTGTTTTTTAACCCTCCTGAAGGGGGCAGCAGAGCGCAACCACTGAAAACTAATGGGCAGTTAGAGTTTGGGATGAATGTGTTAGGAATGCTGGTGATCAAAGGAAGGAATCAAGGAAGGAGAACCCAATTGCAGAAAGCAACATAGACGATAGATTTAACAAAAAAACGAGCCTTTAATTTTAGACCGAAAAAAACCCCAATATCTTCTAGTAATACTAAACCATAAACTAATACACAAGAAATATAACAAAACACAAAGTAAAAAGAAGAAAACAAAATAACTAAACACAAGGTAACAGCAAGAAAACTAAATACACAGTAATCTAAATTAACACTAACCTAGAGTACTTAGAGAGACAGGGAGGGTACACAAGTGCACAAACACAGACAAGTGAAACACAGGACCACCAGGAGTGCACAGAGAGACAGGAACAGGAAGAAAACCTACCAGGAGAAAAGAGACACGAAGCTACACGGAGGAGACATGAGTCTAAGGGGAAATCCGAGGAAAACACCAAGAAGCACGCGAAAGTCACAGTGGCAGAACAAAGGAGCATAGGAAGATCATGGAGACTGAACAAATGAGGTGACAAGAACAGAAGTAAAAGGGGTGGCTTAAATACAAATGGAAACGAAAACCAGGTGGAAATAATCAGGGGCGGAGCATAATCAGGGAAACTAGGTCAGGGAGTGTCAACCAAGAAAATGGAGGGAAAACACACAGGGGCAGGAAGTAAAACTAAAAACGACACAGAGACGCAAGACTTTAGACAAAGACAAAATAAAACAGGAAAACAACCAAAGACAAGACACCAGGACCATGACAGGGAATGAAACAAGACATGATGCCAGCGGTGGGTGAAAATCACAAACAATACACTACAACAGAAACTCAGTATAACAAAACAGAACCAAATAATAAATTAATCGAAAAACTAACGAACACAAAAGTCCATAAGCAAGACAGAACGGACCCACTAGCTGTACTGTTAAAATCATCTTGAATTATTTAGCATTGATATGACTGTATGTGAATGCCAGAGTGTGGAATGTGCATATTAATGCATTATGCTCATGTATAATGTATAATTGTAAACTTGTAGTAAAACTTGTAGTTTTAGACAGCAGAAAGAAACTCTCATGCTGTGGTTGTAGTTAAGTAGTTCGTAATAGTAACTTCCACCAATCAGCCATTACACTATGACCACCTGCCTAATACTGAGATCCACAGATACTCGATTGGATTGAGATCTGGAGAATTAGGAGGCCAAAGCAACACCTCCAACTCGTGTTCCTCAAACTATTCTTGAACCATTTTTGCAGTGTGCACTCTGCCTGCGCTGGCTTGCCATCTTCCCTGCATGCATGCGTCCTGGTGCCATATCTTCCCCAGGTAAGCAATGCACCCGCACCCGGCCATCCACATGATGTAAAAGAAAAGGTGATTCATCAGGCCAGACCACCTCTTCCATTGCATCAGTTGTGATGCTCATATGCCCATTGTAGGTGCTTTTGGTAGTGAACACGGGTTAGCATGGTCACCCTGACCAGTACGCAACAAACTGCGATGCACTATGTGTTCTGACACCTTTCTATCAGAACCAGCATGAAGTTGTTTCAGCAATTTGAGCTCCAGTAGCTCTTCTATTGGATTGGACATCACAGGCCAGCCTTCACTCCTCACGGGCATCAGTGAGCCTTGGCCACCAAATGACCCTGTTGCCGGTTCACCGGTTCTGCTTCCTTGGACCACGTCTGGTAGTCCTGACCACTGTAGACCAGGAACATTGCACAAGAGCTGCAGTTTTGAGATGTTCTGACCCAGTCATCCCTTGTCAAAGTCACTCACATCCTGACGTGTGCCCATTTTTTCTGCCACCAGCACATCAACCACAAGGTCAAAATGTTCACTTGCTGCCTGATATATCCCACCTACTGCCAGGAGCCACTGTAACCAGATAATCAATGTAATTCACTTCACCTATCAGTGGTCATAATGTTATTAATGTTATGGCTGATCGTTGTGTTTGTCATATGTGATGTCTCAGCTAGCATCACATGAAGTGAAATATGCTGTTGTTGCACTAGCTAGATTAATGTTAACTGACCAGTGGTGAAAAAATGATTCAGATAACCTCCAGTACTGAATATTCCGCAAGTTAAAGTCCTGCATTCAAACCTTACTTGAACAAGTATTATCAGTAAAATGCGCCTACACGCACCTGGAGAAGCCGCAGAGCACAGTGAGAATCATGTTCTTCGACTTCTCCAGTGCATTCAATACAGTCCAACCACACCGGCTAGCTGAGAAGCTCTCAGCTATGCAGCTAGACCAGGACCTGGTGGACTGGATTACGGACTACCTCACCAGCAGACCACAGTACATCAGACTGCAGGGCAGCCTGTCTGACGTGCTGGTGAGCAACACCGGTGCTCCCCAGGGAACTGTGCTGTCACCGTTCCTGTTCGCCACCTACACCCCCGACTTCTGCTTCAACTCCCAACATGCCTCCTGCAGGAGTTCTCCGAGGACTCCTCCATCGTCGGCTGCATCACAGACGACAACGAGGAGGAGTACAGGACCCTGGTGGAGAACTTCGTAAGGTGGTGCGACACCAACCACCTCCAGCTCAATATTGGTAAGACCAAAGAGCTGGTGGTAGATTTCCGGAGGAGGAGGAAGAGCTCCCCTACTCCCATCACCAAACTTAACAAACTGGTGAGGAGGGCTGGGTCTGTGGTTGGATGCGAGCTGGACAGTCTGGAGGTGGTTGGCAGAGGGGAGGACCAGGAGGAAGCTGGAGTCTATTCTGAAGAACCGCTCCCACCCCCTCCATGACCAACCTGTCCAGATGAGGAGTACATTCAGCCAGAGACTGATCCCCCCTCTGCACACTACAAATCGTCTGGGTCAGTCCTTTCTTTTGGTGGCCATCAGGCTCCATAACCAAGGTCTGACCCCCATGTGACTCTGATCATCTGCGCATATACAATACTCACCACCTGCTGCACTTTACTTATTACTGTTACTTATTTATTTGGGGCGGCAGTAGCTCAGCCTGTAGGGAGTTGGCTTGGGAACCGGTTCAAGTCCCGAAGGACCAAGAACTGAGTGTGAACTGGTAGCTGGAGAGGTGCCAGTTTACCTCTTGGGCACTGCCGAGGTGCCCCTGAGCAAGGCACCAAACCCCCAACTGCTCGGGGCGCTTGTCAGGAGCAGCCCCCTCACTCTGACATCTCTCCATTGATGCATGTGCATGTGTGTGTTTCGGGTCTGCACGTACCGTGTATAAGTTAACAAACAGAGTGTAAAAGTTGAATTTCCCCTCGTGGGACTAATAAAGGTTGATCTTCTTCTTCTTCTATTGTCAATTTTCTTCATTGCACCTTCTTTCCTTCATTGCACCTTTTCTCTTTACTTTTTACTATACTGTATTTATCTTATCTTATCTAAGGTATCCTAAGTTTTAAAAGTGCTAATTCAGCAGTAAAATTTTCCCTGTCAGTGTCCTAGCATATATGATATTTGTAGATTACTATTACGTCTGCATTAATGAGTTACATTTTACCGCTGCACATGTTTAAGGTTGGACTATTTTGAACTACCGTATTTTCCGCACTATAAGGCGCACCGGATTATAAGGTGCACTATCAATAAATATCAATATCACTGTCTTTTTCATATATAATGTGCACCGGATTATAAGGCACACCGGATTATAAAATGCATTAAGCCAAATTTATGTTTAAATCAAGTCAAACTTTATTCTATTAATTTAACAACTCAATAACTTCAATAACTAACATTTTTCGGTTGGAACACACAAAATACAAAACAATACACACGGTATTGTGTTTTCAGTTTTTTTCTGTTCAGTTCTCGTCCACAAATCCATCAAATCCTTCATTCTTCCTGAATTTCCCTCTGGGGATTAATAAAGGTTCATCTTATCTTATCTTATCTTATCTTATCATCATCAGTGTCTGAGTTTAAACACTTGGGGGACTTTGGCATCAAGCACGCCCGAATCCGTCTCGTCATTATCCGAGTCAGTTTCGTTGCTGTTACAACACTCAACACTGATACTATGGCCCAGGCATCCATGATCCACTGGCAGATAGTGGAGTAATGCACCCGGCGTTGCCTCCCTGTCTTGGTGAATGTGTGTTCGCCTTCTGTTATCCAACACTCCCACACAGCTCGCAGTTTAACTTTGAATGACCTGTTGACACCAATATCTAGCGGTTGGAGTTCTTTAGTTAATCCACCCGGAATGACGGCGAGCTCCGAAGTAGTTTTCTTCACTTGGGTTTTGACGGTGTCGGTGAGATGGGCACGCATGTGGTCGCAGATCAATAGGGACGAAGAGTTGTGGAAAAATCCGTTTGGTCTCTTGACATAAATTTCTCTCAGCCATCACTCATCTTCTCCTCGTTCATCCAGCACTTTGAGTTAGCCTTTATGATGACGCCAGGCGGAAACCTTTCTTTTGGCAAAGTCTTCCTCTTGAAAATGACCATGGTAGCCTGGCAACCAAGAACAACAGTGAAGGATAACTTCTCGTTCCCTGTGGTGCATACAGATACCGTACTGGTCCCTGTTTTCTCTACAGCACGGTTCACGGGGACATCAAAGGTGAGGGGGATAATGCCTTTTCATAAAATGAAAGCACCAAGAAGGCACCTCTGCAAAAGTCACTGATTTTCATGTCAAGCGCTACCGCTGCTGCCTTGAGTTGAATAGAAACTGCAGAGATGCTTCTATCCGCTGCTCTCTGTTGAATAACCCACTGTTCAATTTTGTCCTCTAACTGTGGCCATCTCGCTTCCCTTGGAAACTCTGTTTGGTGTTCTCTACTTGGCTCAGGTCAACTTCTTGCTTCCTCCACTTCCGTACTATTGATTCAATATTAAATTCTCTCGCTGCTGCTCTATTCCCATGTTCTGCTACGTGACTGATAGCCTTAAGCTTGAAATCTGCTTTGTACGCATGTCTCTTCACGGGTGCCATTTTGGGCTCCTTATACACACATGATAATGTTACGGTGCCTGTATGTCGAAGCACAGTAACAGTATTTACCGTATTACTCTGCAAGGCGCCTGACTATTGTCAGTATGTATGGTATTACTCTGCGAGGCGCCTGACTACCGTCAGTCTGTAAGGTATTACTCCGCGAGGCGCCTGACTACTGTCAGTATGTACGGTATTACTCTGCGAGGCGCCTGACTACTGTCAGTCTGTAAGGTATTACTCCGCGAGGCACCTGACTATTGTCAGTATGTACGGTATTACTCTGCGAGGCGCCTAACTACTGTCAGTCTGTAAGGTATTACTCTGCGAGGCGCCTGACTACTGTCAGTATGTACAGTATTACTCCGCGAGGCGCCTGACTACTGTCGGTCTGTAAGGTATTACTCCGCGAGGCGCCTGACTACTGTCGGTCTGTAAGGTATTACTCCGCGAGGCGCCTGACTATTGTCATTATGTACGGTATTACTCCGCGAGCTGCCTGACTACTTTCAGTTGTTCTCTTTTTCGGCCACAGCGAATCATCATAGATTTGCGGGCTTGTTTTGGCATGTGTTTTACACCGGATGCTCTTCCTGACGCACCCCTCTGTATATTTATACAGCTTTGGGACCGGAACAGCCAACCTGCTCTACCCTCTGAGCCACGGCTGATCCCCGCCTGACTACTGTCAGTATGTACCGTATTACTCCGCGAGGCGCCAGACAAATGTTACCATAATGCTCCTACAATCCACCCAGCGGTGCAGCTTTGAAGCTTACCAAACTCATAGTAAAACATTTTGACAGATTTTTGAGTGCCCTGTACCACATTAAATTGGTTCAAGGAGGTCAGTGAGCACAACCAGAACATATAAGGCGCACCGTATTATAAGGCACACTGTCGACTTTTGAGAAAATTTAAGGATTTTAAGTGCGCCTTATAGTCCGGAAAATATGGTATTTTATATACTGCGGAATAGTTTAATCTACAGCAATGCATCATATTCTAAACAATCATAAATATACTTGTAGCATGGCTGTCCTGTGAGAACCACATATCAAGTCAACTTTTCATCAGAAAAACAGCCTGTTTTCAGCTTTGTTACAATGCAATTTTCCTGCTGGTGTGAAGGTGTCTCAAATAATTTATTTAATTTAAGGAGGAGAAATTTCTCAGCAAGCATTTCACTGGACAGAAATGGAATGAATCCAACATAAGGTTGGAATATCACATTTTATGGACAAATAATTTCTGATCATAAGATGCTAATTGTGAATTCTCTATTCTGCTATGAAGCAGGAACTGCTGCTGCTGCTTTACGGCTTGTCTTTCTTGATGAATATGCAGCAGTTGGTAAAAAATAAAAGCTTTCCTCCCCGTCGGGGAATCGAACACCCGTCTTACGCTTGACAGGCAGAGATACTGTCCTGTATACTAACGAGGACTGCTCTAGCTCTGTTTTTGGCATGGCAATGGGCAGGTGATGCTGTCCCAGTGTATGCAGAGATACACAGGGAATGATTGAAGTTGAAGGACAGTGACACATTTTGGTTGTCTTGGCTCTGGTAGACCACAGATGTGAACTGTGGATACAAACCTTTTTCAACAAATGACCGACCGATCACTCCAAGTCAAAAGCTGATATGACATCTTGGAAATGTTTGCAGTGAAGTATGCAGGTGCATTAAGGCTCGCAGATGTGTAAGTTGGTTGTTTAATGGGTTTCCATAGTGTAGTGGTTATCACGTTCGCCTTGCATGCTAAAGGTCCCCAGTTTGAAATTAGGTATTTTTCTTTCCATCAATTGGTTTTCTTTCCATCACAGTCCAAGTTTCTGAAAGAGACACATTTCTCACTCCTCACATAAGCACTGTATTGCTCGTAGCAGTGTGCCATACTCCAGCAGAACCCCTCACAGCTATCCCTGGAGGACAAGTTTGTAGGCCTTCTCCAAGTGCACAAAACACACGTGGACTGGATGGGAAAACTCTGATGACCGCCTACCCCTCAAACAACTATGCAAGGATAAAGAGCTGTTCCACTGTTCCATGACCAGGACAGAATCTGTTCTGATCCTTCTTCATCTGAGTTTCAACATTTGGCTGGCTCCTCCTTTCCAGCACCCGGCATAAGCTTTCCCAGAGAGGCTGAGCAGTGTGATACCTTGATAATTGGAGCACACCCTCCGGTCTCTCTTGTGGTTCAGAACTTTTTCTTTTTGGTTAATGTTGTTTTTATTCTGATAATGGAAGTATATAGTATATATAACCATGCTACAATAAACCTTTTTCAACCAATGACTACATTCATGATGAAGGACTGTTCCTAAAAAAATCGACATTTGTGCCTTCTGTGTTTACTGTCAGTCAAATCCATGAGTCAACAGCTGTGATTGAAAACAGTTTAAAGTGTATCATCTGATCTCTCAAAAGCTGATAAGACGTTTGGTATTTGAAACATTCAGTGAAGTATGCAGGTGCATTAAGGCATGCACATATGTGAAAGGCCTCTTCAGTTTCTGTAATGTAGTGGTTATCACATTCACCTTGCACATGAAAGGTCCCCAGTTTGAATCTGGGTAGATGAAGGTTCCTTTATTCACCTTAACTCTATCACAGTGAAAATCCACTGAGGTATATTCCCAGTACACAGGGTAGTAAGTAACACTTTGAAATTGTGTTTGGTTTCCTTCCTTGAGGGAATATATAGATATATAGGGAAACACTGGAGCTGAAGGACAGTGAGCTATTTTGGTTGCGTTGGCTCTGATGGACCACAGATGTGAAATGTGGACATAACCATGGAAATAGACTGATCGATATCCTATCACACTGAATTCAGAGTTTACACCTTTCAGCATTGACGTGGGGATTTAGCCTGTGGTCAGCCAAAGTCGTAGTATCTTGGTGTGGCGATCGGGGTAGAATGGTGAATAGTAAAATTAGAAATTAGTTAATTATGTTGCCAACAACGCCACCCCAGGAATTTCACCTGGAGAATTATATCAACACTTTCAAAAAGATTTAAAGCACACAGGTTCGTTGCTATTGAAGACTTGAGACTGTGCCCAGTGTACAATTTAAGTTAAATTTATTTAACATATTTTATTTTTAACACAGTTTTCAATAAAATCAATTTATAAACATCCTCACCTACACACACACGCACACACACACACACACTCACCTCTAAACAAACCCTGAAAATAAACAGAAAAGATAAATAACTAAATTAAGTTTTAAATCAAGGTTAAATAATTAACCACACCAAGCTTAAAAGAACTCAACAAAATACACAAGAAAAAGCAGCAGGCAACCCACATCAAATAAATGCAAATAATAAAAAAAAAATCTTGAAATTTTCAACACTTATAAGCAAGGCAAGCCATGCAAAGCAACCAAAACCACAAGCAGAAAAAATAATAATATTCACAATTACTTAAATCCCTCTAACATGCAACCCAGAGCAGAAGAGAAAATAACACTTAAAATCAGTCCATGCATAGTTTATAGCGCCACCCAGGGTCGGGGCAACAGCCACCTTACTGAGTGCTGAAACAACGCAGTTGGAGATGCAGAGCTGGATGAATGAAATCACTGCCACACAACATAGCAGCCGGATGAGGGGCGGGGCTTAGTGCTGGTAGCGCACACACATTAACCCTGCCATAGAAATTTTATTTTAGAAGCTTAATAATAGCTGTTGGTAATGTCGCGTCATCACAATTACCTACCGTCAGGCATTGAATGAGCATCATGAAGGTGAGGAAAACGAGCACACCCTGCCACAGCGGCAGAGAACAGCTGATCACCTGCGCTGCCACAGCATACAGGGCGAGGAACAGGGGAGGCACACATGTGTCCTGTGTTTAGCTCCAACAATGGAGAGGGAGGACCCAAATCCAGGAACTGCAGGAATGACAAAGCCAAGTTGATGATAGCTGTAAAACATTTCAAGAAGCATGTTGCAATCACAACATACCCGGGATCGACGAGCCGAGCGATCTTGCCATGAGGCAATCAGGTGAGACGACCAGGTGCGGAGACGAGCAGAGGCGGGGCCACCCGGAACGTCAAGGCAAGAGGGCTCCCGGTGAACAACCACCCACCTTTATAGACTGCGCCCCCAGCAGAAACAAGCTGGTACTGCAGCACTAATTAAAGCACCACTACAGTCATACTGCTACATTCGCAGTGGCCCTTCAGTTAATTTCTTAAAATAGTGAAGAACGTTTACTGCTCCACAAAAGTTTTTAAAACATACACAGACACAGGCCTCAGAGAGCCGTGCGTGTCGTTGGGACTTTGCTATGTTTCCTTTTTTTGAGCGGCAGCGGGACACCACCAGACAGAGGGGGGCCAAGTGGATGAATGTGGCAAAGGAGGGACCAAGACGAAGTGAGCGGTGCGGCGGCCAACAGGTCGCCGGTGTCTTTCATACTGGCTTCCCTGAGGTATCGGGAAAGTACATCTACTGCCCCTCCAAAGAGTTCTCCCTGTCCAAGGCACAGGACATGGTGAAGGAGTTGATCTGGAGGGAGTTCACTCAGTCTAACTTCTATTTTTAGATTGCGGCACCTTCGGAGTGGCAGCACGTCTTAGCAGCTCTCTTTCTGTTTAGACTTTCTTGTCTTTTTTTCATAACTTTTGGTCACCTTTTACCATTGTTATTGGGTGTAGCTCTCAATGATAGAACAACACATCACTGTAAATACTTTGTAAAAGTTGTCCTTTTTTTCCCGCATTTTCTTCACTTATTTATTCGAACATGCTACTTACCAACAACAACAACAACAACAACAATGGAAGATGGCCGTTGGCACACGGACAGTGTATTCGCGTGGAGCACTCCTTGCCCTTCGGGACCGAGTAGCAGTACCATTTGAGGATTTTACCTGCCGAATTACGGTTGCACTGCCCTGCCTCCCCTCGGAGGATCAGACCACAGCCTCATCAGGCTGGTCCCCAAATACAAGCCTGTTGTTAGGAGACAGCCCGCCACCATCAGGACTGTACAGCAGTGGTCTGCAGATGTTGAGGAGGAGCTGAGTGAGTGTTAGAGGACTACAGACTGGGGGATGTTTGTGAGGGTCCACGGTGAGGACATCGAGAGACTCTCACACCATAACAGACTACATTCCCAACAACAAGCTCTGGATCACAGGACACATCAAAACCCTGCTGAACAGGAAGAAGAGGGCTTTCATGGCCAGGGACAGAGAGGGGACCAAGGCTGTCCAGAAGGAGCTGAAGAAGGAGCTTCAGCTGGCTAAGGACGCCTACTAGGACAAGCTGGAGGGGAAACTACAAGCCAACGTTCCAGCACCTCTTCAACCTCTCTCTCAGGTCATGAAGATCCTGGAGAGACTGGTCGTGCAGCACCTCAGGCCCCTGGTGAGCGACTCCCTTGGCACTGAAATACATGTCCGTATTGGAAGAGCTGCAACTGTGATATTAAAGCTATCAAATAGAGTGTGGGAGAACAAGAACTTGACACTGAACACTAAGCTAAAAGCGTACCAAGCATGCTGCCTTAGCACCCTACTATATGGCAGTGAAACATGGACAACATATGCGGACAACATAAGAGACTAGGCTAAATGTGTGCCACATGAAGTGTCTCTGAAGAATCTTTGGTCTCAAGTGAAAAGACAAGGTATCAAATGAAGATGTCCTCAGCAAGGCCAAATCAACCGCTATCTTTGCCATGCTCAGCCTCAGACGCTTACGATGGCTTGGTCATGTGCGTAGGATGGAGAAAGGCCGCGTTCCAAAGGTCATTTTGTATGGGCAGCTTGAGCAAGGCACACACCAACAAGGCCAACCCTTCCTCAGGTACTCCTGTTAAAGAGACCTTCAGTCAGTCAACATTAATGTGAACATCTGAGAAGACATGGCAAACGGCCGCACAACTTGGAGGCTGGCTGTGCAAAAAGGAGTGAAGATGGCTGAAGCTTGATGCTGCCAGAAACGGAGACAAAGAGTCAGACGCCTGGAAATGGATGCAAGCAAGAACTCAGAATTCACCTGTGATGTCTGCACCAGAGACTGCCACTCAAGAATTGGTCAGCTCCACCATCACAGACGCTGCTCTAACACCTCTGTCACCTCTACAGGGCGCAATCCATCGTTTCCATAGAGAGACGGAGGCTAATAAATCTAGAAAACTGTAGTTTGTATCCCCGATGGGGAGAGTTTTTTTACCAGCTGCTGATTTTTCACCAAAGAAGACAGCAGAAGAAGATTATCGGGAAGTGTTTAGCCTGTGGTCAGCCATTGTGAAGTTCTTTTTGTCACTTGCAAAAAATCACCAATAAAAAAAGAACAGAACATAAATAAAGAAAGAACATAACTTTCACACTCTTTCCTTTCAAGTTGGTCCCTGTTGCTGACATATTATCACAATATTGTCTGATATTTACTGATGTTTTGACTCAAAGTTTCATTTTATCAGCTAAACAGCTTGTTTCTACCCGGTTTCGAGCCGAGGACCTTTCGCATCTCATAATCTCATGGTTGCTACGGAGTTCTTGGCCTAGTGAATAGTGATTTGAATAGTTTATATATATATCTATATACACAAAATCAAGTAACCAAGTTCTTTATAAATGAAGTGTTTATTTGACTAACTACTGGACTACACTACTAACAATATAATTGAATGAATGATAAAACAATGATAAAATTGAATAAAGAATAATTGAAGGATAACAGCAAATACAAATGATGACCATTCATGGATAGTACAAATTGAAGATGAACAGGTCAATTCAGTGACTGATATCTGTCTGACTGGATTTAATAAAGAGTTTAAGAAGCACCAGGGAAGATTGAGAATCAGTTTCATGTTATAAATTTAGACATGTTTGTGGGTGAGTTTGTGGATGGATTCCCTAATTCTTCCTGTGTCTAATATTAATTGTAAAGTTTGTAACTGACTTATTAGTTGACAGTGAATTGACTATGAATTGGTTCATTAGTCTAGTCATCAGACTCTTTCTCCTCTGAAGATACACCTATACATCAGCCTCTCTGAGTAGATGGTAGATGGAGGTTGTGCTGCCTGGAGCAGAATGGCAGCAGCTTCTGTCTGGACCAGTCTGGATCTTCTGGATCCAACGATGTGACCCGGATTGAGTCGTTTCTCTCCCTCAGTGGTTCTTTGGTTCGGACACCCTCGTTTTTGGATGTCTGTCACCTTGATGCTTGTTTCCATCTTCGTCTCTCTCTGTCTGGCGAGGCATCTCTGAACCATTTCTTCAGACCCCCCTCCTCGGAGCTGGATGGGTCACTGGATTCAAAGATCCTGGACCTAAAGTCTTTCTTTAAGTCCCTCTTCACAATGGCTGGGATTCACCAGCACGTAGATACAGCGGAGCTGCTTCGGGCTTCAGCAGCTGTTTCAGCCGTCAGGGCAGAGCGGCAACAACAAACAACAACAAACTGTTGTAAATAAATAGGGCTCAGGCAAGAGAGAGACAGCGTAGCAGGACAGCATTCGTTTCTTCAGCCAGACTGGATCAAGTCCAAAGGTTCAGAGCCTCCTTTCAGGTAGACTGGGTGCCGGTATCAGCTGGGTGTGAGGTATCGGACCTGAGTCCTCAGGATGGAGAGCTGGTGTCCTTGGAGTGTTCTACCCCCCAGCCCTCTTGTGGTTTATGGGCCCAAGGAGTGGGGGCAAATACAGGGGCACAGCTCTAAGAGCTGAAGCACCCCGAAGAGCCTGAAGCCCCAGAAAACTCTCCTTTTTTGGCTGAATGTGTGAAGCTTCTTACTGTCAGTTGAGAAAGGGGGTGTGGCGTTTAGTTGGCGGGAGAACAGGATTCTCCTGCCATCTGAAAAACTATTCTCATTGTTTAATAAAACTTCCTCTTTTAGATTAAACTAATTGACTTGTTTCAGCATGATTAATTCTTTCATATTTGAAATCTGGGCTTCATCTCTTTCATATACATACCAAACAAGACATCAACCACTGAATAAAACTTTATCAACTGAATTAAAATGAATCAAACAATTACGTCACACAGATGAAACAGAGTTGATTACCATGAAATGAAATTTATACGTTCTGAGCATGTGTAATAATATGGATCAATTTATGTATGGTTCACAATCAACATAAAAAGGTGTAATACACTTCAACTAGATTAATATACATCAAATATAAGATTAACTAGGCATTAGTGTGCACCCAACTTTATGTTTAGGATCACCTATTATTCGTGAATAAGATACACATGTAAAGTATCGATGCAATGACCTGATTAGCATCAGAGAGAAGGTTTTGGTCTACAACCTGCAACGATTTTAACTTGCATTGGTTTAATTTATGTCAACAATTTCCTGCCACTAGAACACATGTTAGTGAAGCATCACACATCAATTCATGTACACTGTAATGTTAGAATTAGATTGTTCTGCTTCCATAATGTGTCTGTGTTTCACCAGTTCTCTGCCAGAGAAAGACCAGGTCTCTGACCTGATGACCTGTAAGTCATAAAAACTTCATCTGATCAGGACCATACTGGGTAGTTATCCAGTGAGTTTCACCAGGAAGAGTCTCACCACTTAGCGCCCCGAGAGCAAACAGGGCGCTAAACAAACAGTTTCTGGAAGGATGTAAAAGTTAAGATGTGCATGGTGGATTCATCAATATTTTCATTATCATATTTCATATTCTTCATCTTTCAGTCATCATCCGCTACAAGTATGTCAAAAATAAAGTCAAAGTATATGTCAATAAAAGTCACAGTATAATATGTCAAAAATAAAGTAAAAGTATAGTATGTCCAATATACAGTCACAGTATAATATACCAAAAATAAAGTCATAGTATAAAAAGTCAAAGAATAATATGTCAAAAATAAAGTCACAGTATAATATGTCAAAAATAAAGTCACAGTACAATATGTCAAAAATAAAGTCACAGTATCATATGTCCTAATATAGTATATCATCAAGATGCTGTAGTATAATTGTTAGGAACCCCAGGACTTAGTTTGTTTTCATGTTGCATGCTTTTCTGTTGAGCACTTCCTGTTTTATTTTGGCATGTTTAACCTCCCTTCTCATTTCAGTGCACGTCACTTCCCCTCCTGCATGCTTCCCGCCACTACGTTTGAACACCGTCTTCTGACCTAGATTCTCACCATTCACCTGCGTCTCAGCGTCTTCCCCCGCCCTGACTGTGTCCACCTGTGTATAGTCAATCACTCATTCACAAGTATATAATGTGTCTTCCCCTTCCCCTCGTTGCCAGATCGTCTTGTGCGTTTCCGTCAAGAGTTCCAGCGTTCTTCCCAGTGAGTTATAGCCTTCCAGTGTTTTTGACCTCTGCCTGTTTTTCCCGACCGAGCCCTTAGTCTGCCATGTTTTGATGTGTTTGCCTGATCATTTGATTCCTGTGTACCGAACCCTAGCTTGTAATAAAGACGCCGATTTTTACCTACGACCTGCTGTCTCTGTGTTTGCTATGGAGTCCTCTGCCGCCGTGGATCAGATCCCTAACAATAATATGTCATAAAATGTATAGTATAGTATAACACAAAAGTTAAAGTATAGTATGTCATAAAGGATAGTACAGTATACCATAAAATAACATAAAACAATCATAGTATCGTATGTCATAAAAGTTACAGTATAGTTTGCCATAAAAAGTCATAGAGAAGAAAGAAAGAAAGATATTCCTTTATTAGTCCCACAGTGGGGAAATTCAGTTTTACACTCGTGTCATATGGTGTCATATGTAATGAATGTCATCGTATAGTATGCCATAAAACAGTCATAGTATAATATGTCGTAAAGGTTATGATCATAAAGGTTATGGTCATAAAGTCCTAGTATAGTTTGTCATAAAAAAGTCATTGTATTAAAACAACAAGACAGTAATAGACATAAAAGTCCTAGTATCGTATGTCATAAAACTGTCATAGCATAGTAAGTCATACAAGTTTTATCAGAGTATGTATGTATGTATGAAAAAAAAATCACTGTATAGTATGGTATAAAAAAGTCATGCTGTAGTATAGCAGTATAGCATGTCACAAAAATAGCATAGTATGTCATTAAAAAGTCAGAGCACTGTATGAAAGAACTGAATCACTGATAGAATAATGTGATAGAACTTATAGTATAGTGTCATAAAAGTCATAGTGAAATGTCATAATAAAGTCCTCATATAACATGTCAAAAAGATGACAATGCATAGAACTGTATGTCATAAAAAAGTCATAGTATAGTAGGTCATTACTTCATCATAATATGTCATACTGTAACAGTAATATAGTAATGGTAATGTTTATGTAATATAGTATGTTGGAATAAAGTCATAATATAGTATGTCATACAAGTCATAAAGTCACAGTATAGCATGTCATAAAAAAGACATACCATAGTATGTCATGGAAGCTATGACTTTTTCATGACATATTATATATTAATTATTATTATCATCAATAATCATCATCATCATCCACTAGCCAGCAATCCCCACAGGAGAGTCTATGAGACCGCTGTCTTTCTCACAGCTCAGACTTGTTAAAATGCTTTGTTAATATTATTAATTATTACAATACCTATCAGATATAGCCATCTACTTAAAAAAATATTTGAAGCACAACATCAAAGAACAACAGAGAACCAAATCATTAAATTGCTGGTAAAAATAAATGCTGGAGTAAATTGTTTATATTGTTCATATCGCGTTACCTCTGTCTGCTTCAGTCACAAGTAGAACAATTCAAAAACAAAAAGAGGGAACCCCAACGGGAACAGCGACAGGGGAACCAGTGGAACACCACTGGGTACAGCGATAGGGGAACCGGTGGAACACCAATGGGAACAGCGACAGGGGAACCAGTGGAACACCAATGGGAACAGCGACAGGGGAACCAGTGGAACCCCAACAGGAATAGCGACAGGGGAACCAGTGGAACACCACTGGGAACACCACTGGGAACAGCGACAGGGGAACCAGTGGAACACCAATGGGAACAGCGATAGGGGAACCGGTGGAACACCACCAGGAACAGCGACAGGGGAACCAGTGGAACACCAATGGGAACAGCGACAGGGGAACCAGTGGAACACCACTGGGAACAGCGATGGAGGAATCAGTGGATCACCAATGGGAACAGCGACAGGGGAACCAGTGGAACACCACTTGGAACAGCGATAGGGGAATCGGTGGAACACCAACGGGAACAGCGACAGGGGAACCAGTGGAACACCAACGGGAACAGCGACAGGGGAACCAGTGGAACACCAACAAGAACAGCGACAGGGGAACCAGTGGAATACCAACAAGAACAGTGACAGGGAACCAGTGGAACACCAACGGGAACAGCGACAGGGGAACCAGTGGAACACCAAGAGGAACAGCGACAGGGGAACCAGTGGAACACCAACGGGAACAGCGACAGGGGAACCAGTGGATCACCAACAAGAACAGCGACAGGGGAACCAGTGGAACAGGAGGAAACAGTCATCACCCAGCTTGCCTAAAGCGCTGCTGTGGGGACTGCTGGATGCATCATCATCAACATCCTCAACGTCGACGGCTCTGATCAGCTGTGGGAGAACCTTAGCGCGTCCAGCGACGCAGCCACCTGAGAGGAACAGCAGATACATGCATATTAATATTGTCTGTTATATAAATATACCTACACATTGCTGAGTGAGACGATAAGAAGCTCCATTTTTAGATGAATATACAAACGTGGATGAAGATTAAGGGGCCTCAGCAAGACAACTGATCTTTTATGAGATTGTTTTCACCATAGATATAAAACAGTAGACGCGACATAACATCATAACTAATGAGATAATCGTCTGCCATCTTACCTGGATATTGTTTACAATTACACAGATGTTTTAATGTTAGCTATGCTAGCTCAAAGGTCACTTTTAGTGGAGTTAACATTATAATATTAATATTTGACCGCTAAGCAGCTTATTCCATGCCTACTGAATGTAAACTACTACATTACTGCACATGAAGATTCATGGCCATAGAAATAAAATTCTATATCTATATTCATGAGAAATCTTGTTTCCTTCAAAACGAAAATAGCACCTGAACAAACAGAGATCATGTCATGTTAAATGAACGGACATGTCAGTTAAGGGCTTGTGAAGAGGCTCTAATTGCTGGTCCAGAATCAGTTCAGTCTGATTCCATTGTATAATACAATAATATTATTGTGAGGGTGCTTTCAGAAGAACATCAGTAAATTAGTTCAAAACGGGATCAAATGTGAACTTATGAGGATATATTTTAATGAGCGCTTCAACAATCAAATGAAGCTAACTCTGTTCTCCACTTACAGGAAGCGGCCGTGTTTGTTTACAATTGAACGTCCTGCGCACACTGATGACGTCACTCCTAATAAATCAACCGTTTATCATTTCTGGCATTTTTCGAAAATTAGCCCAGTCGCCATTTTGTTTGGTAAAAGTTCAACAATAAAAATTTGCAAAACATGACAAACAAAAATAATTGTTTTCACTCCATGATAGTTAAAACGTTCTGTACCCGTGGCGGGAAATTCAAAACACCCAAAGATGAAATACTGAGTTAAGACGGAGAAAACATTATGTAGGTTCTCAACAACTGTGGATTTGTGGAAGAAAGAGGTCAGCTAAGAAGAAGTGGGACACTGAGAGGACTGAAGAGAGCAGACAAGAGTATGCAGCGTAAGGTGAAAGTAGAGGTAGCAAAGGCCAAACAAGGGGCGTACGACGACTTGTATGCTAGGTTGGCACAGTAAGGAGGGAGAGACTGCTCTATACAGGTTGGCAAGACAGAGAGACAGAGATGGGAAGGACGTGCAGCAGGTTCGGGTGATTAAGGATCGGGATGGAGGGGGATGGACAGGTGCCAGTAGAGTGATGGGAAGATGGAAAGAGTACTTGGAAGAGCTGATGAATGAGGAAAATGAGAGAGAACGAAGAGTAGAAGAGGGGACTGTTGTGAGGAGGGCACTGAAGAGGATGAAGAGTGGAAAGGCCCTCTGTCCTGATGATATACCTGTGGAGGCATAGAAGTGTCTAGGAGAGGTGGCAGTAGAGTTTCTGACTGGGTTGTTAAAGAGGATCTTGAGGAGGAGGAAAAAATGCCAGCGGAATGGTGGAGAAGTGTGCTGCTGCTAAGAACAAGGGAGATGTGCAGAGTTGTAGTAACTACAGAGGAATAAAGCTGATGAGAAGAAGAAGAAGAACAACCTTTATTAGTCCCACTAGGGGAAATTCAATTTTTACACTCTGTTGTAAACACAAACATGCACATACAGGACCCATATACATGCATCAATGGAGAGATGTCAGAGTGAGGGGGCTGCTCCTGACAAGCACCCTGAGCAGTTGGGGGTTTGGTGCCTTACTCAGGGGCACCTCGGCAGTGCCCAAGAGGTAAACTGGCAGCTCTCCAGCTACCAGTTCACATTCAGTTCTTGGTCCATGTCGGGACTTGAACCGGTGACCCTCCGGTTCCCAAGCCAACTCCCTACAGACTGAGCTACTGCCTCCCCCATACAATGAAGTTATGGGAAAGAGTAGTTGAAGCTAGACAGAAGTGAGCAGCAGTGAATGAGTGTGAACAGCAGTATAGTTTCATGCCAAAAAGAGTACTACAGGTGAAGTATTTGCTTTGAGGATGTTGATAGAGAACTACAGAGAAGGTCAGAGGGAGCTACATAGTATCTTTGTAGACCTGGAGAAAGCTGATAACATTGCGCCCAGAGAGGAACTGTGGAATTGTATGAGGAAGTCTGGAGTAGCAGAGAAGGATGTTAGAGTGGTGCAGGACATGTAGGAGGACTGTAAGACAGTGGTGAGGTAGGTGTGACAGAGGAGTTCAAGGTGGAGGTGGGACTGCATCAGGGATCAGCTCTGAGCCCCTTCCTGTTCATTATGGTAATGGACAGGCTGACGTACGAGATTAGACAGGAATCTCCATGGACTAGATACATAAGAGATAAAAAAAAAAGTGGAGGATTTTAAGTACTTAGGGTCAACAGTCCAGAGCAATGGAGAGTGTGGAAAAGAGGTGAAGAAGCGAGTACAGGCAGGCTGGAACGGGTGGAGAAAAGTGTTAGGTGTGATGTGTGATAGAACAGTTTCAGCTAAAATGAAAGGAAAGGTGTACAAAACTGTAGTGAGACCAGCGATGTTGTTTAGTTTAGAGACAGTGTCACTAAGGAAAAGACAGGAGGCAGAGCTGGAGGTAGCAGAGATGAAGATGCTGAGCTTCTCTTTGGGAGGGACCAGGATGGATCGGATCAGGAAGGAGTCCATCAGAGGGACAGCACATAGTAGAGGTTCTGGAGATAAAGTCAGAGAGGCCAGACTGAGATGGTTTGGACATGTCTTGAGGAGAGATAGTGAATATATTGGTAGAAGGATGCTGAGTTTTGAACTGCCAGGCAGGAGGCCTAGAGGAAGACCAGAGAGGAGGTTTATGGATGTACTGAAAGAGGACATGAAGGTAGTTGGTGTGAGAGAAGAGGATACAGGAGACAGGATTAGATGGAGACAACTGATTGGCTGTGGTGACCCCTGGAGAGAAAAGGAGCAGAAGTAGCTCTAATCCACTCTCTTTTTGCTAAATCCAAAAATTGACAAAATCTATGTCTATTTTCTGTGCAAGTGACTTAAAGTTAAGCCAGCTCAAACAGCATTTTAGTCTCGGACTAGGCTTAAAAGCCTTGTCTGTGAAACCGGGTCATAAGTAGTAAAATGTAACATAGCCTACGTGTTACTTCAGCAGTAATATTAATCCAAAAATCATGATTATTATCCTTCTTTCATTACAGCAAAAGTCAAGCTGGCTAGAAACATATTTCACTTTATGTTGACCGACTAATGTTAGCTGAGACATCACATAACAAGACAAAGTTGCTGAAGACATTTCTACATTCTAACTACAGGTACTTGACATTAGTGATGGGAATTCCGGCTCTTTTCAGAGAACCGGCTCTTTCGGCTCGGCTCACTAAAAAGAGCCAGCTCTTTCGGCTCCCAAACGGCTCCCAAACGGCTCCCAAACGGCTCTTCAGGTTATTTTGTTGCTTTAATTAATTTATCATCAACAACAGTATAAAATTATGCTCAAAATGAATTACTAAAGTAGTTGTTTTTAGCTGCATTGTCAGTAACACAGCATCCCTCTTTGGCCACTTTGAGCAGCTCTTCTGCTCAGTTCTCAGAAGTGTGTCTGTCGCTGAACTCAAAACCATCCAGAAGACAGACCACTGTTTTATAATTTTCAATTAAGCGACACGTAGCTGACCAGAAGGAGGCTGCTGTGGATTTTTGCAGTGGATGCAAGTTCTCTGTCATATAGGCCTGGGATGTTTTTTTTGTTTTCCTGCTTGGAATTGCATACATAGGATTCAGTGCATGAATAAACTTCCTGAATCCTTTATCATCCACAACTGAAAATGGATGGAAATCAAGTGCAATCATTGTTGCCAGTTCTTCATCAACTGAGTTATGTCTTGCTGGGGTCACAGACTTCTGCACAAACTGTCTCATAGAGCTCTGGGTTGGTTAGGTGGTTGTGGTGGTGTACAGCATGATGCTGTAGATACTACTACTACTACTACTACTACTGCAGCAGCAGCAGCAGCAACAGTTGCAGTAGACACACTGGCACCTTCATTAATATCACACTCAACAGACTGTTTTATCTTCCCATTGCTCTGATTGGTGGACAGTTCTCAGGTTGTTTACCTGTGCAGGTTATTTGTGGCTCTATATGATATTCTTGCAGACTCGACACTCTTCCTTTTATTGTCAGTAAAATTGAAATGGTCCTGGAGTCACTCATTTTCTTTACTATACCTTCCTAACGTGTTGATGTTGTCTCTTCTTGTTGCCCCCATCTCTCTCTCTCTAAGAGCCGTTTCGTTCCCGACCGACCCATCACTACTTGACATACCTCTGGTTTATTTCTCATCACAGCCAGGGACAGATAGCAACAGCTGTCCTGGTTCTGAGCACTGTACTTCAACGGACTTCAACTGACCACCAGAGTTCAGACTGCAGGCAGATGGCATCATAGCAGGACTGGTATTCATTACATTGATAATGTAACCAGTTAAAAGTTCCATGTATTAGCTCTGTATCTGGATGTTTTTTCAGTACTGCCCAGCTAACATTAAACTAAATAGCTCAACAACAGTGTATTCCATATATGATGTTCCTTGTGGTTATGCTTTTTTTCAGGATTAATTTTTCTTTCTTTATTTATGATTTTTTTTTCTGATTAATGTTAGGTGTATGGCTATGGAAACAAATTTCCTCTAACGGGGTACAAAAAAATATCATCTCTCTACTGTCTACATTAACATAACTCAAGAGAAAGATTTGTCCCAATCTGTACTATTTCACAGAAACTTGGAATTCAGTTCCGTAATTGCCTACCTGCAACCACTTTTACAAAGCTGAAGACTCACCTTGCTGATTTATAATAAATATCACATTTTGGATTATGTCACAGCTAGGAAGAATTTCCTGTGGCAAGAAAATATGAACCCCATTTTAGGGTTGGTTTTGGAAAAAAATATATATAATGGCAATTATTTTTGACTGATATTGTGAGGAAATGATCATTTTTATATCATTATTCTCATTTTCATTGAAAAACATAAAATTATTATGGTGTGATTTATGTGGAGAACTGTACTCAACAATTATTTTTGTATTAAGCCTGTAGAATATGATGTGTAAGCCAGGACATCTCTGCAGCATCTTTATTGAATAATACTGCAATTTGAAAATTTTAGTTGGCCATATCGATAACATTTTGATCAACTGTGCAGCCTACACCATCTGTAAAGACAAAAGAGAATAGGGGTCCATGCTCTAGTCTTGATGAGCTGAGATGCAGTTTGGCATCCACAGCATCAATGTGAATTGACTTTTGCTCATGGCCCTTTCCTGAGTACCCAAACATGACACATTTTGTCACCAAGGATACTGTGGATGGACATGAGGCAATCAAAAGATGGAAAACAAGACAAAAATAGAGTGGATGACTCAGATGTTGGAGATACTGTACGTTAAACATGTTATTTTCTGTCACCTTTTCAATCATTGTCATGTCACTACTCGCTTCAGCAATGATTTTTGTCACAGTTTTTTTGGCGCAGTTCTGGCTCCCTCTGCTGGTGAGAAGCAGTGTTGTCTGGAAGAGGAGAAGATGAAATAGTGTTCCTGCATGGTGAAGTTACATTACTCGGTACACTTTTCTGTTGTGTTATTTGAATAATATTTGTCAGAGGGGTAGATGAACATCCCAAACTGTTAGACCCCTCCAGTTCAAGTTGGGTTATCACTTTTGGAGGTAGGGGATGTAGTTCTACCCTAATCTCACATCTAGGATTCCATTTGGGAGAAATCCTAAATGGAGGAAACCTCCAATGTTTCTACAACTTGAAAAGATGATTAATAAAACTGTAGGTGTGACAGGATTGAGACTAACATGGTTGAAGATGGTAACAAGGTTGAAGACACCAATACAGCTTAAATGGTTACATAATGAAATAATGTTTATAGAATATGTTACATTGAATTTGAGAGTAGAAAACAGCAATTTATACTGTATGTTAACCCTCTGTGACCCACAATAGTCCTGTTTATTGTTTTAGGGGGAGAGCAGATCAATCGTATTTGTCACATAGAAGTGATGAATATCATCTCAGAGCTGGGACCTGAAGATCAATTTGAGGTGAACTCAGGCTGATTAATCATTTTAGGCTATGATGTCTGAAGGTAGGCAAATGTGCTGATCAATCATACTCAGTTATCATTGACCATGATTATTAGTTTGACTTTTCATCAATAAATAAGTCAGAATTGAGAGTTTGCCCGCTGAACTTTTTGAAAACAACAACAACAACAACAACAACAACAACAATCATTGGGGGTTGAGGATGACCTCTGACCCCTATGGTGTGTAACATCACAGAAGGCTTACTCATAAAATGCATGACTTCACTACCAAATCTCCCCCCAAACTAAACTGAAAAGCTAACAGCCCCTCAATATATGATCAAAACCACTTGGGCAGATTGATTTGTTGACTATGTAATGTCACAGGACTGAAAAATGCCATAGGTTGTGTAGGCTACTAATGTAGTCAACAATGAACAACAGCTGTGAAACTGAACAGTAGCTTTATAATGTTGTAGAATGTGAAGTTATTTGGTAGCATACTCTGACACTGCTAACCATAACTTAGTGACATGAGGTGAGGAACCTCTGCTGGAAAGGACCACAAAGGTGATTTCTGTACAGAATATTTCTGTAATTTTCATCCTGTGTTGCATGTTTCCAATGTTATTGCTGTGTTTCTGTGAGGAAATTACATGTTTTTCATAAAAATCCACTTTTGAGCATCTCTTGTGGAAGAACATGCTTCTGTGTGCTCTTTGAGGAGAAATGCAGTTTTACTTTATTTAGTGGTGGTTTTACATGAAATTGAGCACTGAATGTAGATTTCATGCTTGGAGGCCAGTTTTCATGTGAAATTTGATAAAACTATGTTTTCTGTCATAATTATCTGTATGTTTCCATGGGATTAAATGTGTTTCAGTGAATAAAAGACATCTTTTTTACAGAAATCCACTTTTGAGTGTTGCTTTAGAAGAAATGCGTTTCTGAGTGATTGATTCTTGCTGGCATCTACCAGTCCAGTAAGGAGGCTACGTCCAGCCTATGGCATACTCAGTCTGGGAGGGCAATTTTTTGTGCTGCCATGCCACGGAAGACATTCCGCATCTCGAGAGTAATTCATTTTGATGATCATGACACCAGACTGGTGCGCCGTCCCAGAGACAAACTGGCTGCCATCCGATAGGTGTGGGATAAGTGGGTATGTCACCTGCAGCTCATGTATAATCCTAGCACTGATATGACAGTGGACGAGTGCCTGGTCCCATTTAGAGGTTGATGTGGATTCAGACAATATATGCCAAGTAAACCTGAAAAGTACAGCATCAAAATCTGGGTAGTCTGCGTTGCCTAGACTAGCTATGCCTGGAATATGAAGACATACACAGGCAAACCTGCAAATTGCCAGCCAGAGAAAAATCAGGGCCGGTGTGTGATTCTCGAGAGGACGGGGCGCCTTCAGGGACACACCATCACAGGTGATAACTTTTTCACATTCTATGCACTTGGCCAGGAGGAAGGAGGAAGCTGGCCATGGTGGCAACTGTGAGAAAGAACAAACCAAAGCTTCCCCCTGCACTGCTGACAACAAGAAAGAGGGCAAAATTCTCTTCCCAGTTTGTGTTCACTGACACGCATGTTCTTGTCTCCTACTGCCCCAAAAAGAGAAAGAATGTGCTTCTCATGAGCAGTTAGCTCCACGGATGACAAAAAGCCCCAGATCATCCTGGATTACAACAAGAATAAGGGGGGAATCGACAGCCTTGACAAGGTATTTCACTTTTTTCATGTAATATTTATTCGTTCAGGAAGGCATTTCCTGAAGGCATTTTGTGGTTATTTTACAACAGTCTGACGCTGGTTGAACAAAATGTAATTGTAGCTTAGCAGTGACATCATCACTCCAGATACTGCAGATTTAACAGATACCTGCTGTCTTCAGGTGGCTGAAAGGAGTCATCAGAGTAAAAAAGAGGCTTTCAGTACAATGCTATTGTCATGACAGACAGAGCTTTATTCTGTGTAGCTGGCATTAATGTCACAATCTCTGGTTGAAAAATCGGCATTACCATTGGAGCGGATGATGACTGAAAGATGAAGAATATAAAATGTGATTATGAAAATAATGATGAATCCACAGTAGATGTCTTAACTTTTACATCCTTCCAGACACTGTTTGTTTGACCTCTCAGGGCACTAAGTGGTGAGACTCTTCCTGGTGAAACTCACTTGATAACAACCCAATATGGTCCTTACCAGATTAAGTTTTTATGAGTTACAGGTCAAATACCTGGTCTTTCTCTGGTAGAGAAGTGGTGAAACACAGACACATTATGGAGGTAGAACAATCTAATTCTAACATTACAATGTACATGAATTGATGTGTTATGCTTCACTAACATGTTTTGTAGTGGCAGGAGGTTGTTGACAACAAATTCAACCAAAGCAAGTTAAAATAGTTGCAGGTTGTTGACCAAAACCTTCTCTTTTATGCTAATCATTTGATGATATCTGGCTGCATCAATACCTTTAAATGTGTATCTTATACACGTATTATAGATGATAAGTCTGTGAATGTTGTCATTCATCCAGGTCATATTCATTCTGGCAACAATTGAATCGAAGGCAACTGGACTCAGATTTGTCTCTGAAGACGTTTCTCCCCTTATTCAAGTGGCTTCATCAGTTCGAACGCTACAGACTAGTCAGATTAGTGGGAACTAGTCAGACTGTAGCGTTCAAAGTGATGAAGCCACTTGGATAAGGGGAGAAATGTCTTCAGAGACAAATCTGAGTCCAGTTGCCTTCGATTCAATTGTTGCCAGAATATTATAGATGATCTCAAACATAAAGTTGGGTGCACACTAATGTATATTTTAATCTAGTTGAAGTTAATTACTGGCTTCACGTTGGTTAGCGCTGTCACCTAACAGCAAGAGAGTCACATGTTCAAATCCGGCTTGGGACTATTCTGTGTGGAGTTTGTATGTTCTCCCCGTGTCAGCGTGGGTTTTTTCCAGATTCTCCGTCTTCCTCACACTTTGTGTGAATTTCCCCACTGTGGGACCAATAAAGGAATATCTTATCTTATCTTATCTTACAGTCCAAAGACATGCTGTTTAGGTTAACTGATGACTCTAAATGTCCCGTAGGTGTGGATGTGAGCATGAATGGTTGTTTGTCTCTATGTTGTCTGTCTCTATGTGTCCTGTGATGGACTGGCGACCTGTCCAGGTGAACCCCGCCTTCTCCCAATGCCAGCTGGGATGGACTCCAGCCCCCCCGCGACCTCTAACGGGATAAGTGGTTGAAGATGGATGGATGAAGTTACACGATTTTATGTTGATTGTGAACCATACATAAATTGACTCAAATTATTACACATGCTCAGAACTCATAAAATTCATTTCACGATAATCAACTCTGTTTACGAGTTTCCTTTGTGTTGTGTAATTGTTTGATTAATTTTAATTCAGCTGATCAAGTTTTTTCAGTGGTTGATGTCTTGTGTTTGGTATGTATTTGAAAGAGATGAAGCCCAGATTTCAAATCCGGAAGAATTAATCATGTTGAAACAAGTCAATTACTTTAACAAAGGAAGTCTTACTAAAGAATCAGAATAGTTTTTCAGATGGGAGGAGAATCCTGTTCTCCCACCAACTAAACACCATACCCCTTTCTCAGCTGATAATAAGCTACACACAGCTAGTCTGGAGGGCTTTTGGGGCTTTTTGGGGCTCCAGGGCTTCAGGGGTTGTTCAGCTCTTAGAGCTGGGCCCCTCTGCATTTCTCCCCTCCTTGGGCCAAGGACACAGGTTTTCCGTCCTGAAGACTCAGGCCCAGCACCTCACATCCAGCTGATAACGGCACCCAGCGTACCTGAAAGGAGGCTCTGAACCTTTGGACTTGATCCAATCTGGCTAAAGAAACAAAACCTGCCTCTCTGCTCATCTGAGCCCTATTTATTAACAGCAATTTTGTTGTTGTTGTTGCCACTCTGCCCTTACAGCTGAAACAGCCAGCTGCTGAAGCCTGGGGAGGGGGGTCTGAAGAAATGGCAGAGAGATGCCACGCCAGACAGAGAGACAGAGATGGAAAAATGCATCGAGGTGACATGCCAGCCATCCAAAAACGAGGGTGCCCAAGGACACCAAAGAGAGCCACTGAGGGAGAGAAACAAATCCATCCGGGTGACATTGATGGATCCAAAAGATCAATATTGCTGTGTTCCAGACAGAGGCTGTTGCCGCTCCAAGCAGCACAAGCTCCCATCTACTCATCTACTCAGCGAGGATGCTGTAAGAAGTTTGTAAGTAAGAGTTTGATGAATAGGTTAATGAACTCCTTCATAATCAACTAATAACCAAAATCAGTTACAAACAACAATTAATATTGTTGACACAGAAAGAATTAGGGAATCCATCCATAAATTCTAAACCTGAATTTGACCAAGTTTAAATATATACCATGAAATTGCTTCTCTATTGCTTTTCAAAAGTTAGTCAAATAAACACTTCATTTTACAAAGAACTTGGTTACTTGATTCTGTGTATATATACTAACGAACTACTAATTCAAATCACTGTTCACCATGCCAAGAAGTCCATAGTAACCCTGAGATTCAATTGATTAATATCAAATTTGATTATTTTTCCCTGTTTTATAAAACTGGGTAAATCCTGACATTTAAGTTAACTGTGGGTGATATCAGAAGTTGAATGTTACCAGTTTCATTCAGATTTACGCTAATTTGTGTTTTAAAATTAATAATTTGGGATTATTAATTGTGAATGCAAATTTTGATATTAATTAATGAGTAATTGTTAATCTGCTCAATGCTACACCATGATGCAGAATTGGTGGGTTGGTGATTTCATTTTTTCAGTGATTTCATGAATTATCATCATGTAAGTCTATGATATCTGAAGGTAGACAAACATGCTGATCAATCATACTTATTTATCATTCACCAGGATAAATTGGTTTGATTTTTCATCTATAAATGTGTCAAAATTGAGAATTTGCCTGCTGAACTTTTTGAAAGCAACAAGAACAAAAACCTTTGGGACTGAGGAGTGATGATCTCTGGCCCCTGTGTGCAACATCAAACACACATTCAAATAAGTTACAGTGGTGTTCTATCATCCTTTCACATATCTGGCTCCAATGGGAGCATGAAATAGGTTACTGATCCTATGGTACACTCTACTGGCTGAAACGGGAACTACAAAAACTTGGCTGTAGCTTTCCTTAAGGAGTGCAGGGGTGTGAGGTTGAAGTGTAAGGTGTGCCTTGCGTCACATATGAAGATTTGAGGTTTTGTGAAGAAATTTTTTTTTTTATTTAAATATTTTATTTTTTTTTTTTTTTTTTTTCTTTTTTTTTTTTATTTTTTTTTTTTTTTTTTTTTTTTTTTTTTTTTTTTTTTTTTTTTTTTTTTTTTTTTTTTTTTTTTAATTTTTTTTTTTTCTTTTTTTTTTTTAAGGTCTCTTTTTTTAATTCTTTTTTTTTAATTTTTTTCATTTTTTTTTTTTTTTTCTTCCTTCCCCAAGGAAATTTTTATTTTCATTTTTTTTTTTACCCTATTTAGGGAAATAAAAATTTTTATATTTTTTCTTAGATATATTTTTTCTTTTTTGGGAGACTCAGATAGCACTCCATTTTGCCCGGAGTACACCCAGATGAGGCTTAAGGACACTGGATTGTAATAAACTCTTTGTTACATATAACAACGCCGCGGTGAATCTTTCTCTCATCAACTCACAAGAGCCCAAAACCCTTTTGTTTTAGGGATGCATTTATGGACGTTTTGAGAAGCAGTTAACAGTTAGTGTAAATGCAGTTTACATAAATAGCAATAAGATTTACGCCGTTATTCAGTGAATCTTGTAACAGGAACATCATATTCATCGTTTTCCATATCCAAACAGATTTAGGTTTTGTGAAGAAATTACAACTTTTTACATATGAATCCATTTTCAGTGCTTCAGGAAGAGAAATGCATTTCTGGAAGTTTTTGTGACGAAATGTACAGATTTGCATGTAAATGAGCTCAGAATGAAGGTTTGTTGCCTGAACATCAGTTTTTATGTGAAAACTGTATTTTCTGTCATATTCATCCTGTTTTGCATGCTGGTAATGCAATAGGTGTGTTTCTGTGAAGAACATGGAAAACTAAACTCAATTTCATGCAAAACTGTACAATTTGTCACTAACCTAGCTTAAACTGACTTATTTCTACCAATACCACACAGAAATGCATTTCTCCCCTTGAAACACTAAACAGTAGATTCATTTGGAAACAGTTGTAATTTCTTTGCAAAACCTCAAATCTGCTTTAGAAACATGGAACACTGCATGAATGTGATAGTCAATATTGTTTCATAAGATTTCACTGAGTAACTGATCTCCAAGCAGTAAATTTTAATTCCGAGCTCAGTTTCATGCAAAACTGTACATTTTGTCACTAAACTAGCTTAAACTTACTTATTTCAAACAAAACCACCTAGAAATGCATTTCTTCTCATGAAACACACCAAATTGATTCATATGGAAAAAGCTGTAATTTCTTCACAAACTATGCACTGTGTCACATTCATGCATATTCATGCTGTTTTGCATGTTTACAATGCAATCTATATGTTTCTGTGAAGAACTGACATCTATTTGAAAGAAATCAACTTATGAATTTTCCTTGAGGAGAACTGCATTTCTGGGTGGGTTTGTGACAAAAACACAGTTAAAGATAGTTTAGTGGTGAAAATGACAGTTTCACATGAAATTGAGCTCAGAATGAAGATTTGCTGCTTGGAGGCCAGTTTTCATGTATAGTATGAAAAAATGCACCCTGTCATATCCATGCTGTTTTGCATGTTTACAATGTAATCTATGCGTTTTTCTGAAGAAATTACATCTTTTTCACAGAAGTAAACATTTGAGTGTTTCTTGTGTTTCTTCTACATCGACAGGTGCATCGCCTTATTGGAAACCAACTTACTTGCATAGCATCATCATCATCATCATGTTGCTCAGCTGACAGTGAGGAATCACCTGCTTGGAGCCATTTTCCACTCATAGCACCATCATCTTTTCGACTGGTTGGAGGCTAGTCGCTATGCACAGCTGTGCCATTAGGCTCCAAGCAATTAGACTGGCCTCCAAGCATTGGAGCCCTCAGCTTGAGCTGCACAGCATCAAGAAACGGCTGATGTTTGGCAACTTCCCTCCAAGCAGGCGATCCGTCAGCCTGAGCTGCGCAGGAAGACAGCTTCCTCAACCTGAGGACTTGCATACTTGGAGGCCAGTTGTCATGCACAGCAGTGTCACAAGGCTGCGCAGCTCAGGCTGACGGATCGCCTGCTTGGAGGGAAGTTCCCAAACATCAGGGTCTTGATGCTGCGCAGCTCAAGCCGAGGGCTCCAATGCTTGGAGGCCAGTCACCACATAATCAGTGCTGAGTCCTGAAGACAGCTTCCCCGACCTGAGGACTTGCATACTTGGAGGCCAGTCGTCATGCACAGCAGTGTCACAAGGCTGCGCAGCTCAGGCTGAGGGCTCCCCTGCTTGGAGGGAAGTTCCCAAACATCAGCCGTGTCTTGATGCTGCGCAGTCAAGCTAGGGCTCCAATGCTTGGAGGCCAGTCACCACATAATTAGCCATGTTGTGATGCTGCCAAGATCAGGCCGAGACCTCACCTGCTTAGATGCCAGTCTCTAAGGCTGACTGATCGCCTGCTTGGAGGGCAGTTGCCACATATCATCCGTGTTGTGGTGCTGCCCAGCTCAGGCTGAGGGCTCACCTGCTTGGAGGCCAATCGCCATGCACAGCACTGTCACCAAGCTGCCCAGCTCAAGCTGAGGGCTTGCTTGCTTTGGAGCCCAGTCTCCACTCAGCAGCCGTGTGATAATGCTGCCCAGTTCAAGCTGAGGGTTGTCCTGCTTGGAAGCCAGGCTCCACACAGCAGCCGTGTCGTGATGCTGCCCAACTCAAGCTGAGGGCTCTGTTGCTTTGGAGGCCAGTCTCCACGCAGCAGCCGTGTCGTGATGCAGCCGAGATCAGGCTGAGGGCTCTCTTGCCTGGAGACCAGTCACCACGTAAGATAAGATATTCCTTATCTTACGTGGTGACTGGTCTCCAGTACAGCCATGTCACCAGTCTGGCCAGCTCAGGCTGAGGGCACTGCTGCTTTGGAGGCCAGTCTTCACACAGCAGCCATGTTGTTATGCAGCCCAGCTCAGCCCGAGGGCTCTGCTGCTGTAGAGGCAAGTTTCCACCCAGCAGCCGTGACGTGATGCTGCCCAGCTCACACTGAGGGCCCGTCTGCTTTGGAGGCCAGTCTCCACGCAGCAGCCATGTCGCGATGCTGCCCAGCTCAGGCTGAGGGCTCTGTTGCTTTGGAGACCAGTCTCCACCCAACAACCTTGTCCTGATGCTACCTAGCTCAGGTTGAGGGCTTATCTGCTTTGGAGGCTAACAACCGCAGCTGTGTCATGATGCTGCCCAGGTCAACCTGAGTGCTCACCTGATTGGATGCCCATGTCCATGCAATAGCAGTGTGGCTGATGCTGACGAGCTCAGGCTGAGGGCTTGCCTCGCTTGGATACCAGCCGCCACATACAGCTGTGTCACCTCGCTTCCCAGCTCAGGCTGAGGGCTTGCCTTCTTGGATGCCAGTCGCCATGCACAGCTGTGTCATTAGGCTGCCTGGCTCAGGCTTAGGACTCGCCAACTTGGAGGCCACTCATCACATAACAGCTGTTTCGTATTGCTGGCCAGCTCAGGCCGATGGCTCACCTGCTTGGAAGCCAGTCGCCACATTATCAGCCGTGTCGTGATGCTGCCCAGCTCATGATGAGGGCTCGCCTGCTTGAATTACATTTGCCACACACAGCCGTGTCAAAAGGCTGCCCAGCTCAGTCACAGGGCTCACCTGCTTTGGAGCCCAGACTCCACGCAGCAGCCGTGTGGTGATGCTGAAAAGCTCAGGCTAAGGCCTGGCCTACTTTGGAGGCCATTCTCCGCGCACAGCCTTGTCACCAAGCTGCCCAGCTCGCGCTTAGGGTTCACCTGCTTTGAGGCCAGTACCCACACAGCCGTGTCCCAATCATACCCAGGTCAACCCAGTGGCCACGCACAACTGTGACGTGTTGTGGATAAGCTCAGGCTAAGGGCCAGTCTGCTTTGGAGTCTAGTCTATACGCAACAGCTGTGTCGTAATGCTGCCCAGCTCTGGTTGAGGGCTCGCCTGCTTGGAGGCCAGTCTCCACGCAGCAGCTGTGTCATGATGCATCCCAGTCTCCATGCAGCAGCCGTGTCGTGATGCAGCCGAGATCAGGCTCAGGGATCTCTTGCCTGGAGACAAGTCAACATGCACAGCCATGTCACCAGTCTTCCCAGCTCAGCCTGAGGTCTCACCTGATTAGATGCTAATCTCCACGCAACAGCAGTGTGGTGATGCTGACAAGCTCAGGCTGAGGGCTTGCCTCGCTTGGATACCAGCCGCCACATACAGCTGTGTCCCCTCGCTTCCCAGCTCAGGCTGAGGGCTCGCCTGCTTGGAGGCCAGTCTCAACGTAGCAGCAGTGTGTTGATGTTGCCCAGCTCAAGCTGAGGGCTCGCCACACCCGGGTCGCCAGGCTCCCTGGCTATGGCCTAGGATTCCCATTCTTGGAGGCCAGTCGTCATGCACAGCTCTGTCACAAGGTGGCCCGGCTCAGGCTCACGACTTGCCAGCTTGGAGGCCAGTCGTCACGCACAATCATGTCGTGATGCTGCCCAGCTCTGGTTGAGGGCTCGCCTGCTTGGAGGCCAGTCTCGACGCAGCCGCCATGTCGTGATGCTGCCCAGTTCAGGCTGAGGGCGCTGTGCTTTGGAGGCCAGTCTCCACGCATCAGCTGTGTCGTGATGCATCCCAGTCTTCACGCAGCAGCCGTGTTGTGATGTGTACCAACCCAGGCGGAGGCCATTGCTACTTTGGAGGCTGGTCTCCATGCAGCAGCCGTGTCGTGATGCAGCCGAGATCAGGCTCAGGGATCTCTTGTCTGGAGACAAGTCACCATGCACAGCCATGTCATCAGTCTTCCCAGCTCAGCCTGAGGGCTCACCTGATTGGATGCCAATCTCCACGCAACAGCAGTGTGGTGATGCTGACAAGATCAGGCTGAGGGCTTGCCTCGCTTGGATACCAGCCGACACATACAGCCGTGTCACCTCGTTTCCCAGCTCAGGCTGAGGGCTCGCCTGCTTGGAGGCCAGTCTCAACGCAGCAGCTGTGTGTTGATGTTGCCCAGCTCAAGCTGAGGGCTCGCCACACCTGGGTCACCAGGCTCCCTGGCTATGGCCTAGGATTCAGCTTCTTGGAGGCCAGTCACCATGCACAGCTCTGTCACAAGGCTGCCCCGCTCAGGCTGACGACTTGCCTGCTTGGAGGCCAGTTTTGACACAAAGGCCATGTCATAATTCTGCCCAGCTCAGGTTGAGAGCACGCCTGCTTGCAGGCCAGTCGTCACGTACAATCATGTTGTGATGCTGCCCAGCTCAGGCAAAGGGCTCGCCTGCTGGGAGACCCATCTCCACGCAACAGCCGTGTTGTGATGCTGACCACCTCAGGCTGAGGCCTCGCCTACTTGGAGGCCAGTCGGCACACAACAACCTTGTCATTATGTAGCCCTACTCAGGCTGAGGGCTCGCCTGTTCTGGAGGCTCCATGCAACAGCCCTGCCGTGATGCTGCTCAGCTCAGGCTGGGGCATGCCTGCTTTGGAGGCCAGTCTCCACGTAGCAGCCGTATCGAGATGCTTCCCAGCTCAGGCTGAGGGCTCATTTTCTCGTAGGCCAGTCGCCATGCACAACTGTGTTGTGATGCTGCCTAGCTCATGCAAAGGGCTCACTTGCTTGGAGACCAGTCTCCACACAACAGCCATGTGGTCATGCTGTACAGCTCAGAATGAGGGCTTGCCTTCTTGGATGCCAGTCGCCATGCACAGCTATGTCATTAGGCTGCCAGGCTCAGGCTGAGGACTCGCCAACTTGGAGGCCACTCACCACATAACAGCTGTTTCGTATTGCTGGCCAGCTCAGGCTAAGGGCTCCCCTGCTTGGAGGCCACTTGCCACATAACAGCCATGTTGTGATGCTGCCCAGCTCAGGCCGAGGGCTCACCTGCTTGGAAGCCAGTCGCCACATAATCAGCCGTGACGTGATGCTGCCCAGCTCAGGCCGAGATCTCGCCACCTTGGATGCTAGTCGCCACCCACAGCCGTGTTACCAACGCACGACTGTGTCGTGATGCTGTCTAGCTCATGCAAAGGGCTCACCTGCTTGGAGACCAGTCTCCACACAACAGCCGTTGGTCATGCTGAACAGCTCAGAAAGAGGGCTCGCCTGCTTGGATGCCAGTCGCCACGCACACTGTTCATTAGGCTGCCTGGCTCAGGCTTAGGACTCGCCAACTTGAGGCCACTCCCACATAACAGCTGTTTCTATTCTGGCCAGCTCAGGCTAAGGTCTCCCCTGCTTGGAGGCCACTTGCCACATTATAGCCATGTCGTGATGCTCCCAGCTCAGGCCGAGGGCTCACCTACTTGAAACCAGTCGCCACATCAATCAGCTGTTACATGATGCTCCCGCTCAGGCCGAGATCTCGCCACCTTGGATGCTCCTCGCCACCCACAGCCGTGTTACCAAGCTATCCAGCTCAGGCTGAGGGCTCGCCTGCTTTGGCGGCCAGTCTCCATGCATTGCCGTGTCACCAGGCTTCCTGGCTCAGGCCTAGGTGTCGCCCTCTTGGAGGCCAGTCACCACGCAGAACTGTGTCGTAATGCTACCCAACACAGGTTGAGGGCTTGTCTGCTTGTAGGCCAGTTGCCACATACAACCGTGTCGTGATGCTGCCAAGCTCAGGCTAAGGGCTCGCCTGCTTGGAGACCCATCTCCACGCAACAGCCGTGTTGTGATGCTGACCAGCTCAGGCAAAGGGCTCGCCTGCTTTGAAGGCCAGTCTCCATGCAGCAACTGTGTGTTGATGCTGCCCAGCTCAGGATGAGGGCTCGCCTGCTGGAGGCCAGTCTCCACGCAGAATCGGTGTGGTGATGCATCCTAGCTCAGGCTGAGGGCTCGCTTGCTTGGATTACATTCGCCATGCACAGCTGTGTCTCCAGGCTCAGCTAAGGCTGAGGGATTTCCTGCTTGAAAGCCCCTTGCCAGCTGTGTCAATATATGTCCCAGCTCAGGCTGAGGGCTCACCTGCTTTGAGGTCGGTCGCCACACATAGCTGTTACACCAAGCTGCCCAGCTCAGACTGAGGTTTTTCCTGCTTGTCCAATCACCAGGTGGACCAGATTAGGCTGATGCTTGCCTGCTTGGAGGCCAGTCGCCACACAGCAGCCGTGTCGTGATGCTGCCCAGCTCATGATGAGAGCTCGCCTGGTTGGAGGCCTGTCTCCACATAACAGTCAAATGGTGATGCTTACCAGCACAGACTGAGGGCTCGCCCGCTTGGAGACCAGTCGCCACGCACAGCTTTGTCACCAGGCTGCCCAGCTCAGGCTGAGGGCTTCCATGCTCGGAGGCCAGTCTGCAAGCAACAGCCGTGTGGTGATGCTTCCCAGCTCAGGCTTAGTTTCTGTCTGCTTTGGAGGCCAGGCTTTTACGCAACAGCTGTGTCGTAATGCTGCCCAGCTCTGGTTGAGGGCTCGCTTGCTTGGATGTCGGTCGCCACATAACAGCCGTGTCCTTATGTTTCCCAGCTCATGTTGGCAGGATAGCATCATGATAAATCTATGTTCAATATGATAAACATACCTTCTTTGTTACATTTATCCTCTTTTCATGATTTACCTATCAAATTAATTAGCCTTTTCTTTCCTGAGTTAAATTGTACATTACAAAACAATTATTAAAAAGAGTTAATAACAATCAGAATTTGCTAGGGTCTACATTGCCCGTGCCTAGAGATTTTTTCAAAAATTGATATATATTTGTGCCTTGTGAGAGGCAGGTCATATAGCATCGTTTACATATTCATTAACTGTGACATAATCTCATTCCAATAATCTACAGTAGACGCAATCATCCTTTCTGTATAGCTGGATGAAATGGGAACATGACATATGTTGCTAGTCCTTTGGTACACTCTGCTGGATGAAAAACGTAACTACAACAGCTTGCCTTGCCTGCAGCTTGCTTCGGTCTGCCTACAGTATAATCAGGAATAGGCACATCGTGCTCCCACCTGCTGATGTAAAAAATTGTTATTAATTCAAAAGATGTGTTTCTATACTGTCCTTTTCCCAGAAATCTACTATTAAATGTTTCTTGCGCAACAATCCATTTCTGTTTCGAGACATAGAGTATAAGCTAGTTTGGCGGTCAAAACTGCAGTGTTTGTGTGTGCATTTGGAGGAGAAACACAAGTTGTAGCTAGTTTAGCTGGTTTTATAAAACCATGTTGTCTGACACATTTGTACTGTTTTGCATGTTTCCAGTCACATTGATGTGTTTCTTTTAAGAGGGGACGATTTCATTCATGGATACACATATTCATGTGCAATTTTAGAAAACTATGTTTTCTGTCATAACCATCCTGGGTTGTATGTTCCCAGTGACACTGATGTGTTTCTGTAAAGAAATGACAGTTTTTTCAGAGGAGTCAACATTTAGTGAATGTTGTGCAAAAACGTGTTTCTGGGTGCCTTTGAAGTATAAACACAGTTGCAGCTAAGTTTAGTGGTGAAAAACTACAGTTTAACGTGAAATTGATCACAGAATGAATATTTCAACCCCGTAAACGAATTTTTCATTTCAAATGTTATAAAACTATGTTTCTCTCAAATTCAACCTGTTTTGTATGTTTCCAGTCTCATCGATGTGTTTCTGTGACGAAATGACATGTTTGTCACATAAATCAATTTTTGAGTGGTTGCTGTGCAATAAGGCGTTTCTGTGTGATTTTTGACGTGAAATGCAGTTTTACCTATTTTAAATGTGAAAACTACGGTTTTGTACATGAAACTGATAACAGCATTACAATTTCATGTATGGAGACACGTTTTCATGTAAAATGTTATAAAATTCTGTCATAGCCATTCTGTCTAGTATGTTTCCAGTGACACTGTTGTGTTTCTGTGAAGAAAATGACAGGTGTTTCACAGAAGTCAAGTTTTGAGTGTTAGATGTGGAAAAACGCGTTTCTGGGTGCAATTGGAGGAGAAACACAGTTGCAGCTAATTTTGTGGTGAAAACTACAGTTTAGCGTGAAATTGAACACAGAGTGAACATTTCATCCTTGCAAACGCATTTTCATTTCAAATGTTCAAAATTATGTTATCTCTCAGATTCATCCTGTTTTGCATGTTTCTAGTCATATCGATGTGTTTCTGTGACGAAATGACGTTTCTCACATAAATCAACTTTTGAGTGGTTGCTGTGGAATAAGGCGTTTCTGTGTGATTTTTGACGTGAAACGCAGTTTTACCTAGGTTAGCGGTGAAAACTATGTATTTACATGTAATATATCACAGAATGATGGTTTCATGCTTGGATACACATATTCATGTGCAATTTTTTAAAACTATATTTTCTGTCATAACCATCCCGTTTTATGTGTTTCCAATGACACTGATGTGTTTCTGTAAAGAAATGACAGTTTTTCCAAAGAAATCAACATTTCAGTGCCTGGTATGGAAAAACGTGTTTCTGGGTGCATTTGGAGGAGAAACACAGTTGTAGCTAGTTTAGTGGTGAAAATTACGGTTTTACATGTAAATAACCACACAATGAACTTTTCAACCTCGTAAACGCATTTTCAGTTCAAATGTTCTAAAACTATGTTATCTCTCAAGTTCATCCAGTTTTGCATGTTTCCAGTCATATCGATGTGTTTCTGTGACGAAATGACATGTTTCTCACATAAATCAACTTTTGAGTGGTTGCTGTGAAATAAGGCGTTTCTGTGTGATTTTTGACGTGAAATGCAGTTTTACCTAGGTTAGCGGTGAAAACTATGGATTTACATGTAATTGATCACAGAATGATGGTTTCATGCAATTTCAATTTTATAAAACTATGTTTTCTGTCATAACCATCCTGTGCTTTATGTTTCCAGTGACACTGATGTGTTTCTGTAAAGAAATGACCGTTTTTTCTGAGAAGTCAACATTTGAGTGCCTGTTGTGCAAAAACGTGTTTCTGGGTGCATTTGGAGGAGAAACACAGTTGTAGCTTGTTTAGTGGTGAAAACTACGATTTAACATGAAATTGATCATAGAATGAATATTTCATCCTTGTAAACGTATGTTCATTTCAAATGTTAAAGAAAGAAAGAAAGAAAGAAAGATATTCCTTTATTAGTCCCACAGTGGGGAAATTCAGTTTTACACTCTGTTGTTCACACACAGTACATATACATGCGTCAATGGAGAGATGTCAGAGTGAGGGGGCTGCTCCTGACAAGCGCCCAGAGCAGTTGGGGGTTTGGTGCCTTGCTCAGGGGCACCTCGGCAGTGCCCAAGAGGTAAACTGGCACCTCTCCAGCAACCAGTTGGTTTTGGTCCATGGGGGTCTTGAACCCGTGACGTCCGCGTCCTAACCCAAGTCCTTACAGACTGAGCTACTGCCGCCCCCAAAAGACTATGTTATCTCTCATATTCATCCTGTTTGGCAATGTTCCAAGTCATATTGATGTGTTTCTTTGACGAGCAACAGCCGTGTTGTGATGCAGCCCAGCTCAGTTTGAGTGATTGCCTGCCTAGCTCAGGCTGAGGGCTTTCTTGCCTTGATACCAGTCACCACGCACAGCCATGTCACCAATCTGGCCAGCTCAGGCTGAGGGCACTGCTGCTTCGGAGGCCAGTCTTCACACAGCAGCCATCTCGTTGAGGTGAGCCCTCAGCTCAGCCTGATGCCAGTCTCCATGCAACAGCCGTGTTGTGATGTTGACCAACTAATTTTGAGTGCTTGTGTGCTTGGAGGCCAGTCTCTATACAGCAGCCATGTAGCGATGCTGCCCCGCTCAGGCTGAGGGCTCACCTGCTTTGGGGTCCATCTCAACGCAGTGGCAATGTCCTGATAATGCCCAACTCAGGCTGAGGGCACTGCTGCTTTTGAGGCTGGTCTCCGCGCAGTAACTGTGTTGTGATGCTGACCAGCTCAGGCTGAGGGCTCACCTGCTTGGAGGCTGGTCTCCATGGAGCAGCTGTGTCGTGATTCAGCAGAGATCAAGCTGAGGGCTCTCTTGCCTGGAGACCAGTCACCACGCACAGCCATGTCACCAGTCTGGCCAGCTCAGGCTGAGGGCTCTGCTGATTTGTAGGCAAGTTTCCACCCAGCAGCCGTGACGCGATGCTTTCCAGCTCACACTGAGTGCTCGCCTACTTGGAGGCTCAGGCCGAGGACTCTGCTGCTTTGGAGGCTGGTCTCCACGCAGCAGCCGGGTCGTGATGCTGACCAGCTCAGGCTGAGTGCTCGCCTGCTTAGGAGGCTAAGTCTCCACACAACAACCTTGTCCTGATGCAACCTAGCTCAGGTTGAAGGCTTACCTGCTTTGGAGGCTAATAATCACGCAGCAGTTGTGTCATGATGCTTCCCAGCTCAGCCTGAGGGTTTACCTGATGGGATGCCAGTCTCCATTCAACAGCTGTGTCGTCATGCTGACCAACTCAGTTTGAGTGCTTGCGTGCTTGGAGACCAGTCTCCACGCAGCGGCCATGTCCTGATAATGCCCAGCTCAGGCTAAGGGCTCTGTTGCTTTTGGAGGCCAGTCTCCACGCAGCAGCTGTGTCATGATGCATCCCAGTCTCCATGCAGCAGCCGTGTCGTGATGCAGCCGAGATCAGGCTGAGGGCTCTCTTGCCTGGTGACCAGTCACCACGCACAGCCATGTCACCAGTCTGGCCAGCTCAGGCTGAGGGCTCTGCTGCTTTGGAGGCCATTCTCCACACAACAACCTTGTCCTGATGCTACCTAGGTCAGGTTGAGGGCTTACCTACTTTGGAGACTAATAACCACGCAATAGCTGTCTCATGATGCTGCCCAGCTCAGCCTGAGGGCTCACCTGATTGGATGCCAGTCTCCACGCAACAGCAGTGTAGTGATAATGACAAGCTCAGATTGAAGGTTCTGCTACTTTGGAGGCTAGTCTCCACGCAGCAGCTGTGTCGTGATGCTGCCCAGGTAAGGCTGATGGCTCGCCTACTTTGGAGGCAAGTCTCCACCCAGCAGCTGTGACGTGATGCTGCTCAGTTCACGCTTAAGGCCCGTCTGCTCTGGAGGCCAGTCTCCACACAGCAGCCATGTCCATGTCGTTATGCAGCCCTGCTCAGGCTGAGGGCTCTGCTGATTTGGAGGCAAGTTTCCACCCAGCAGCTGTGACGCGATGCTGCCCAGCCCAAGCTGAGGGCTCTGCTGATTTGGAGGCAAGTTTCCACCCAGCAGCTGTGACGCGATGCTGCCCAGCCCAAGCTGAGGGCTCTGCTGATTTGGAGGCAAGTTTCCACTCAGCAGCCGTGTCGTGATGCTGCTCAGCTCAGGCTGAAGGCTCCCCTGCTTTGAGGTCGGTCGCCATGCGCAGCCATGTAGCAGCGGCAGTAGCTCAGTCCGTAAAGGACTTGGGTTAGGACGCGGAGGACGCCGGTTCAAGTCCCCCATGGACCAACACCAACTGGTTGCTGGAGAGGTGCCAGTTTACCTCTTGGGCACTGCCGAGGTGCCCCTGAGCAAGGCACCAAACCACCCAAACCCACCAAACCCCCAACTGCTCTGGGCGCTTGTCAGGAGCAGCCCCCTCACTCTGACATCTCTCTTCATTGACGCATGTATATGTACTGTGTGGACAACAGAGTGTAAAACTGAATTTCCCCACTGTGGGACTAATAAAGGAATATCTTCCTCTTCTTCTTCTTCACCAGCCAGGCCAGCTCAAGCTTGAAGGCTCGCCTGCTTGGAGACCCATCTCCACGCAACAGCCGTGTTGTGATGCTGACCAGCTCAGTCTGAGGGCTCGACTGTTTGGATGCCAGTCGCCACACACAGCTGTTTCAGCTGGACAAAACAGACAATATTCAACCTGTCTTTTGGTTTCATGTGAGTATATTGAGTGTTTTTTTGTTATTGAACCCCCCTATTGAACTGACGTGAAGTCTCTTACAGTCTGTATTTGGAACTGGAAGAGACATTTAGAGAATTCTCTAAAATAAAATATATGCCACTGTTAATATACAACACCACGACTATGTTCTGGAGACAGTTGTAATGTATAAAGCGAGCGTCTGTATTGCAAAGTGTTTTAAAGTTATCGCTGAGTTAGTGTAATGTTGTTCTCAGCTGTGTTACTGTGATGTGCTGCCACTGGCTCATGCCCTGTGACCCACGGTATTATGGGAAATGTAGTTTCCTAACGGAATTTGCGTGAAACTAATGTTACAATTGAAATTACATGTCAGGCAGAGCATATTTTTTTTTTTTTTTTGCATTTATTTTACATTGTTATCATATGTTTCCCTCACAGCAACTGAGGAAAGATTGTGAATTGATGCAGTCCCTGTCGCATGCTATATCATTGCAGCATTAAAAGAGTGCTCCAAAGAAGGCCGTGGTGTCATGGTGGGTTCTTTTTGTGGGTGTGTCCTGAGTCCGCTACAAATTTGGTGCCGTGACCCGGATCAAGAGATCAGCTGCTGCAGATCGCCGGGGATCCTCTGTTTTTTTCCTTGACACCACAGGTGCACAGTAACTAGAAAAGGAACTTTGCACAGCATGTCCTACATGAACAGTGATAACCCCCAAGGGGCTGCATATGTGTCTCCCTCTAGATTTTTTAGTGTACCACTGTCATATGAGCTTGTTTCAAGTTGTAATGTTAACTCTGTGAATGTAACCCCTGCTCGCACTGAGGTTAATGTCTTAAATAGACAATGGGAAACACCTGGGGTGGGATGGGGAGCTTGGTTAACTAGTTTGACAGAACAGAGTGTCAAAGCCTCCTCTGTCCAGCCCACACCAGATGGCCATAGATGGCCAGGTCAAGCCCCACAGGTGGTGAACCACTAAATCAGATGCAGGGTATCACAGATTTGATCAAGTAGCTAGGCAGTGATATAGGGAGTCAGATCTCAGCCAGTTTGTCCCAAGCAGGCCAGGCCAGTGCTAGTGTCAATTTAAATGTTCCCTCAAACTCAGCTCAAGGCCTTGACTGGTCAAAGGTGAACCTAATCTTGAAGTCTGACATTAAAGAGCCGCCTCACTTCAGAGGTGACGATTCTGACCGATTTGCCATAAGCGAGTGGCAAGAAATTATGCAGACGTACTTGACTAAAAAGGGGTGTAGTCTGTCTAAGGAAGGCCAGGAAATCACGGGCAGGTTAATGTGGCGAGCAAGAGATATAGTTAGAATTTGTATTCGCAACAACCACCTTGTGAACACTAACAGAGATCCTGAAGTTATCTTCACCATCCTCAAAGAACACTTTGGCGATGCAATCTCATCACCATTGCAAGATTTCTATGAAACAACACCAAAGCATTCAGAGAGTGGTTTAGATTATTGGATCAGACTCAATAAAGCTATTGACTTAGCTGATGAGTGCCTGCGAAGACAGGGGAAAAGAGTGGAGGATCCAGGTCATGAAGTGATCATGATGTGTGTTAAACATTGTCCAGATTCCAGCCTATACACAGCCCTTAAAGGTAGACCTCTTGAAAAATGGACTGTTGGAGAGGTTCAGGAATTGATTGACAGTCACCACAGAGACAGACAATCAGCTAGGGCATGTCAGACATGAAACATAGTAAAAGTTAGTGAAGAGACAACTCCCAGTGCTTGGTGCATGGCACAACAGCCAGCTATTACTGCTAATCAACCTACTAACATTGAGCCAGCCTCCCTGAATAAAATGATGTCCCTTATAGAAAAGATTCTTGCTATGCAAGGGCAAAATCAAAACCAAACCCAAGCTAAAGTGCGTGGGTGGACCCACGGCAGCCTTAAGCTTGTGTAGGGTCTGTCGAGCCCCAGACCATTCAACAAAGGCTCACTGCTTCAGGGAAGGCCTATGCTTCAAGTGTTATCGAACAGGGCACAGAGGCTTTGAATGTCCGGACAAGAAACAAGAAGAAGAAGAAGAAGATAATCCTTTATTAGTCCCACAGTGGGGAAATTCAGTTTTACACTCTGTTGTTCACACAGTACATATACATGCATTAATGGAGAGATGTCAGAGTGAGGGGCTGCTCCTGACAAGCGCCCAGAGCAGTTGGGGGTTTGGTGCCTTGCTCAGGGGCACTGGCACCTCTCCAGCAACCAGTTGGTCTTGGTCCATGGGGGACTTGAACCGGCATCCTCTGCGTCCTAACCCAAGTCCTTACGGACTGAGCTACTGCTGCCCCCTCGCATCACATGTGCCAGACCCAGCTTTAAACTGAAGGGCCCACACCTAAAGGGGAGCAGTGTGGGCACAAGATACCAAATAAGATACCAAAAAGAGCGGGGACTGTTGTGCTTAAACAGTGTGTTACCCTGGAGCCACGACACAAGCACTTAATTTGGGGAAAGCTTAAAGAGGAAGTGCCAGTATCTGTTGGAAGCACTGTTATGATTGAACCCAGTAAATCTCGGTCAGCACCAAGAAATGTGTGAATGCAATAAATGTGTTTCTGTACTGTCCTTTTCCAAGAAATCCACTATTAAATGTTTCTTGCACAACAATCAGGCTCCATAACCAAGGTCTGACCCCCATGTGACTCTCTGATCATCTGCCCCGTATTTATTCCTGGACCAAATGTATATAATTACATATAATTATATAATTACATATATATATGCTATGCATATACAATACACACCCACCTGCTGCATTTTACTTATTACTGTTACTTATTTATTTTATTGCCAGTTTTCTTCATTGCACCTTCTTTTCCCTCATTGCACCTTCTCTTTTACTTTTTACTATACTGTATTCATCTGTACTGTTGCTGCTGCTATGACACCCCAATTTCCCTACGGGAATTAATAAAGGTTCATCTTATCTTATCTTATCTTATCTTACTATTCCAGGTCAGTAACAACTCTAAGGAGGGGTGGATGTAATGGTGTGGTTTAGGGTTCCAGCAAACTTTATCTACCCTTGCACAGTGAATTGTTATCATCTTAAAGAGGGGACACTTTATTTGCTGATAATGAGGGGGGCTGATTTCTAGTACTTACACAATATGATTTAATATAAAATGATTACGTAAGATTAATCTCAATAGTGTTGTGAGTTTGTTTCCAATCTGAACAAAACAGACAACATTAAAACTGTCTTTTGGTATCATGTGAGTATATTGAGTGTTTTTTTTGTTTGAACCCCCCTATTGAACTGAGGTGCGAGGGGCGGAGAAGTCTCTTTCAGTCTGTATTTGAAACTGGAAGAGACAGGTAGGATGACGGAGAATTCTCTAAAATAAAATATATGCCACTGTTAATATACAACACCACGACTATGTTCTGGAGACAGTTGTAATGTATAAAGCGAGCGCCTGTATTGCATAGCGTTTTAAACTTAGCGCTGAGTTAGTTTAACGTTGTTCTCAACTGTGTTGCTGTGATGCGCTGCCGCTGGCTCACGCCCTGTGACCCACGGTATTATGGGAAATGTAGTTTCCTAACGGAATTTGCGTGAAACTAATGTTACATGTGTTATTCTGATTCTAATGTTGTGTGTGTGCCTAAGGGAAGTCACTGTGTTTATCCTGCAATTTCAATTACATCAGGCAGAGCATATTTATTTTATTTTGCATTTATTTTACATTGTTATCATATGTTTCCCTCACAGCAGTCTGAGGAAAGATTGTGAATTGATGCAGTCCCTGTCGCATGCTATATCATTGCAGGTATGAATGTTAAAAACAGCCACTATACGATCCTTTCTGTGAATAGATCTTTCAGTCTGTTTTTGGAACTGGAAGAGACAGCAGTCCGAGGAAAGATTGTGAATTGATGCAGTCCCTGCATACTATATCATTACAGCATTAAAAGAGCGTTCCAAAGAGGGCCGTGGTGGGTTCTTTTTGTGGTGTGTCCTGAGTCCGCTACATCGTGATGCTGCCCAGCTCATGATGAAAGCTCGCCTGGTTGGAGGCCATTCGCCACACAACCATGTTGTGATGCTACATAGCTCAAGCAATGGGCTCCCCTGCTTGGAGACCAGTCTCCACACAACAGCCATGTGGTCATGCTGACCAGTTCATGCTGAGGGCTCACCTGCTTGAATTACGTTCGCCACACACAGCCGTGTCACCAGGCTGCCCAGCTCAGGCACAGGGCTCGCCTGCTTTGGAGCCCAGACTCCACGCAGCAGCTACGGGTTTATATGAAAATGATAACCGAATGAAGATTTCCTCGGAAACGCATGCTCATTTAAAATGTTATAAAAGTTTGTTGTCTTTCATATCCATCCCGTTTTGCATGTTCCAAGTCATATTGATGTGTTTCTGTGACGACATGACATGTTTCTCACATAAATCAACTTTTGAGTGGTTGCTGTGGAAAAAGGCGTTTCTGTGCGATTTTTGACGTGAAATGCAATTTTATCTAGTTTAGAGGTGAAAAGTACGGTATTGCATGAAATTGATCACAGAATGAAGATTTCAAGCTTCGATACGCATATTCATGTGCAATTTTATAAAACTACGTTTTTTGTTATGTTTTTCCTGTTTGGCATGTTTCTAGTAATAACGATGTGTTTCTGTGAAGAGCTGACATGTTATCTCACAGATATCAACATTTGAATGCATGGTGTGGAAAAACGCGTTTCTGTGTGATTTCGGAGGAAAATACAGTTTTACCTAGTTTAGAGGTGAAAACTACGATATTACACAGAATGAAATTTTCATGCTTGGATACACATACTCTTGTGCAATTTTATAAAACTATGTTTTCTGTCATAACCATCACGTGCTGTATGTTTCCAGTGACACTGATGTGTTTCTGTAAAGAAATGACAGTTTTTTTTCAAAGAAATCAACATTTGAGTGCCTGGTGTGGAAAAACGTATTTCTGGGTGCATTTGGAGGTGAAACACAGTTGCAGCTAGTCAACGGTTTTACACTTGCAGGTAGTTTCGTGGTGACAAGTACGGGTTTATATGAAATTGATAACCGAATGAATATTTCCTCGGAAACGCATGCTGATTTAAAATGTCATAAAACCCCGTTGTCTGTCATATTTATCCCGTTTTGCATGTTCCAAGTCATATTGATGTGTTTCTTAGACGAAATGACATGTTTCTCACATAAATCAACTTTTGAGTGGTTGCTGTGGAAAAACGCGTTTCTGTGGGATTTTTGACGTGAAAATGCAGTTTTACCTATTTTAAATGTGAAAACTACGGTTTTGTACATGAAGCTGATAACAGCATGACAATTTCATGTATGGAGACACGTTTTCATGTGAAATGTTATAAAACTGTCTTTTCTGTCATAGCCATTCTGACTAGTTTGTTTCCAGTGACACTACTGTGTTTCAGTGAAGAAAATGACAGGTGTTTCACAAAAATCAAGATTTGAGTGTTAGATGTGGAAAAACGCGTTTCAGTTGCAACTAATTTTGTGGGGAAAACTACAGTTTAACATGTAATTAACCACAGAATGAATAGTTCATCCTCGTAAACGCATTTTCATTTCAAATGTTCTAAAACTATGTTGTCTCTCAAGTTCATCCTGTTGTGTATGTTTCCAGTCTCATCGATGTGTTTATGTGACGAAGTGACATGTTTCTCACATAAATCAACCTTTAAGTGGTTGCTGTGGAATAAGGCGTTTCTCTGTGATTTTTGACGTGAAACGCAGTTTTACCTAGGTTAGCGGTGAAAACTATGGATTTACATGTAATTGATCACAGAATGATGGTTTCATGCTTGGATACACAAATTCATGTGCAATTTTATTAAACTGTATTTTCTGTCATAACCATCCCGTTTTGTGTGTTTCCAATGACACTGATGTGTTGTTTCTGCAAAGAAATGACAGTTTTTCAAAGAAATCAACATTTCTGGTATGGAAAAACGTGTTTCTGGGTGCATTTTGGAGGAGAAACACAGTTGCAGCTAGTTTAGTGGTGAAAATTACGGTTTTACATTAATTAACCACAGAATGAAATTTCAACCTCATAAACGCTTTTCATTTAAATGTTCAAAATTTGTTATCTCTCTGACACCTTTTCATTTTCCACATCGTTTTTCTCCAAGCTTTTCCACAAAACAACTTTTAGGTCTGGGCGCTTGTGTTTTTGACGGAATCAGTTACTAGTTTAAATGTGAAAACACATCATAAATTACCGTGGCACCACCATATCTCATTTTAATTTTCTTCAACACCCATTCCGCCGCAAAAAGTTGGGTTCTTTTTTTTTTTTTTTCTTTCTCTAATTTCATTCATTTATTATTAAAATCCTTTCTTATTTAAAACCTCAGCTAGTGGGCCCCAACCCCCCCCACCTCCCCCCCCCACCACAAAGCGTTTCTTTGATTTTCGACGTGAAATGCAGGTTTACCTAGTTAATGTGAAAACACGGTTGTACATAACTGAAACAGCATGACAATTTCATTTGAGACACTCTCATGTGAAATGTTATAAAACTGTCTTTTCTGTCATACCATCCGGCTATTATGTATCCAGTACACTTTTGTTTCTTAAGAAACACAGAAATCAATTTAGTGTTAGATGTGGAAAAACGCGTTTCTGGGTGCATTTTGGAGGAGAAACACAGTTGCAGCTACTTTAGTGGTGGAAATTACGGTTTTACATGTAATTTAACCACAGAATGAATATTTCAACCTCGTAAACCCATTTTTATTTGAAATGTTCTAAAATTGTGTTATCTCTCTGAAGTACATCCAGTTTTGCATGTTTCCAGTCTCATCGATGTGTTTCTGCGACGAAATGACATTTGTCTCACATAAATCAACTTTTCAGTGGTTGCTGTGGAATAAGGCGTTTCTGTGGGATTTTGGTCGAGAAATGCAGTTTTACCTAGTTTAAATGTGAAAACTACGGTTGTGTACATGGAAGTGATAACAGCATAACAATTTCATGTGTGGAGACACGTTTTCATGTGAAATGTTATAAAACTGTCTTTTCTGTCATAGCCATTCTGTCTGGTATGTTTCCAGTGACACTGTTGTGTTTCTGTGTAGAAATCACAGAAATCAATTTTTGAGTGTTAGATGTGGAAAAACGCGTTTCTGGGTACATTTGGAGGAGAAACACAGTTGCAGCTAGTTTAGTGGTGAAAACTACGGTTTTAAATGTAATTAACCACAGAATGAATATTTCAAACTCGTAAACGCATTTTCATTTGAAATGTTATAAAACCATGTTATCTCTCAAGTTCATCCTGTTTTGCATGTTTCCAGTCTCATTGATTGTGTTTCTGTGACGAAATGACATGTTTCTCACATAAAGCAATATTTGAGTGCAATGTTATAAAACTTTTAAAAACTTCATCCTCAGAAGCACATGTACATGTGGCATGGTATAAAGCTGAGATGTCTGTCACATTTGTCCTGCTTTGCATGTTTCCAGTCATATAAGATAAGATATTCCTTTATTAGTCCCACAGTGGAGAAATACACATGTTACAGTAGCAAAGTGGATATAAACATGATGCATAGATTTTTAAAAAAGTATTAATACAAATAAAATAATATACACAGTAGAAAAGTAAAGCTAAAATATGTCCAGCATATTAAATAATTGTCCAGTTTCTATGATTGAAGAGATGATATAATTTCACACATGAGTTCTTATTGCACTTTGTGTCCGGTCAGTTTGTTGTGAATGTTTTATGTGTTCTACTGGGAGCAGTGCTGGTTGTAGAGTCTAACTGCTTGATTGATTTGATTGATTGTGAATTTCCCCACTGTGGGACCAATAAAGGAATATCTTATCTTATCTTATTGATGAGTTTCTGAGAAGAGGTGACATGTTTCTTACAGATTTCAAAATTTGAGTGTGTGGTGTGGAAAATGTTGTTTCTGTGACCACTTGGAGGAGTAATGAACTTGTGACTAGATTTTCGGTGAAAACTACGGTTCAGCTCTGACTGAGTGCTCAATTGCTTGGAGGCAAATCGCCATGCACAGCACTGTCACCAAGCTGCCCAGCTGAAGCTGAGGGCTTGCCTGCTTTGGAGCCCAGTCTCCACTCAGCAGCCGTGTGATAATGCTGCCCAGCTCAAGCTGAGGGTTGTCCTGCTTGGAATCCAGGCTCCACACAGCAGCCATGTCATGATGCTGCCCAGCTCAGGCTGAGGGCTCGCCTGCTTTGGATACCAGTCTCTATGCAGCAGGTGTGTCGTGATGCTGACCAGCTCAGGCCGAGGGCTCACCTGCTTTGGAGGCCGGTCTCCACGCAGCAGCAGTGTGGTGATGCAGACTAGCTCAGGCTGAGGGCTCGCCTGCTTTGGATACCAGTCTCCATACAACAGCCGTGTTGTAATGCTGACCAGCTCAGGCTTGGGGCTCGCCTGGTCTGGAGGCCAGTCTCCATGCAGAAGCCGTGTCATGATACTGCCCAGCTCAAGCTGAGGGCTCTGTTGCTTTGGAGGCCAGTCGCCACACAACAGCCTTGTCGTAATACAGCCTAGCTCAGACAGATGGCTGGTCTGGAGGCTAGTCTCCACCCAGCAGCTGTGACGTGATGCTGACCAACTCAGTTTGTGTGCTCGCCTGCTTGGAGTAAAGTCTCTACGCAGCAGCCATGTCGTGATGCGTCCCAACTCAGGCTGAGGGCTCACCTGCTTTCAAGGCCGCGTCTCCATGCAGCGGCCATGTCCTGATGCTAACCAACTCAGGTCTGAGGACTTACCTTGCTTTGGAGGCTAGTAGCTACGCAGCAGCTCTGTCGTAATGCTGCCCAACTCAGCCTGAGGGCTCTCCTGATTTGGAGGCCAGTCTCCACGAAACAGCAGCTGTGGTGATGCTGACGAGCTCAGCTGAAGCTCAGTTTGCTTGGATACCAGCGCCACAAAAGCCATTTTACCTCGCTGCCCAGCTCAGGCTGAGGGCTCGCCTGCTTGGAGGCTGGTCTCCACGCAGCAGCCGTGTTGTGATGCAGCCCAGTCTCTACGCAGCAGCTGTGACGTGATGCGTCCCAACTCAGGCTGAGGGCACCTCTGCTTTAGAGGCCAGTCTCCACCCAGCAGCCGTGACGTGATGCTGCCCAGCTCACACTGAGGGCCCATCTGCTTAGGAGGCCGGTCTCCACGCAGCAGCTGTCGTGATGCTGCCCAGCTCAGGCTGAGGGCTCTGTTGCTTTGGAGGCTAGTCTCCATGCAGCAGCCATGTCGTGATGCAGCCCATCTCAGGCTGAGGGCTCTGCTGATTTGTAGGCAAGGCTCCACCCAGAAGCCGTGTCATGATGCTGACCAGCTCAGGCTGAGGGCTCGGCTGCTTTGTAAACCAGTTTCCACCCAACAGCCGTGATGTGATGCTGACCAGCTCAGGCTTGGGGCTCGCCTGCTTGGAGGCCAGTCTCCATACGCAGCAGCTGTGTCGTGATGCGGCCCAGCTCAGGCTGAGGGCTCTAATGCTTTAGAGGCAAGTTTCCACCCAGCAGCCGTGATGTGATGCTGACCAGGTCAGGCTGACTGCTTGCCTGCTTGGACGCCAGCCTTCACGCAGCATCTGTGTCATGATGCTGCGTGAAGAGGCTCAGGCTGAGGGCTCACCTACTTGGAGGCTCAGTCTCCACACAGCAGCCGTGTCGTGATGCTGCCCAGCTCAGGCTGAGGGCACTCCTGCCTTGGAGGCCAGTCACGCACGCAGTTGTGTCCTGATGCATCAGCCAGTCTCCACGCAGCAGCCGTGACGTGATGCTGACCAGCTCAGGCTGAGGGCACTGCCTGCTTTGGAGGCCAGTCTCCACACAGCAGCCATGTCGTGATGCAACCCAACTCAGGTTGAGGGCTCTCCTGCTTTGGAGGCAAATATCCACCCAGCAGCTGTGTCATGATGCTGCCCAGCTCAGCCTGAGGGCTCACCTGATTGGATACCAGTCTCCACGTACAAGCAGCGTGGTGATGCTGACCAGCTCAGGCTGAGGGCTTGCCTAGCTTAGATACCAATCACCACATACAGCATCATGTCCCCTCGATGCCCAGCTCAGGCTGAGGGCTTCGCCTGCTTGGAGGCCGGTCCCCATGCAGCAGCCTTGTGGTGATGCAGCCCAGCTCAGGCCGAGGGCTCGGTGGGGAGTTTCCATCCAGCAGCTGTGGCGTGATGCTGCCCAGCTCACACTGAGGGCCCGTCTGCTTTTGGAGGCCAGTCTCCACGCAGCAGCCCGTGTTGTGATGCTGCCCAGCTCAGGCTGAGGGCTCACCTGCTGTGGAGCCCAGTCTCCACGCAGCAGCCATGTCGTGATGCTGCCCAGCTCAGGCTGAGGGCTGTGCTGCTTTGGAGGCCAGTCTCCATCCAGCAGCCTTGTCGTGATACAGCCCAGCTCAGGCAGAGGGCTCTGCTGATTTGGAGGCAAGTCTCCACCCAGCAGCTGTGACGTGATGCTTCCCAGCTCACACTGAGGGCCCGTCTGCTCTGGAGGCCAGTCTCCACGCAGCAGCCGTGTCATGATGCTGACCAGCTCAGGCTGAGGGCTCGCCTGCTTTGGAGGCCAGTCTCCATGCAGCAGCCGTGTCGTGATGCAGACCAGCTCAGGCTGAGGGCTCGCCTGCTTTGGAGGCCAAACTCCACGCAGAAGCCTGTCACCGGTATGCAGCCCAGCTCAGGCTGAGGGCACTGTTGCTTTGCAGAGCCAGTCTTCACACAGCAGCCATGTTGTGATGCTAACCAAGCTCAGGCTGAGGGCTTACCTGCTTTGGAGGCAAGTATCCACCCAGCAGCTGTCTCATAATGCTGCCCAGCTCAGCCTGAGGGCTCAGCCTGATTTGGAGGCCAGTCTCCATGAAACAGCAGGCGTGTCGTGATGCTGACGAGCTCAGGCTGAAGGCTCACCTAGCTTGGAGACCGGTCCCACGGTCGAGCTCTCTGCCCCCGAGCAGTGGGGGGTGCCTTGCCAGGGCACCGCAGTCCCCAGAGACGGCACCTCCCAGCTACCAGTTCACACAGTCTGGCCCATGTCGGGCTCCGCTGACCCTCCGTCCCAGCGCCCCACATTCCACCCCCAGCCGCCCTGCCATTTCACCTCGCTGCCCAGCTCAGGCTGAGGGCTCGCCTGCTTGGAGGCTGGTCTCCACACAGCAGCCGTGTCGTGATGCTGCCCAGTCTCCACGCAGCAGCCGTGACATGATGCGTCCCAACTCAGGCTGAGGGCACTGCTGCTTTGGAGGCCAGTCTCCATGCAGCAGCCGAGTCGTGATGCAGCAGGAGGTTTCCAGTCACCATGCAGCAGCCGTGACGTGATGCTGACCAGCTCAGGCTGAGGGCTCTGCTGCTTGGAGGCCAGTCTCCACGCAGCAGCCATGTTGTGATGCTACCCTCAGGTTGAGGGCTCCCCTGCTTTGGGGACTAATAACCACCCAGCAGCTGTGTCATGATGCGTCCCAGCTCACCCTGAGGGCCCACCTGATTGGATGCCAGTCTCCACGTACCAGCAGCGTGGTGATGCTGACTAGCTCAGACTGAGGGCTTGCCTAGCTTAGATACCAATCACCACATACAGCCATGTTACCTCGATGATCCCAGCTCAGGCTGAGGGCTCGCCTGCTTTGGAGGCCAGTCTCCACGCAGCAGCTGTGTCGTGATGCAGCCCAGCTCTCCAGCAGCTTTGACATGATGCGTCCCAACTCAGGCTTAGGTCACCTCTGCTTCAAGGCCAGTCTCCACCCAGCAGCCGTGACGTGATGCTGCCCAGCTCAGGCTGAGGGCTCGCCTGCTTACAAGTCCGGTCTCCAAGCAGCGGCTCCTGATAATGCCCAGCTTAGGCTGAGGGCCCTGTTGCTTTGGAGGCTAGTCCCCATGCAGCAGCCATGTTGTTATGCAGCCCATCTCAGGCCGAGGGCTCTGCTGATTTGTAGGCAAGGTTCCACCCAGAAGCCGTGTCGTGATGCTGACCAGCTCAGGCTGAGGGCTCGCCTGCTTTTTAAACCAGTTTCCATACAACGGCCGTGTTGTAATGCTGACCAGCTCAGGCTTGGGGCTCGCCTGGTCTGGAGGCCAATCTCTATGCAGAAGCTGTCTCGTGATGCGGCCCAGTTCAGGCTGAGGGCTCTAATGATTTAGAGGCAAGTTTCCACCCAGCAGCCGTGATGTGATGCTGACCAGGTCAGGCTGACTGCTTGCCTGCTTGGACGCCAGTCTTCACGCAGCATCTGTGTCATGATGCTGCGGCCCCCCGGGCCCCCCCCCTGTCTTCTTTTGGGGCCCCCCCCGCCTGGTCTCCCCCAGGTTGAGGGCTTCCCTCTTTGGGGACTAATAACCACGCAGCAGCTGTGTCATGAGCTCCAGCTCAGCCTGAGGGCTCACCTGATTGGATGCCAGTCTCTACGCAACAGCAGTGTGGTGGTGCTGACGAGCTCAGGCTGAGGGCTTGTCTTGTTTGGATACCAGTCACCACATACAGCCATGTCACCTGCCTGCCCAGCTCAGGCTGAGGGTTCGCCTGCTTGGAGGCCAGTCTCAATACAGCAGCCGTGTCGTGATGCTGCCCAGCTCAGGCTGAGGGCTCTGCTGCACAATCCCTTGGAGGCCAGTTTCCACCCAGCAGCTGTGTCATGATGCATCACAGTCTCCACGCAGCAGCCGTGACGTGATGCTGCCCAGCTCACACTGAGGGCCCGTATGCTTAGGAGGCCAGTCTCCACGCAGCTCCCTCCTTTTCCCCTTTTCCTTTCTCCCCTTCCCCTCCCCTACTTCCTCTTTTATCTTAGCTTTGTGTTGATGTTGCCCAGCTCAGGCTGAGGGCTCGCCACAGCCGGGTCACCAGGCTCCCGGACTAAGGCCTAGGATTCACCTTCTTGGAGGCCAGTCACCACGCACAACTCTGTCACAAGGCTGCACCGCTCGGGCTGACGACTGACGTTGTGTTGTGATGCTGCCCGGCTTAAGCTGAGGTCTCACCTGCTGTGGAGCCCAGTCTCCACTCAGCAGCCTGATAATGCTGCCCAGCTCAAGCTGAGGGTTGTCCTGCTTGGAAGCCAGGCTCCACCCAGCAGCCTTGTCGTTATGCTGCCCAGCTCAGGCTGAGGGCTCTGCTGATTTAGAGGCAAGTTTCCACCCAGCAGCTGTGACGTGATGCTGCCCAGTTCACACTGGCGAGGGCCCGTCTGCTTAGCAGGCCAGTCTCCACGCAGCAGCTGTGTCATGATGCTGACCAGCTCAGGCTGAGGGCTCCTTTTTTCCCCCTTCCCCCTTTTTCTCCTTACTCTCCCCTCAATTTTCCCTTTTTTTTTTTTTTTTTCCCCCCCTTTTTTGTTTTTCTCCTTTTTGTTTTCCCCCCTTTTTTTTTTTCCCCTTTTAAAATTTTTTTTTTTAGGAACTCCCATCACAGCATTTGGTGATAAAAACACCCAGGCTGAGGGTTTTCCTTTTTTTATACCATTTCCAACAACACCTTTTAATCTACCACTCAGCTGGCTGCCTGCTTGGAGGCCAATCTCCACACAGCAGCCATGTCGTGATGCTACCCTCAGGTTGAGGGCTTCCCTGCTTTGGGGACTAATAACCACGCAGCAGCTGTGTCACGATGCGTCCCAGCTCAGCCTGAGGCCTCACCTGATTGGATGCCAGTCTCCACGTACCAGCAGCGTGGTGATGCTGACTAGCTCAGACTGAGGGCTTGCCTAGCTTAGATACCAATCACCACATACAGCCATGTCACCTCGATGCCCAGCTCAGGCTGAGGGCTTGCCTGCTTGTAGGCCAGTCGCAACGCAGTAGCTTTGTGTTGATGTTGCCCAGCTCAGGCTGAGGGCTCGCCGCACCCGGGTGACCAGGCTCCCGGGCTAAGGCCTAGGATTTTCCTTCTTGGAGGCCAGTCACCACGCACAGCTCTGTCACAAGGCTGCACCGCTCGGGCTGACGACTTGCCTGCTTGGAGTCCAGTCTCCACACAACAGCTGTGTCGTAATGCTGCCCAGCTCAGGCTGACAGCTCGCTTGCTTAGATGGCAGTCTCCACGCAACAGCCTTGTGGTGAAACAAATCAACTCAGGCTTAATGTTCACCTGCTTGGATTCCAGTCGCCATGCACAATTGGGAACCTGGCTACCTGGCTCAGGCTGAGGGCTCATCTGCTTGTCCCCAAGCTGCCCTGCTCACACTGAGGGCCCGTATTCTTTGTAGTCCAATCTCCATGCAGCAGCCGTGTCGTGATGCTGCCCAGCTCAGGCTGAGGGTTCTGCTGATTTGGAGGCCAGTCTCCACACAACAACCTTGTCCTGATGCTACCTAGATCAGGTTGAGGGCTTACCTGCTTTGGAGGCTAATAACTATGCAGCAGCTGTGTCATGAGGCTGCCCAGCTCAGCCTGAGGGCTCACCTGATTGGATGCCAGTCTCCACACGACAGCTGTGACGTGATTCTGCCCAGCTCAGGCCGAGGGCTCTGCTGCTTTGAAGGCCAGTCTTCATACAGCAGCCATGTCGTTATGCCGCCCAGATCAGGCTGAGGGCTCTGTTGCTTTGGAGACCAGTCTCCACACAACAATCTTGTCCTGATGTTACCTAGTTCAGGCTAAGGGCTCTGCTGCTTTGGAGGCCAATCTCCATGCAACAGCCGTGTTGTAATGCTGACCAGCTCAGGCTGAGGGCTCACCTGCTGGAGGCCATTCTACATGTAGCATCAGTGTGGTGATGCTGCCCAGGTCAGGCTGAGGGCTATGCTGCTTTGGAGGCCAGTCGCCAAACAACAGGCTTGTCGTGATACAGCCTAGCTCAGACAGATGGCTCACCTGGTCTGGAGGCTAGTCTCCACGCTGCAGCTGTGTCTCCACTCAGGCTCAGCTCTGGCTGAGGGCTCGCCTGCTTTGGAGGAAAGTCTCCACCCAGCAGCAGTGACCTGAATCTTCCCAGCTCACGCTGAAGGCCCTTCTCCTCTGGAGGCCAGTCTCCACACAGCAGCCTTGTTGTGATGCTGTTCAGCTCAGTCTGAGTGCTCGCCTGCTTGGAGGCCAGTCTCTACGCAGCAGCCATGTCGTGATGCTGTTCAGCTCAGGCTGAGGACTCTGTTTGCTTTGGAGGCCAGTCTCCACGCAGCAGCTATGTCACCAGCCTGGCCAGCTCAGGCTGAGGGCTCATCTGCTTTGGATACAGTTATCTTCGCAACACCTGTGTCGTGGTGCAGCCCAGCTCAGGCTGAGTGCCCGTCTGCTCTGGAGGCCAGCCATGTGGTTATGCTGCCCAGCTGAGGCTGAGGGTTCACCTGCATTGGAGGCAAGTCTCCAAGCAGCAGCCGTGTTATGCATCCCAGCTCAAGCTGAGGGCTCTGCTGCTTTGGAGGCCAGTCGCCATACAACAGCCGTGTTGTGATGCTGACCAACTCAGTTTGAGTGCTCGCCTGCTTGGAGTCCAGTCTCTACGCCGCATGCATGTCATAACGCTGCCCAGCTCAGACTGAGGGCTCTATTGCTTTGGAGGCTAGTCTCCATGCAGCAGTTGTCTCATGATGCTTCCGAGCTCAGCCTGAGGGCTCACCTGCTCTTGAGGCCGAGTCTCCATGCAGCTGAAGCCATTCTCCTGATAATGCCCAGTTCAGGCTGAGGGCTCTGTTGCTTTGGAGGCCAGTTTCCACGCAGCAGCTCTGTCATGATGCATCCTAGGCTCCACACAGCACCCGTGTCGTGATGGGTCCCAACTCAGGCTGAGTGCTTGCCTGCTTGGAAGCCAGTCTCCACGCAGCAGCTATGTTTTGATGCTGCCCAGCTCAGGCTGAGGGCTTTGCTGCTTTAGAGGCCAGTCGCCATACAACAGCCTTGTCGTGATACAGCCTAGTACAGATAGATGGCTTGCCTGGTCTGGAGCCTAGTCTCCACCCAGCAGCTGTGATGTGATGTTTCCCAGCTCACACTGAGGGCCTGTCTGCTCTGGAGGCCAGTCTCCACACAGCAGCCGTTTTGTGATGCTGACCAACTCAGTTTGAGTGCTCGCCTGCTTGAAGTCCAGTCTCGACGCAGCAGCCATGTGGTAATGCTGCCCAGCTGAGGCTGAGGGCTCACCTGCTTTGGAGGCGAATTTCAACCTAGCAGCTGTGATGTGATGCTGACCAGGTCAGGCTGACTTCTTGCCTGCGTGGACGCCAGTCTCCACGCAGCATCTGTGTCACGATGCTACCCAGCTCAGCCTGAGGGCTCACCTGATTGGGTGCCAGTCTTCTCGCAACAGCAGTGTGGTGGTGCTGACGAGCTCAGCCTGAGGGCTCTCTTGCCTGGAGACCAGTCACCACGCAGAGCCATGTCACCCGTCTGGCCAGCTCAGGCTGCTTTGGAGGCCAGTCTTCACACAGCAGCCATGTCATTATGCAGCCCAGCTCAGGCCAAGGGCTATGCTGATTTGGAGGCAAGTTTCCACCCAGAAGCCGTGACGTGATGCTGTCCAGCTCAGGCTAAAGGCTATGCTGCTTTGGAGGCCAACCTCCTGAGGGCTCGCCTGCTTTGGATACCAGTTTCCACACAACAGCCGTGTTGTAATGCTGACCAGCTCAGGCTGAGGGCTCTGCTCCTTTGGAGGCTAGTCACCATACAACAGCCTTGTCGTGATACAGCCTAGCTCAGACAGATGGCTCGCTTGATCTGGAGGCTAGTCTCCACCCAGCAGCCGTGACGTGATGCTGACCAGCTCAGGCTGAGTGCTTGCCTGCTTGGAGGCCAGTCTCCACGCAGCAGCCATGTCGTGATGCTACCACTCAGGTTGAGGGCTTCCCTGCTTTGGGGACTAATAACCACGCAGCAGCTGTGTCATGATGCGTCCCAGCTCAGCCTGAGGGCTCACCTGATTGGATGCCAGTCTCAACGTACCAGCAGCGTGGTGATGCTGACTAGCTCAGACTGAGGGCTTGCCTAGCTTAGATACCAATCACCACATACAGCCATGTCACCTCGATGCCCAGCCTAGGCTGAGGGCTTGCCTGCTTGTAGGTCAGTCCCAATGCAGTAGCTTTGTGTTGATGTTGCCCAGCTCAGGCTGCAGCGGGCTCGCTGCGCCCCAGCCGGGTGACCAGGCTCCCGGAGGCTAAGGCCTAGGATTCACCTTCTTGAGAGGCCAGTCACCACGCACAGCTCTGTCACAAGGCTGCACCTGCTCTTTGGAGGCTGGCTCCACGACAGAAGCCGTGTTGTGATGCTGCCCGGCTCAGGCTGAGGGCTCACCTGCTGTGGAGGCCAGTCTCCACCCAGCAGCTGGACGTAATGCTGCCCAGCTCACGCTGAGGGCCGTCCTGCTTGGAAGCGACCAGGCTCCACCCAGCAGCCTTGTCGTGATGCTGCCCAGCTCAGGCTGAGGCTGAGGGCTCTGCTGCTTTCGAGGCCAGTCTCCACCCAGCAGCCGTGACCTGATGCTGCCCAGCTCAGACTGAGGGCCCACCTGCTTAGCTGGAGGCCAGTCTCCACGCAGCAGCCGTGTCATGATGCAGCCCAGCTCAGGCTGAGGGCTCTTTTGCTTTGGAGGCCAGTCTCCACACAGCAGCCGTGTCGTGATGCTAGCCGAGCTCAGGCTGAGGGCTGTCCTGCTTTGGAGACCAGATACCACACAGCAGCCATGTCACACAGTCTGGCCAGCTCAGGCTGAGGGCTCACCTGCTTGGAGGCCAGTCTCCACGCAGCAGCCGTGTGGTGATGCAGCCGAGCTCAGGCTGAAGGCTACCTAGCTTGGAGACCAGTCGCCACATAAAGCACATCAGTACTCGCTCTGCCCAGCTCAGGCCGAGGGCTCTGCTGATTTGGAGGCAAGGTTCCACCCAGCAGCCGTGATGTGATGCTGACCAGCTCAGGCTGAGGGCCCTGCTTGCCTCTTGGAGGCTAGTCCCCACGCAGCAGCCATGTCGTGATGCAGCCCAGTTCAGGTCAGGCTAAAGGCTCTGCTGCTTTGGAGGGCAAGGTCTCCATCCAGCAGCCGTGTGGTGATGCAGAACAGCCCAGGCTGAGGGCTTGCCTGCTTTGGAAACCAGTTTCCATACAACAGCCGTGTTGTAATGCTGACCAGCTCAGGCTTGGGGCTCGCCTGCTTGGAGGCCAATCTCCACACAGCAGCCATGTCGTGATGCGTACCGCTCAGGTTGAGGGCTCTCCCTGCTTTGGGGGCTAAGTAACCACCCAGCAGCGTGTTGTGGCGCCGCCCCCATCACCATCTGCGTCCCAGCTCAGCCTGAGGCCTCACCTGATTGGATGCCAGTCTCCACGTACCAGCAGCGTGGTGATGCTGACTAGCTCAGACTGAGGGCTTGTCTTGTTTGGATACCAATCGCCTACATACAGCTGTGTCCCTCCTCCGCCACACCTACCACCCACACCCCCCCCACAGGCCCCCCACAATCACCACACACAGCCATGTCACCTCGATGCCCCAGCTCAGGCTGAGGGCTTGCCTGCTTGTAGGCCAGTCGCAACGCAGTAGCTTTGTGTTGATGTTGCCCAGCTCAGGCTGAGGGCTCGCCGCACCCGGGTGACCAGGCTCCCGGGCTAAGGCCTAGGATTTTCCTTCTTGGAGGCCAGTCACCACGCACAGCTCTGTCACAAGGCTGCACCGCTCGGGCTGACGACTGCCCCCCCCCCCCCTCCTCCCCCCCCCCCCGCCTGCTTTTAGAGTCCAGTCTCCACACAACAGCTGTGTCGTAATGCTGCCCAGCTCAGGCTGACAGCTCGCTTGCTTAGATGGCAGTCTCCACGCAACAGCCTTGTGGTGAAACAAATCAACTCAGGCTTAATGTTCACCTGCTTGGATTCCAGTCGCCATGCACAATTGGGAACCTGGCTACCTGGCTCAGGCTGAGGGCTTATCTGCTTGGAGGCCAATCGCCATGCATAGCACTGTCCCCAAGCTGCCCTGCTCACACTGAGGGCCCGTATTCTTTGTAGTCCAATCTCCATGCAGCAGCCGTGTCGTGATGCTGCCCAGCTCAGGCTGAGGGTTCTGCTGATTTGGAGGCCAGTCTCCACACAACAACCTTGTCCTGATGCTACCTAGATCAGGTTGAGGGCTTACCTGCTTTGGAGGCTAATAACTATGCAGCAGCTGTGTCATGAGGCTGCCCAGCTCAGCCTGAGGGCTCACCTGATTGGATGCCAGTCTCCACACGACAGCTGTGACGTGATTCTGCCCAGCTCAGGCCGAGGGCTCTGCTGCTTTGAAGGCCAGTCTTCATACAGCAGCCATGTCGTTATGCCGCCCAGATCAGGCTGAGGGCTCTGTTGCTTTGGAGACCAGTCTCCACACAACAATCTTGTCCTGATGTTACCTAGTTCAGGCTAAGGGCTCTGCTGCTTTGGAGGCCAATCTCCATGCAACAGCCGTGTTGTAATGCTGACCAGCTCAGGCTGAGGGCTCACCTGCTGGAGGCCATTCTACATGTAGCATCAGTGTGGTGATGCTGCCCAGGTCAGGCTGAGGGCTATGCTGCTTTGGAGGCCAGTCGCCAAACAACAGGCTTGTCGTGATACAGCCTAGCTCAGACAGATGGCTCACCTGGTCTGGAGGCTAGTCTCCACGCTGCAGCTGTGTCTCCACTCAGGCTCAGCTCTGGCTGAGGGCTCGCCTGCTTTGGAGGAAAGTCTCCACCCAGCAGCAGTGACCTGAATCTTCCCAGCTCACGCTGAAGGCCCTTCTCCTCTGGAGGCCAGTCTCCACACAGCAGCCTTGTTGTGATGCTGTTCAGCTCAGTCTGAGTGCTCGCCTGCTTGGAGGCCAGTCTCTACGCAGCAGCCATGTCGTGATGCTGTTCAGCTCAGGCTGAGGACTCTGTTTGCTTTGGAGGCCAGTCTCCACGCAGCAGCTATGTCACCAGCCTGGCCAGCTCAGGCTGAGGGCTCATCTGCTTTGGATACAGTTATCTTCGCAACACCTGTGTCGTGGTGCAGACCAGCTCAGGCTGAGTGCCCGTCTGCTCTGGAGGCCAGCCATGTGGTTATGCTGCCCAGCTGAGGCTGAGGGTTCACCTGCATTGGAGGCAAGTCTCCAAGCAGCAGCCGTGTTATGCATCCCAGCTCAAGCTGAGGGCTCTGCTGCTTTGGAGGCCAGTCGCCATACAACAGCCGTGTTGTGATGCTGACCAACTCAGTTTGAGTGCTCGCCTGCTTGGAGTCCAGTCTCTACGCCGCATGCATGTCATAACGCTGCCCAGCTCAGACTGAGGGCTCTATTGCTTTGGAGGCTAGTCTCCATGCAGCAGTTGTCTCATGATGCTTCCGAGCTCAGCCTGAGGGCTCACCTGCTCTTGAGGCCGGTCTCCATGCAGCGGCCATTTCCTGATAATGCCCAGTTCAGGCTGAGGGCTCTGTTGCTTTGGAGGCCAGTTTCCACGCAGCAGCTCTGTCATGATGCATCCTAGGCTCCACACAGCACCCGTGTCGTGATGGGTCCCAACTCAGGCTGAGTGCTTGCCTGCTTGGAAGCCAGTCTCCACGCAGCAGCTATGTTTTGATGCTGCCCAGCTCAGGCTGAGGGCTTTGCTGCTTTAGAGGCCAGTCGCCATACAACAGCCTTGTCGTGATACAGCCTAGTACAGATAGATGGCTTGCCTGGTCTGGAGCCTAGTCTCCACCCAGCAGCTGTGATGTGATGTTTCCCAGCTCACACTGAGGGCCTGTCTGCTCTGGAGGCCAGTCTCCACACAGCAGCCGTTTTGTGATGCTGACCAACTCAGTTTGAGTGCTCGCCTGCTTGAAGTCCAGTCTCGACGCAGCAGCCATGTGGTAATGCTGCCCAGCTGAGGCTGAGGGCTCACCTGCTTTGGAGGCGAATTTCAACCTAGCAGCTGTGATGTGATGCTGACCAGGTCAGGCTGACTTCTTGCCTGCGTGGACGCCAGTCTCCACGCAGCATCTGTGTCACGATGCTACCCAGCTCAGCCTGAGGGCTCACCTGATTGGGTGCCAGTCTTCTCGCAACAGCAGTGTGGTGGTGCTGATGAGCTCAGCCTGAGGGCTCTCTTGCCTGGAGACCAGTCACCACGCAGAGCCATGTCACCCGTCTGGCCAGCTCAGGCTGCTTTGGAGGCCAGTCTTCACACAGCAGCCATGTCATTATGCAGCCCAGCTCAGGCCAAGGGCTATGCTGATTTGGAGGCAAGTTTCCACCCAGAAGCCGTGACGTGATGCTGTCCAGCTCAGGCTAAAGGCTATGCTGCTTTGGAGGCCAACCTCCTGAGGGCTCGCCTGCTTTGGATACCAGTTTCCACACAACAGCCGTGTTGTAATGCTGACCAGCTCAGGCTGAGGGCTCTGCTCCTTTGGAGGCTAGTCACCATACAACAGCCTTGTCGTGATACAGCCTAGCTCAGACAGATGGCTCGCTTGATCTGGAGGCTAGTCTCCACCCAGCAGCTGTGACGTGATGCTTCCCAGCCATATCGTGCTGCTGCCCAGCTCAGGCTGAGGGCTCTGTTGCTGTGGATGCCAGTCGCCACACAGCCGTTTCTCGATCATACCCAGGTCAAGCCAGTGGCCACGAACAACTGTGTAATGTTGTGGACCAGCTCAGGCTCAGGGCCAGTCTGCTTTGGAGTCTAGTCTTTACGCAACAGCTGTGTCGTAATGCTGCCCAGCTCAGGCTGAGGGCTCACCTGCTTGTATGTCGGTCGCCATAACCACATAAATTAATTAGCGTTTTCTTTCCTGAGTGAAATTGTACATTACAACGCACTTATTAAAGAGTTAATAACAATCAGAATTTGCTAGGGTCTACATTGCCCGTGCCTGGAGATGTTTTCAAAAATTGATATATATTTGTGCCTTGTGAGAGTTAGGTCATATAGCATTATGACACAATCTCATTCAAATAATCTACAGTAGACGTAATCATCCTTTCTATGTAGCTGGAAGCTGGAAATGGGAACATGACATATGTTGCTAGTCCTTTGGTACACTCTATTTGATGAAAAACGTAACTACAACAGCTTGCCTTGCCTGCAGCTTGCTTCAGTCTGCCCACAGTAATCAGGAATAGGCACATCGTGCTTCCCACCTGCTGATGTAAAAAATTGTTATTAATGCAATAGATGTGTTTCTATACTGTCCTTTTCCCAGAAATCTACTATTAAATGTTTCTTGCGCAACAATCCATTTCTGTTTTGAGACATAGAGTATAAGCTAGTTCAGCGGTCAAAACTGCAGTGTTTTGTGTGTGCATTTGGAGGAGAAACACAGTTGTAGCTAGTTTAGTGGTGAAAACAACGGTTTTAAATGAAATTGATTACTGAATGAAGAGTTCATCTTCGGAAGCACATGCTCATGTAAAATTTTATAAAACTATGTTGTTGGTCACATTTGTCCTGTTATGCATGTTTCCAGTCATATCCATGTGTTTCTGTGAGGAGGTGACATGTTTCTCACAGATGTCAACATTTGAGTGTGTGGTGTGGAAAAACGCGTTTCTGTGTGATTTTGGACGAGAAATGCAATTTTACCTAGGTTAGCGGTGAAAACTGTTTTTTCATGTAATTGATCACAGAATGATGGTTTCATGCTTGGATACACATATTCATGTGCAATTTTATAAAACTATGTTTTCTGTCATAATCATCCAGTGTTGTAATGTTTCCAGTCATTGATGTGTTGAGGTAACATGTTTCCAACACATTTGAGTGTGTAATGGGGAAAAAAAGGTTTCCGTGAGCACTTGGAGGAGAAATGAACTTGTAGCTAGTTGAGCGGTGAAAACCGGTTTTACATGATATTGACCACAGAATGACAAATTCATGTATGGAGACACGTTTTCATGTAAAATGTTATTAAATTCTGTCATAGCCATTCTGTCTAGTATGTTTCCAGTGACACTGTTGTGTTTCAGTGAAGAAAATGACAGGTGTTTCACAGAAATCAATTTTTGAGTGTTAGATGTGGAAAAACGCGTTTCTGAGTGCACTTGGAGGAGAAACACAGTTGCAGCTAATTTTGTGGGGAAAACTACAGTTTAGCGTGAAATTGACCACAAAATGAATATTTCATCCTTGGAAACGCATTTTCATTTCAAATGTTCGATGTGTTTCTGTGACGAAATGACATGTTTCTCACATAAATCAACTTTTGAGTGGTTGCTGTGGAATAAGCGTTTATGTGTGATTTTTGACGTGAAATGCAGTTTTACCTAGTTTTAAATGTGAAAACTACGGTTTTGTACATGAAACTGATAACAGCAACAATTTCATGCAGGAGACACGTTTTCATGTGGATTATAAAACTGCTTTTCTGTCATAGCCATCCGGTCTAGTATGTATCCAGGACACTGTTGTGTTATTGTGAAGAAATGACAGATGTTTCACAGAAATCAAGTTTTGAGTGTTAGATGGAAAACGCGTTTCTGGGTGCATTTTGAGGAGAAACACAGTTGCAGCTAGTTTAGTGGTGAAAATTACGGTTTTACATGTAATTAACCACAGAATGAATATTTCAACCTCGTAAACGCATTTTCATTTGAAATGTTCTAAAACTATGTTATCTCTCAAGTTCATCCTGTTTTGTATGTTTCCAGTCTCATTGATGTGTTTCTGTGACGAAATGACATGTTTCTCACATAAATCAACTTTTGAGTGGTTGCTGTGGAATAAGGCGTTTCTGTGTGATTTTTGACGTGAAATGCAGGTTTACGTAGTTTAAATGTGAAAACTACGGCATTGCATGAAATTGATCACAGAATGAAGATTTCAAGCTTCCATACGCATATTCATGTGCAATTTTATAAAACTATGTTTTCTGTCATAACCATCCTGTGCTGTATGTTTGCAAGTGGCACTGATGTTTCTATAAAAAGTTTGAGTGGTTGCTGTGGAAAAACGCGTTTCCGTGGGATTTTTGACGAGAAATGCAGGTTTACCTAGGTTAGCGGTGAAAACTACGGTTTTGTACATGAAACTGATAACAGCATGACAGTTTCATGTATGGAGACACGTTGTCATGTGAAATGTTATAAAACTGTCTTTTCTGTCATAGCCATCCGGTCTATAGTATGTATCCAGTGACACTGTTGTGTTTCTGGGAATGACAGTGTTTCTGTGAAGAAAATGACAGGTGTTTCACAGAAATCAAGTTTTGAGTGTTAGATGTGGAAAAACGCGTTTCTGGGTGCATTTTGGAGCAGAAACACAGTTGCAGCTAATTTTGTGGTGAAACCTATACTTTAACATGTAATTAACCACAGAATGAATATTTCAACCTTGTAAACGCATTTTCATTTGAAATGTTATAAAACTATGTTATCTCTCAAGTTCATCCTGTTTTGCATGTTTCCAGTCATGTGGATGTGTTTCTATGACGAAATGACATGTTTCTCACATAAAGCAATATTTGAGTGCAATGTTATAAAACTTTTAAAAACTTCATCCTCAGAAGCACATGTACATGTCGCATGGTATAAAGCTGAGATATCTGTCACATTTGTCCTGCTTTGCATGTTTCCAGTCATATAAGATTCTTATCTTATATGACTTTATATTCCTTTATTAGTCCCACAGTGGAGAAATACACGTTACAGCAGCAAAGTGGATATAAACAAGATGCATAGATTTTTAAAAAAGTATTAATACAAATAAAATAATATATACACAGTAGAAAAGTAAAGCTAAAATATGTCCAGCATATTAAATAATTGTCCAGTTTCTATGATTGAAGAGATGATATAATTTCACACATAGTTCTTATTGCACTTTGTGTCCGGTCAGTTTGTTGTGAATATTTATGTGTTCTTCTGGGAGCAGTGCTGGTTGTAGAGTCTAACAGCTTGATTGATTTGATTGATTGTGAATTTCCCCACTGTGGGACCAATAAAGGAATATCTTCTTTTTGTACCTAGATTTCAAAATTTAGTGTGGGTGTGGAAAATGTGTTTGTGCATTGGGGACACTATTTTGGTTAACGTTCAGCTCAGATATGCTCACTTGCTTAGCAAATCGCCATCACAGCACTGTCACCAAGCTCCCAGTCAAGCTGAGGGCTTGCCTGCTTTGGAGCCCAGTCTCCACTCAGCAGCCGTGTGATAATGCTGCCCAGCTCGCGGGGTTGTCCGCCCCTCGGAGCCCAGCCCCCACACCGCGAACTGCCCAGCCAGCTGAGGGCTCTCCTGCTTTGGAGGCCAGTCCCACCAACACCTTTCAAACCCACCAACAAACCCCTCTGACATCTCCACCCAGCAGCTTGACGTGATGCTGACCAACTCAGCCCGAGGCTCACCTGCTTGGAGCCAGTCTCCACGCAGCAGCCATGTCGTGATGCAGACCAACTCAGGCTGAGGGCTCACCTGCTTTCAAGGCCAGTCTCCATACAACAGCCGTGTTGTAATGCACCAGCTCAGGCTGAGGGCTCGTTTGCTTTGGAGGCCAGTCTCCACGCAGCAGCCGTGTCGTGATGCGTCCCAACTCAGGCTGAGGGCTCTGCTGCTTTGGAGGCCCCCCACAACAGCCTTGTCGTAATACAGCCTAACTCAGACAGATGGCTCGCCTGGTCTGGAGGCTCGTCTCCACCCAGCAGCTGTGACGTGATGCTGACCAACTCAGTTTGTGTGCTCGCCTGCTTGGAGTCCAGTCTCTATGCAGCAGCCATGTTGTGATGCCGTCCAGCTCAGGCTGAGGGCTCACCTGCTTTCAAGGCCGGTCTCCATGCAGTGGCCATGTCCTGATAATGCCCAGCTCAGGCTGAGGGCTCTTTTGCTTTGGAGGCCCATCTCCATGCAGCAGCCATGTCGTGATGCAGCCGAGATCAGGCTGAGGGCTGTCTTGCCTGGAGACCAGTCACCACGCACATCCATGTCACCAGTCTGGCAAGCTCAGGCCGAGGGCTCTGCTGATTTGTAGGCAAGGTTCCACCCAGCAGCCGTGATGTGATGCTGACCAGGTCAGGCTGACTGCTTGCCTGCTTGGATGCCAGTCTTCCTGCAGCATCTGTGTCATGATGCTGCCCAGCTCAGCCTGGCCACCGCCACCTGAGGCCACCGCCACCTGAGCCAGCCTGGGCCAGCCTGGCTCAGCCTGAGGGCTCAGCCTGAGGGCTCAGCCTGAGGGCTCAGCCTATTGGGTGCCAGTCTCCACGCAACAGCAGTGTGGTTGTGCAGCCGAGATCAGGCTGAGGGCTCTCTTGCCTGGAGACCAGTCACAAGGCACAGCCATGTCACCAGTCTGGCCAGCTCAGGCTTAGGGTACTGCTGCTTTGGAGGCCAGTCTTCACACAGCAGCCATGTTGTTATGCAGCCCATCTCAGGCCAAGGGCTCTGCTGATATGGAGGCAAGGTTCCACCCAGAAGCCGTGTCGTGATGCTGACCATTTCAGGCTGAGGGTTCACCTGCTTTGGATACCAGTTTCCATACAACACCGTGTTGTAATGCTGACCAGCTCAGGCTGACTGCTTGCCTGCTTAAACACCAATCTCCATGCAGCATCTGTGCCATGATGATGAGGCTGAGGGTTCGCGTACTTGGAGGCTGGTCTCCATGCAGCAGCCCTGTCGTGATGCAGCCGAGATCAGGCCAAGGGCTCTGGTGATTTGGAGGAAAGTTTCCATCCAGAAGCTGTGGCGTGATGCTGCCCAGCTCACACTGAGGGCCCGTGTGCTTTGGAGGCCAGTCTTCACGCAGCAGGCGTGTTGTGATGCTGACCAGCTCAGGCTGAATGCTCACCTGCTTGAAGGCTAGTCTCCACGCAGCAGCCATGTTGTGATGCTGCCCAGCTCAGGCTAAAGGCTATGCTGCTTTGGAGGCCTGTCTCCATACAACAGCCTAGTCGTGTTACAGCCTAGCTTAGACAGATGGCTCGCCTGGTCTGGAGGCTAGTCTCCACCCAGCAGCTGTGACGTGATGCTTCCCAGCTCATGGTGAGGGCCCGTGTGCTCTGGAGGCCAGTCTCCACACAGCATCCGTGTCGTGATGCTGACCAACTCAGTTTGAGTGCTCACCTGCTTGGAGGCCAGTCATCATGCAGCAGGTTTGTCGTAATGCTGACCAGCTCAGGCCGAGGGCTCACCTGCTTTGGAGGCCAATCTCCACGCAGTAGCTGTATCGTTATGCAGCCCAGCTCAGGCTGATGGCTCTGTTGCTTTGGAGAGCCAGTCGCCACACAACAACCTTGTCCTGATGCTAACCAACTCAGGTTGAGGACTTACCTGCTTTGGAGGCTAATAGCCACGCAGCAGCTGTCTCAAAATGCTGCCCAGCTCAGCCTAGGGCTCACCTGATTGGATTCCAGTCTCCACGAAACAGCAGCGTGGTGATGCTGACGAGCTCAAGCTGAAGGCTTACCTAGCTTGGATACCCCAGTCGCCACATAAAGCCATTTTACCTCGCTGCCCAGCTCAGGCTGAGGGCTCGCCTGCTTGGGCTCTCCACACAGCAGCCGTGTCGTGATGCAGCCCAGTCTCCACGCAGCAGCCGTGACATGATGCGTCCCAACTCAGGCTGAGGTCACCTCTGCTTCAGAGGCCAGTCTCCACCCAGCAGCCGTGACGTGATGCTGCCCAGCTCACACTGAGGGCCCGTCTGCTTAGGAGTCCGGTCTCCACGCAGCGGCCATGTCCTGATAATGCCCAGCTTAGGCTGAGGGCCCTGTTGCTTTGGAGGCTAGTCCCCATGCAGCAGCCATGTTGTTATGCAGCCCATCTCAGGCCGAGGGCTCTGCTGATTTGTAGGCAAGGTTCCACCCAGAAGCCGTGTCGTGATGCTGACCAGCTCAGGCTGAGGGCTCGCCTGCTTTTTAAACCAGTTTCCATACAACGGCCGTGTTGTAATGCTGACCAGCTCAGGCTTGGGGCTCGCCTGGTCTGGAGGCCAATCTCTATGCAGAAGCTGTCTCGTGATGCGGTCCAGTTCAGGCTGAGGGCTCTAATGATGATTTTAGAGGCAAGTTTCCACCCAGCAGCCGTGATGTGATGCTGACCAGGTCAGGCTGACTGCTTGCCTGCTTGGACGCCAGTCTTCACGGAGCATCTGTGTCATGATGCTGCCCAGCTCAGCCTGAGGGCTCACCTGATTGGGTGCCAGTCTCTACGCAAAAGCAGTGTGGTGGTGCTGACGAGCTCAGGCTGAGGGCTTGTCTTGTTTGGATACCAGTCGCCACATACAGCTGTGTCACCTGCCTGCCCAGCTCAGGCTGAGGGTTCGCCTACTTGGAGGCCAGTCTCTATACAGCAGCCGTGTCGTGATGCTGCCCAGCTCAGGCTGAGGGCACTGCTGCATTGGAGGCCAGTTTCCACGCAGCAGTTGTGTCCTGATGCATCACAGTCTCCACGCAGCAGCCGTGACGTGATGCTGCCCAGCTCACACTGAGGGCCCGTATGCTTAGGAGGCTAGTCTCCACGCAGTAGCTTTGTGTTGATGTTGCCCAGCTCAGGCTGAGGGCTCGCCACACCCGGGTCACCAGGCTCCCGGGCTAAGGCCCAGGATTCACCTTCTTGGAGGCCAGTCACCACGCACAACTCTGTCACAAGGCTGCACTGCTCGGGCTGACGACTGACGTCGTGTTGTGATGCTGCCCGGCTCAAGCTGAGGTCTCACCTGCTGTGGAGCCCAGTCTCCACTCAGCAGCCATGTGATAATGCTGCCCAGCTCAAGCTGAGGGTTGTCCTGCTTGGAAGCCAGGCTCCACCCAGCAGCCTTGTCGTTATGCTGCCCAGCTCAGGCTGAGGGCTCTGCTGATTTAGAGGCAAGTTTCCACCCAGCAGCTGTGACGTGATGCTGCCCAGTTCACACTGAGGGCCCGTCTGCTTAGCAGGCCAGTCTCCACGCAGCAGCTGTGCCATGATGCTGACCAACTCAGGCTGAGTGCTCGCCTGCTTGGAGGCCAACTCCACGCAGCAGCCATGTCGTGATGCTACCCTCAGGTTGAGGGCTTCCCTGCTTTGGGGACTAATAACCACGCAGCAGCTGTGTCACGATGCGTCCCAGCTCAGCCTGAGGCCTCACCTGATTGGATGCCAGTCTCCACGTACCAGCAGCGTGGTGATGCTGACTAGCTCAGACTGAGGGCTTGCCTAGCTTAGATACCAATCACCACATACAGCCATGTCACCTCGATGCCCAGCTCAGGCTGAGGGCTTGCCTGCTTGTAGGCCAGTCGCAACGCAGTAGCTTTGTGTTGATGTTGCCCAGCTCAGGCTGAGGGCTCGCCGCACCCGGGTGACCAGGCTCCCGGGCTAAGGCCTAGGATTTTCCTTCTTGGAGGCCAGTCACCACGCACAGCTCTGTCACAAGGCTGCATTGCTCGGGCTGACGACTTGCCTGCTTGGAGTCCAGTCTCCACACAACAGCTGTGTCGTAATGCTGCCCAGCTCAGGCTGACAGCTCGCTTGCTTAGATGGCAGTCTCCACGCAACAGCCTTGTGGTGAAACAAATCAACTCAGGCTTAATGTTCACCTGCTTGGATTCCAGTCGCCATGCACAATTGGGAACCTGGCTACCTGGCTCAGGCTGAGGGCTCATCTGCTTGGAGGCCAATCGCCATGCATAGCACTGTCCCCAAGCTGCCCTGCTCACACTGAGGGCCCGTATTCTTTGTAGTCCAATCTCCATGCAGCAGCCGTGTCGTGATGCTGCCCAGCTCAGGCTGAGGGTTCTGCTGATTTGGAGGCCAGTCTCCACACAACAACCTTGTCCTGATGCTACCTAGATCAGGTTGAGGGCTTACCTGCTTTGGAGGCTAATAACTATGCAGCAGCTGTGTCATGAGGCTGCCCAGCTCAGCCTGAGGGCTCACCTGATTGGATGCCAGTCTCCACACGACAGCTGTGACGTGATTCTGCCCAGCTCAGGCCGAGGGCTCTGCTGCTTTGAAGGCCAGTCTTCATACAGCAGCCATGTCGTTATGCTGCCCAGATCAGGCTGAGGGCTCTGTTGCTTTGGAGACCAGTCTCCACACAACAATCTTGTCCTGATGTTACCTAGTTCAGGCTAAGGGCTCTGCTGCTTTGGAGGCCAATCTCCATGCAACAGCCGTGTTGTAATGCTGACCAGCTCAGGCTGAGGGCTCACCTGCTGGAGGCCATTCTACATGTAGCATCAGTGTGGTGATGCTGCCCAGGTCAGGCTGAGGGCTATGCTGCTTTGGAGGCCAGTCGCCATACAACAGGCTTGTCGTGATACAGCCTAGCTCAGACAGATGGCTCACCTGGTCTGGAGGCTAGTCTCCACGCTGCAGCTGTGTCTCCACTCAGGCTCAGCTCTGGCTGAGGGCTCGCCTGCTTTGGAGGAAAGTCTCCACCCAGCAGCAGTGACCTGAATGTTCCCAGCTCACGCTGAAGGCCCTTCTCCTCTGGAGGCCAGTCTCCACACAGCAGCCTTGTCGTGATGCTGTTCAGCTCAGTCTGAGTGCTCGCCTGCTTGGAGGCCAGTCTCTACGCAGCAGCCATGTCGTGATGCTGTTCAGCTCAGGCTGAGGACTCTGTTTGCTTTGGAGGCCAGTCTCCACGCAGCAGCTATGTCACCAGCCTGGCCAGCTCAGGCTGAGGGCTCATCTGCTTTGGATACAGTTATCTTCGCAACACCTGTGTCGTGGTGCAGCCCAGCTCAGGCTGAGTGCCCGTCTGCTCTGGAGGCCAGCCATGTGGTTATGCTGCCCAGCTGAGGCTGAGGGTTCACCTGCATTGGAGGCAAGTCTCCAAGCAGCAGCCATGTTATGCATCCCAGCTCAAGCTGAGGGCTCTGCTGCTTTGGAGGCCAGTCGCCATACAACAGCCGTGTTGTGATGCTGACCAACTCAGTTTGAGTGCTCGCCTGCTTGGAGTCCAGTCTCTACGCAGCATGCATGTCATAACGCTGCCCAGCTCAGACTGAGGGCTCTATTGCTTTGGAGGCTAGTCTCCATGCAGCAGTTGTCTCATGATGCTTCCGAGCTCAGCCTGAGGGCTCACCTGATTGGATGCCAGTCTCCCCGCAACAGCCGTGTCGTGATGCTGACCAACTCCATTTGAGTGCTCACCTGATTGGATTCCAGTCTCCATGCAAAAGCCGTGACGTGATGCTGCCCAGCTCAAGCTGAGGGCTCACCTGCTCTTGAGGCCGGTCTCCATGCAGCGGCCATTTCCTGATAATGCCCAGTTCAGGCTGAGGGCTCTGTTGCTTTGGAGGCCAGTTTCCACGCAGCAGCTCTGTCGTGATGCATCCTAGGCTCCACACAGCACCCGTGTCGTGATGGGTCCCAACTCAGGCTGAGTGCTTGCCTGCTTGGAAGCCAGTCTCCACGCAGCAGCTATGTTTTGATGCTGCCCAGCTCAGGCTGAGGGCTTTGCTGCTTTAGAGGCCAGTCGCCATACATTAGCCTTGTCGTGATACAGCCTAGTACAGATAGATGGCTTGCCTGGTCTGGAGCCTAGTCTCCACCCAGCAGCTGTGATGTGATGTTTCCCAGCTCACGCTGAGGGCCTGTCTGCTCTGGAGGCCAGTCTCCACACAGCAGCCGTGTTGTGATGCTGACCAACTCAGTTTGAGTACTCGCCTGATTGAAGTCCAGTCTCAACGCAGCAGCCATGTGGTTATGCTGCCCAGCTGAGGCTGAGGGCTCACCTGCTTTGGAGGCGAATTTCAACCTAGCAGCTGTGATGTGATGCTGACCAGGTCAGGCTGACTTCTTGCCTGCGTGGACGCCAGTCTCCACGCAGCATCTGTGTCACGATGCTACCCAGCTCAGCCTGAGGGCTCACCTGATTGGGTGCCAGTCTTCTCGCAACAGCAGTGTGGTGGTGCTGACGAGCTCAGCCTGAGGGCTCTCTTGCCTGGAGACCAGTCACCACGCAGAGCCATGTCACCCGTCTGGCCAGCTCAGGCTGCTTTGGAGGCCAGTCTTCACACAGCAGCCATGTCATTATGCAGCCCAGCTCAGGCCAAGGGCTCGCCTGCTTTGGATACCAGTTTCCACACAATAGCCGTGTTGTAATGCTGACCAGCTCAGGCTGAGGGCTCTGCTCCTTTGGAGGCTAGTCGCCATACAACAGCCTTGTCGTGATACAGCCTAGCTCAGACAGATGGCTCGCCTGGTCTGGAGGCTAGTCTCCACCCAGCAGCTGTGACGTAATGCTTCCCAGCTCATGGTGAGGGCCCGTGTGCTCTGGAGGCCAGTCTCCACACAGCATCCGTGTTGTAATGCTGACCACAACCCCCCCTTTTACCAATCTCCACACAATACTTATCTATAGCTCAGGCTGATGGCTCTGCTCCTTTGGAGGCTAGTCCCACACAACAACCTTGTCCTGATGCTAACCAACTCAGGTTGAGGACTTACCTGCTTTGGAGGCTAATAGCCACGCAGCAGCTGTCTCAAAATTCTGCCCAGCTCAGCCTGAGGGCTCAGCCTGATTGGATGCCAGTCTCCATGAAACAGCAGTGTGGTGATGCTGACGAGCTCAAGCTGAAGGCTTACCTAGCTTGGATACCAGTCGCCACATAAAGCCATTTCACCTCGCTGCCCAGCTCAGGCTGAGGGCTCGCCTGCTTGGAGGCTGGTCTCCATGCAGCAGCCGTGTCGTGATGCAGCCCAGTCTCCACGCAGCAGCTGTGACATGATGCGTCCCAACTCAGGCTGAGGGCACTGCTGCTTTGGAGGCTGGTCTCCATGCAGCAGCCGAGTCGTGATGCAGCCCAGTCACCATGCAGCAGCCGTGACATGATGCGTCCCAACTCAGGCTGAGGACACTGCTGCTTTGGAGGCTGGTCTCCACGCAGTAGCCGTGTTGTGATGCCGACCAGCTCAGGCTGAGGGCTCGCCTGGTCTGGAGGCTAGTCTCCACCCAGCAGCTGTGACGTGATGCTTCCCAGTTCACGGTGAGGGCCCGTGTGCTCTGAGTCCAGTCTCTACACAGCAGCCATGTCGTGATGCTGCCCAGCTCAGGCTAGCTGAGGGCTCACCTGCTTTCAAGGCCGGTCTCCATGCAGCGGCCATTCCTGATATGCCCAGCTCAGGCCGAGGGCTCACCTGCTTTGGAGGCCAATCTCCACCAGCAGCCATATCGTTATCACCCAGCTCAGGCTGATGGCTCATTTGCTTTGAGGCCAGTCCCACACAACAACCTTGTCCTGATGCTACCCAACTCAGGTTGAGGACTTACCTGCTTTGGAGGCTAATAACAACACTGTCAACCCCACCACCCCCCTATTCAGCCCCGCCGCTCCCCCGCCCCCTTGGCCCCACCCCAGCCCCCCTCTTCCGAGTCCAGCAGCAGGCCCGCTGCCCCCACCCCCCGCCCCCCTGCTTTGGGCCAGTCGCCACAACAGGTGCGGCAGCCAGCCACGAGGCCACCCGAGGCAGCCCACCCAGCGCTCCACTCAGCTCACCCGGCCCCTCAGGACCCCCCACAGCACCCCCCACCAGCAGGCCCCCCTCTACCACAACCCCCACCCCGACAGCACACAACCAGCCCCCCACCCCCTGCCCCTTAGCCCCCTTCCAGCCGCCCCCCCCCACCCCCCCCCCCCCCCCCCCCCCCCCCCCCCCCCCAGGCCCAAGCACCACCCAACCAGGCGAGCGCCGCTTGGAAGCCAGCCCACGCACAGCATTTTGATCCCCACTCAGGCTAGGGCTTTCTGCTTTAGAGGCCAGCGCCAACAACAGCCTCAACACCACAACCCCCCACCCCCCCCACCCACCCCCCCCCCAGCCCACACGGGAACCCGCCCCCCCCCTCTGCTCCCCTCCCCCCCTCAGTCTCCACGAAACAGCAGTGTGGTGATGCTGACGAGCTCAAGCTGAAGGCTTACCTAGCTTGGATACCAGTCGCCACATAAAGCCATTTTACCTCGCTGCCCAGCTCAGGCTGAGGGCTCGCCTGCTTGGAGGCTGGTCTCCACGCAGCAGCCGTGTCGTGATGCAGCCCAGTCTCCACGCAGCAGCCGTGACATGATGCGTCCCAACTTAGGCTGAGGTCACCTCTGCTTCAGAGGCCAGTCTCCACCCAGCAGCCGTGACGTGATGCTGCCCAGCTCACACTGAGGGCTCGTCTGCTTAGGAGTCCGGTCTCCACGCAGCGGCTCCTGATAATGCCCAGCTTAGGCTGAGGGCCCTGTTGCTTTGGAGGCTAGTCCCCATGCAGCAGCCAATGTTGTTATGCAGCCCATCTCAGGCCGAGGGCTCTGCTGATTTGTAGGCAAGGTTCCACCCAGAAGCCGTGTCGTGATGCTGACCAGCTCAGGCTGAGGGCTCGCCTGCTTTTTAAACCAGTTTCCATACAACGGCCGTGTTGTAATGCTGACCAGCTCAGGCTTGGGGCTCGCCTGGTCTGGAGGCCAATCTCTATGCAGAAGCTGTCTCGTGATGCGGTCCAGTTCAGGCTGAGGGCTCTAATGATTTAGAGGCAAGTTTCCACCCAGCAGCCGTGATGTGATGCTGACCAGGTCAGGCTGACTGCTTGCCTGCTTGGACGCCAGTCTTCACGCAGCATCTGTGTCATGATGCTGCCCAGCTCAGCCTGAGGGCTCACCTGATTGGGTGCCAGTCTCTACGCAAAACGTGGTGGTGAGAGAGCTCAGGCTGAGGGCTTGTCTTGTTTGGATACCAGTCGCCACATACAGCTGTGTCACCTGCCTGCCCAGCTCAGGCTGAGGATTCGCCTACTTGGAGGCCAGTCTCTATACAGCAGCCGTGTCGTGATGCTGCCCAGCTCAGGCTGAGGGCACTGCTGCATTGGAGGCCAGTTTCCACGCAGCAGTTGTGTCCTGATGCATCACAGTCTCCACGCAGCAGCCGTGACGTGATGCTGCCCAGCTCACACTGAGGGCCCGTATGCTTAGGAGGCTAGTCTCCACGCAGTAGCTTTGTGTTGATGTTGCCCAGCTCAGGCTGAGGGCTCGCCACACCCGGGTCACCAGGCTCCCGGGCTAAGGCCCAGGATTCACCTTCTTGGAGGCCAGTCACCACGCACAACTCTGTCACAAGGCTGCACTGCTCGGGCTGACGACTGACGTCGTGTTGTGATGCTGCCCGGCTCAAGCTGAGGTCTCACCTGCTGTGGAGCCCAGTCTCCACTCAGCAGCCATGTGATAATGCTGCCCAGCTCAAGCTGAGGGTTGTCCTGCTTGGAAGCCAGGCTCCACCCAGCAGCCTTGTCGTTATGCTGCCCAGCTCAGGCTTAGGGCTCTGCTGATTTAGAGGCAAGTTTCCACCCAGCAGCTGTGCACACCAAACACTCGTAATGCTGCCCAGCTCAGGCTGACAGCTCGCTTGCTTAGATGGCAGTCTCCACGCAACAGCCTTGTGGTGAAACAAATCAACTCAGGCTTAATGTTCACCTGCTTGGATTCCAGTCGCCATGCACAATTGGGAACCTGGCTACGTGGCTCAGGCTGAGGGCTCATCTGCTTGGAGGCCAATCGTCATGCATAGCACTGTCCCCAAGCTGCCCAGCTCACACTGAGGGCCCGTATTCTTTGTAGTCCAATCTCCATGCAGCAGCCGTGTCGTGATGCTGCCCAGCTCAGGCTGAGGGTTCTGCTGATTTGGAGGCCAGTCTCCACACAACAACCTTGTCCTGATGCTACCTAGATCAGGTTGAGGGCTTACCTGCTTTGGAGGCTAATAACTACGCAGCAGCTGTGTCATGAGGCTGCCCAGCTCAGCCTGAGGGCTCACCTGATTGGATGCCAGTCTCCACACGACAGCTGTGACGTGATTCTGCCCAGCTCAGGCCGAGGGCTCTGCTGCTTTGAAGGCCAGTCTTCATACAGCAGCCATGTCGTTATGCTGCCCAGATCAGGCTGAGGGCTCTGTTGCTTTGGAGACCAGTCTCCACACAACAATCTTGTCCTGATGTTACCTAGTTCAGGCTAAGGGCTCTGCTGCTTTGGAGGCCAATCTCCATGCAACAGCCGTGTTGTAATGCTGACCAGCTCAGGCTGAGGGCTCACCTGCTGGAGGCCATTCTACATGTAGCATCAGTGTGGTGATGCTGCCCAGGTCAGGCTGAGGGCTATGCTGCTTTGGAGGCCAGTCGCCATACAACAGGCTTGTCGTGATACAGCCTAGCTCAGACAGATGGCTCACCTGGTCTGGAGGCTAGTCTCCACGCTGCAGCTGTGTCTCCACTCAGGCTCAGCTCTGGCTGAGGGCTCGCCTGCTTTGGAGGAAAGTTTCCACCCAGCAGCAGTGACCTGAATCTTCCCAGCTCACGCTGAAGGCCCTTCTCCTCTGGAGGCCAGCCATGTGGTTATGCTGCCCAGCTGAGGCTGAGGATTCACCTGCATTGGAGGCAAGTCTCCAAGCAGCAGCCGTGTTATGCATCCCAGCTCAAGCTGAGGGCTCTGCTACTTTGGAGGCCAGTCGCCATACAACAGCCGTGTTGTGATGCTGACCAACTCAGTTTGAGTGCTCGCCTGCTTGGAGTCCAGTCTCTACGCAGCATGCATGTCATAACGCTGCCCAGCTCAGACTGAGGGCTCAACTGATTGGATGCCAGTCTCCATGCAAAAGCCGTGACGTGATGCTGCCCAGTTCAAGCTGAGGGCTCACCTGCTCTTGAGGCCGGTCTCCATGCAGCGGCCATTTCCTGATAATGCCCAGTTCAGGCTGAGGGCTCTGTTGCTTTGGAGGCCAGTTTCCACGCAGCAGCTCTGTCGTGATGCATCCTAGGCTCCACACAGCACCCGTGTCGTGATGGGTCCCAACTCAGGCTGAGTGCTTGCCTGCTTGGAAGCCAGTCTCCACGCAGCAGCTATGTTTTGATGCTGCCCAGCTCAGGCTGAGGGCTTTGCTGCTTTAGAGGCCAGTCGCCATACAACAGCCTTGTCGTGATACAGCCTAGTACAGATAGATGGCTTGCCTGGTCTGGAGCCTAGTCTCCACCCAGCAGCTGTGATGTGATGTTTCCCAGCTCACACTGAGGGCCTGTCTGCTCTGGAGGCCAGTCTCCACACAGCAGCCGTTTTGTGATGCTGACCAACTCAGTTTGAGTGCTCGCCTGCTTGAAGTCCAGTCTCGACGCAGCAGCCATGTGGTAATGCTGCCCAGCTGAGGCTGAGGGCTCACCTGCTTTGGAGGCGAATTTCAACCTAGCAGCTGTGATGTGATGCTGACCAGGTCAGGCTGACTTCTTGCCTGCGTGGACGCCAGTCTCCACGCAGCATCTGTGTCACGATGCTACCCAGCTCAGCCTGAGGGCTCACCTGATTGGGTGCCAGTCTTCTCGCAACAGCAGTGTGGTGGTGCTGATGAGCTCAGCCTGAGGGCTCTCTTGCCTGGAGACCAGTCACCACGCAGAGCCATGTCACCCGTCTGGCCAGCTCAGGCTGCTTTGGAGGCCAGTCTTCACACAGCAGCCATGTCATTATGCAGCCCAGCTCAGGCCAAGGGCTATGCTGATTTGGAGGCAAGTTTCCACCCAGAAGCCGTGACGTGATGCTGTCCAGCTCAGGCTAAAGGCTGCTGCTTTGAGGCCCCCCCCGGCTCGCCTGCTTTGGATACCAGTTTCCACACAACAGCCGTGTTGTAATGCTGACCAGCTCAGGCTGAGGGCTCTGCTCCTTTGGAGGCTAGTCACCATACAACAGCCTTGTCGTGATACAGCCTAGCTCAGACAGATGGCTCGCCTATCTGGAGGCTAGCTCCACCCACCACACCCCCCATATCGGCGCTCCCACCGGCTGAGGGCCTGTGCTTCCATCCCCCGCCTTCTCATCTACCCAGCACCAGCCACACAACTTTATTTGTGACCAGCTCAGCCGGGCCAGCTGCTTTGGAGTCTAGTCTTTACGCACAGCTGTGTCGTAATCTCCCAGCTCAGGCTGAGGGCTCACCTGCTTGTATTCGGTCGCCTACCATATTAATTACTCTTTCCTTATTACAAAATATAGACCATCTACACTTCCCCCTTTATATTTGTGCCTTTTTAGCTTACTACAACTATTTACTACATAACACACTCTTTACTAAGCTAAAGAACCTTGTCTGTCCTTTACACTCTATTTATCGTAACTACAACCTTCCTCCTCAGCTGCTCACCCCACATAATCAGGAATAGGCACATCGTCCTTCCCACCTCTATGTAAATTTTTTATGCTGTTTTACTGCCTTTCCCAAAATCACTATTAATTTTTTCCAAACCATTTCTTTTTAACATAATTACTACACCAAACGCAGTTTGCATTTGGAGGAGAAAAAGTTGTAGCTATTTGTGGTAAAACAACGGTTTTAATGAAATTATTACTATAAGAGTTCATCTTCGGAAGCACATCTCATAAAATTTTATAAAACTATGTTGTTGGTCCTTTCCTTTATGCATTTCCAGCATACCATGTTCTGTGAGAGGTACATGTTTCTCATAATCAACATTTAGTGTGTGGTGTGGAAAAACGCGTTTCTGTGTATTTTGGACGAGAAATGCAATTTTACCTAGGTTAGCGTGAAAACTGTTTTTTCATGATTGATCACAAATATGGTTTCATGCTTATACATATTATGTGCAATTTATAAAACATTTCTGTCATATCACCATATGTTTCCAGTCATTATTTAGAACAGTTCCAATTTGAGTGTAATGGGGAAAAAAGGTTCTTAGGACTTAGGAAAATAACTTAGCTAGTTAGCGGTAAACCGGTTAAGATATTACACAAAATTATGACACTTTATTTAAATCTCTCCATCTTCCTACACTTCTGAATGACGGTTTCTAATTTTTTTATAAAAAGCTCTTATTCCAGCGCATCTAATTAATTCATATTTCTCTAAATCAACTTTTGAGTGGTTGCTGTGGAATAAGGCGTTTCTGTGTGATTTTTGACGTGAAATGCAGGTTTACGTAGTTTAAATGTGAAAACTACGGCATTGCATGAAATTGATCACAGAATGAAGATTTCAAGCTTCCATACGCATATTCATGTCAATTTTATAAAACTATGTTTTCTGTCATAACCATCCTGTGCTGTATGTTTGCAAGTGGCACTGATGTTTCTTAAAAAGTTTGAGTGGTTGCTGTGGAAAAACGCGTTTCTGTGGGATTTTTGACGAGAAATGCAGGTTTACCTAGGTTAGCGGTGAAAACTACGGTTTTGTACATGAAACTATAACAGCATACAGTTTCATGTATGGAGACACGTTGTCATGTAAATGTTATAAAACTGCTTTTCTGTCATAGCCATCCGCTATAGTATGTATCCAGTGACACTGTTTTTCTGTGAGGAAAATGACAGGTGTTTCTTAGAAAACAGGGTCAAGAAAAATTAGTTTAATGTGGAAAAACGCGTTGGGCATTACAACAAAATTATTCTCTCTACTCCCTATATATTCACAACAAAAAAATATTAATGAAAAGCTTCTAAAAACATCCTTATCATTTATATTCAAAACCTTTAAACGCATTTTCATTTGAAATGTTATAAAACTATGTTATCTCTCAAGTTCATCCTGTTTTGCATGTTTCCAGTCATGTGGATGTGTTTCTATGACGAAATGACATGTTTCTCACATAAAGCAATATTTGAGTGCAATGTTATAAAACTTTTAAAATCTTCATCCTCAGAAGCACATGTACATGTCGCATGGTATAAAGCTGAGATATCTGTCACATTTGTCCTGCTTTGCATGTTTCCAGTCTTATAAGATTCTTATCTTATATGACTTATATATTCCTTTATTAGTCCCACAGTGGAGAAATACACGTTACAGCAGCAAAGTGGATATAAACAAGATGCATAGATTTTTAAAAAAGTATTAATACAAATAAAATAATATATACACAGTAGAAAAGTAAAGCTAAAATATGTCCAGCATATTAAATAATTGTCCAGTTTCTATGATTGAAGAGATGATATAATTTCACACATGAGTTCTTATTGCACTTTGTGTCCGGTCAGTTTGTTGTGAATGTTTATGTGTTCTTCTGGGAGCAGTGCTGGTTGTAGAGTCTAACAGCTTGATTGATTTGATTGATTGTGAATTTCCCCACTGTGGGACCAATAAAGGAATATCTTATCTTATCTTATTGATGTGTTTCTGTGAAGAGGTGACATGTTTCTTACAGATTTCAAAATTTGAGTGTGTGGTGTGGAAAATGTTGTTTCTGTGAACACTTGGAGGAGAAATGAACTTGTGACTAGATTTTCGGTTAAAACTACGGTTCAGCTCAGACTGAGTGCTCACTTGCTTGGAAGCAAATCGCCATGCACAGCACTGTCACCAAGCTGCCCAGGTCAAGCTGAGGGCTTGCCTGCTTTGGAGCCCAGTCTCCACTCAGCAGCCGTGTGATAATGCTGCCCAGCTCAAGCTGAGGGTTGTCCTGTTTTGGAGCCCAGTCTCCACGCAGCAGCCATGTCATGATGCTGCCCAGCTCAGGCTGAGGGCTCACCTGCTTTGGATACCAGTCTCTATGCAGCAGGTGTGTCGTGATGCTGACCAGCTCAGGCCGAGGGCTCACCTGCTTTGGAGGCCAATCTCCACGCAGCAGCAGTGTGGTGATGCAGACTAACTCAGGCTGAGGGCTCGCCTGCTTTGGATACCAGTCTCCATACAACAGCCGTGTTGTAATGCTGACCAGCTCAGGCTTGGGGCTCGCCTGGTCTGGAGGTCAGTCTCCATGCAGAAGCCGTGTCATGATACTGCCCAGCTCAAGCTGAGGGCTCTGTTGTTTTGGAGGCCAGTCGCCACACAACAGCCTTGTCGTAATACAGCCTAGCTCAGACAGATGGCTCGCCTGGTCTGGAGGCTAGTCTCCACCCAGCAGCTGTGACGTGATGCTGACCAACTCAGCTTGTGTGCTCACCTGCTTGGAGTCCAGTCTCTACGCAGCAGCCATGTCGTGATGCCGTCCAGCTCAGGCTGAGGGCTCACCTGCTTTCAAGGCCGGTCTCCATGCAGTGGCCATGTCCTGATAATGCCCAGCTCAGGCTGAGGGCTCTTTTGCTTTGGAGGCCAGTCTCCACGCAGCAGCTGTGTCGTGATGCGTCCCAACTCAGGCTGAGGGCACTGCTGCTTTGGAGGCCCAGCTCCATGCAGCAGCCATGTCGTGATGCAGCCGAGATCAGCTGACGGCTGTCTTGCCTGCCAACCCACCCCCTCACCACCCACATACTCTGCTGTGCAGCTACCACACAGCACCTGTATGCACCACCAGCCGGCCCTTGACAAGTTCCACCCAGAAGCCTGCTACCCCCACTCACCTAGGCCCCTCTTTGGCCGCTCCACCACGGCTGTCTATGCTGACCAGCTCAGGCTGAGCCCCTCTTGGAGGCCGGTCTCCACGCAGCAGCCGTGTCGTGATTCAGCCAAGATCAGGCTGAGGGCTGTCTTGCCTGGAGACCAGTCACCACGCACATCCATGTCACCAGTCTGGCAAGCTCAGGCCGAGGGCTCTGCTGATTTGTAGGCAAGGTTCCACCCAGCAGCCGTGATGTGATGCTGACCAGGTCAGGCTGACTGCTTGCCTGCTTGGATGCCAGTCTTCCTGCAGCATCTGTGTCATGATGCTGCCCAGCTCAGCCTGAGGGCTCAGCCTGAGGGCTCAGCCTGAGGGCTCAGCCTGAGGGCTCAGCCTGAGGGCTCAGCCTGAGGGCTCAGCCTGAGGGCTCAGCCTGATTGGGTGCCAGTCTCCACGCAACAGCAGTGTGGTGGTGCAGCCGAGATCAGGCTGAGGGCTCTCTTGCCTGGAGACCAGTCACCAGGCACAGCCATGTCACCAGTCTGGCCAGCTCAGGCTTAGGGTACTGCTGCTTTGGAGGCCAGTCTTCACACAGCAGCCATGTTGTTATGCAGCCCATCTCAGGCCAAGGGCTCTGCTGATATGGAGGCAAGGTTCCACCCAGAAGCCGTGTCGTGATGCTGACCATTTCAGGCTGAGGGTTCACCTGCTTTGGATACCAGTTTCCATACAACACCGTGTTGTAATGCTGACCAGCTCAGGCTGACTGCTTGCCTGCTTAAACACCAATCTCCATGCAGCATCTGTGCCATGATGATGAGGCTGAGGGTTCGCGTACTTGGAGGCTGGTCTCCATGCAGCAGCCCTGTCGTGATGCAGCCGAGATCAGGCCAAGGGCTCTGGTGATTTGGAGGAAAGTTTCCATCCAGAAGCTGTGGCGTGATGCTGCCCAGCTCACACTGAGGGCCCGTGTGCTTTGGAGGCCAGTCTTCACGCAGCAGGCGTGTTGTGATGCTGACCAGCTCAGGCTGAATGCTCACCTGCTTGAAGGCTAGTCTCCACGCAGCAGCCATGTTGTGATGCTGCCCAGCTCAGGCTAAAGGCTATGCTGCTTTGGAGGCCTGTCTCCATACAACAGCCTAGTCGTGTTACAGCCTAGCTTAGACAGATGGCTCGCCTGGTCTGGAGGCTAGTCTCCACCCAGCAGCTGTGACGTGATGCTTCCCAGCTCATGGTGAGGGCCCGTGTGCTCTGGAGGCCAGTCTCCACACAGCATCCGTGTCGTGATGCTGACCAACTCAGTTTGAGTGCTCACCTGCTTGGAGGCCAGTCATCATGCAGCAGGTTTGTCGTAATGCTGACCAGCTCAGGCCGAGGGCTCACCTGCTTTGGAGGCCAATCTCCACGCAGTAGCTGTATCGTTATGCAGCCCAGCTCAGGCTGATGGCTCTGTTGCTTTGGAGAGCCAGTCGCCACACAACAACCTTGTCCTGATGCTAACCAACTCAGGTTGAGGACTTACCTGCTTTGGAGGCTAATAGCCACGCAGCAGCTGTCTCAAAATTCTGCCCAGCTCAGCCTGAGGGCTCAGCCTGATTGGATGCCAGTCTCCATGAAACAGCAGCGTGGTGATGCTGACGAGCTCAAGCTGAAGGCTTACCTAGCTTGGATACGAAGAAGAAGATATTCCTTTATTAGTCCCGCTAGGGGAAATTCAATTTTTTCACTCTGTTAACTTATACACACACATGCACAAACAGGTCCATACATACAACAATTGGAGAGATGTCAGAGTGAGGGGGCTGCTCCTGACAAGCGCCCCGAGCAGTTGGGGGGTTTGGTGCCTTGCTCAGGGGCACCTCGGCAGTGCCCAAGAGGTAAACTGGCACCTCTCCAGCTACCAGTTCACACTCAGTTCTTGGTCCATGTCGGGACTTGAACCGGTGACCCTCCGGTTCCCAAGCGAACTCCCTACAGACTGAGCTACTGCCGCCCCCAGTCGCCACATAAAGCCATTTCACCTCGCTGCCCAGCTCAGGCTGAGGGCTCGCCTGCTTGGAGGCTGGTCTTCACACAGCAGCCGTGTCGTGATGCAGCCCAGTCTCCACGCAGCAGCCGTGACATGATGCGTCCCAACTCAGGCTGAGGGCACTGCTGCTTTGGAGGCTGGTCTCCATGCAGCAGCCGAGTCGTGATGCAGCCCAGTCACCATGCAGCAGCCGTGACATGATGCGTCCCAACTCAGGCTGAGGACACTGCTGCTTTGGAGGCTGGTCTCCACGCAGTAGCCGTGTTGTGATGCCGACCAGCTCAGGCTGAGGGCTCGCCTGGTCTGGAGGCTAGTCTCCACCCAGCAGCTGTGATGTGATGCTTCCCAGTTCACGGTGAGGGCCCGTGTGTTCTGGAGTCCAGTCTCTACACAGCAGCCATGTCGTGATGCTGCCCAGCTCAGGCTGAGGGCTCACCTGCTTTCAAGGCCGGTCTCCATGCAGCGGCCATGTCCTGATAATTCCCAGCTCAGACTGAGGGCCCGTCTGCTTTGGAGGCCAGTCTTCACGCAGCAGCTGTGTCGTAATGCTGACCAGCTCAGTTTGTGTGCTCGCCTGCTTGGAGTAAAGTCTCTACGCTGCAACCGTGTCGTGATGCTGCCCAGCTCAGGCTGAGGGCTCACCTGCTTTCAAGGCTGGTCTCCATGCAGCGGCCATGTCCTGATAATGCCCAGCTTAGGCTGAGGGCCCTGTTGCTTTGGAGGCTAGTCCCCATGCAGCAGCCATGTTGTTATGCAGCCCATCTCAGGCCGAGGGCTCTGCTGATTTGTAGGCAAGGTTCCACCCAGAAGCCGTGTCGTGATGCTGACCAGCTCAGGCTGAGGGCTCGCCTGCTTTTGTTTTTAAACCAGTTTCCATACAACGGCCGTGTTGTAATGCTGACCAGCTCAGGCTTGGGGCTCGCCTGGTCTGGAGGCCAATCTCTATGCAGAAGCTGTCTCGTGATGCGGTCCAGTTCAGGCTGAGGGCTCTAATGATTTAGAGGCAAGTTTCCACCCAGCAGCCGTGATGTGATGCTGACCAGGTCAGGCTGACTGCTTGCCTGCTTGGACGCCAGTCTTCACGGAGCATCTGTGTCATGATGCTGCCCAGCTCAGCCTGAGGGCTCACCTGATTGGGTGCCAGTCTCTACGCAAAAGCAGTGTGGTGGTGCTGACGAGCTCAGGCTGAGGGCTTGTCTTGTTTGGATACCAGTCGCCACATACAGCTGTGTCACCTGCCTGCCCAGCTCAGGCTGAGGGTTCGCCTACTTGGAGGCCAGTCTCTATACAGCAGCCGTGTCGTGATGCTGCCCAGCTCAGGCTGAGGGCACTGCTGCATTGGAGGCCAGTTTCCACGCAGCAGTTGTGTCCTGATGCATCACAGTCTCCACGCAGCAGCCTTGACGTGATGCTGCCCAGCTCACACTGAGGGCCCGTATGCTTAGGAGGCTAGTCTCCACGCAGTAGCTTTGTGTTGATGTTGCCCAGCTCAGGCTGAGGGCTCGCCACACCCGGGTCACCAGGCTCCCGGGCTAAGGCCCAGGATTCACCTTCTTGGAGGCCAGTCACCACGCACAACTCTGTCACAAGGCTGCACTGCTCGGGCTGACGACTGACGTCGTGTTGTGATGCTGCCCGGCTCAAGCTGAGGTCTCACCTGCTGTGGAGCCCAGTCTCCACTCAGCAGCCATGTGATAATGCTGCCCAGCTCAAGCTGAGGGTTGTCCTGCTTGGAAGCCAGGCTCCACCCAGCAGCCTTGTCGTTATGCTGCCCAGCTCAGGCTGAGGGCTCTGCTGATTTAGAGGCAAGTTTCCACCCAGCAGCTGTGACGTGATGCTGCCCAGTTCACACTGAGGGCCCGTCTGCTTAGCAGGCCAGTCTCCACGCAGCAGCTGTGCCATGATGCTGACCAACTCAGGCTGAGTGCTCGCCTGCTTGGAGGCCAATCTCCACGCAGCAGCCATGTCGTGATGCTACCCTCAGGTTGAGGGCTTCCCTGCTTTGGGGACTAATAACCACGCAGCAGCTGTGTCACGATGCGTCCCAGCTCAGCCTGAGGCCTCACCTGATTGGATGCCAGTCTCCACGTACCAGCAGCGTGGTGATGCTGACTAGCTCAGACTGAGGGCTTGCCTAGCTTAGATACCAATCACCACATACAGCCATGTCACCTCGATGCCCAGCTCAGGCTGAGGGCTTGCCTGCTTGTAGGCCAGTCGCAACGCAGTAGCTTTGTGTTGATGTTGCCCAGCTCAGGCTGAGGGCTCGCCGCACCCGGGTGACCAGGCTCCCGGGCTAAGGCCTAGGATTTTCCTTCTTGGAGGCCAGTCACCACGCACAGCTCTGTCACAAGGCTGCATTGCTCGGGCTGACGACTTGCCTGCTTGGAGTCCAGTCTCCACACAACAGCTGTGTCGTAATGCTGCCCAGCTCAGGCTGACAGCTCGCTTGCTTAGATGGCAGTCTCCACGCAACAGCCTTGTGGTGAAACAAATCAACTCAGGCTTAATGTTCACCTGCTTGGATTCCAGTCGCCATGCACAATTGGGAACCTGGCTACCTGGCTCAGGCTGAGGGCTCATCTGCTTGGAGGCCAATCGCCATGCATAGCACTGTCCCCAAGCTGCCCTGCTCACACTGAGGGCCCGTATTCTTTGTAGTCCAATCTCCATGCAGCAGCCGTGTCGTGATGCTGCCCAGCTCAGGCTGAGGGTTCTGCTGATTTGGAGGCCAGTCTCCACACAACAACCTTGTCCTGATGCTACCTAGATCAGGTTGAGGGCTTACCTGCTTTGGAGGCTAATAACTATGCAGCAGCTGTGTCATGAGGCTGCCCAGCTCAGCCTGAGGGCTCACCTGATTGGATGCCAGTCTCCACACGACAGCTGTGACGTGATTCTGCCCAGCTCAGGCCGAGGGCTCTGCTGTTTTGACGGCCAGTCTTCATACAGCAGCCATGTCGTTATGCTGCCCAGATCAGGCTGAGGGCTCTGTTGCTTTGGAGACCAGTCTCCACACAACAATCTTGTCCTGATGTTACCTAGTTCAGGCTAAGGGCTCTGCTGCTTTGGAGGCCAATCTCCATGCAACAGCCGTGTTGTAATGCTGACCAGCTCAGGCTGAGGGCTCACCTGCTGGAGGCCATTCTACATGTAGCATCAGTGTGGTGATGCTGCCCAGGTCAGGCTGAGGGCTATGCTGCTTTGGAGGCCAGTCGCCATACAACAGGCTTGTCGTGATACAGCCTAGCTCAGACAGATGGCTCACCTGGTCTGGAGGCTAGTCTCCACGCTGCAGCTGTGTCTCCACTCAGGCTCAGCTCTGGCTGAGGGCTCGCCTGCTTTGGAGGAAAGTCTCCACCCAGCAGCAGTGACCTGAATGTTCCCAGCTCACGCTGAAGGCCCTTCTCCTCTGGAGGCCAGTCTCCACACAGCAGCCTTGTCGTGATGCTGTTCAGCTCAGTCTGAGTGCTCGCCTGCTTGGAGGCCAGTCTCTACGCAGCAGCCATGTCGTGATGCTGTTCAGCCCAGGCTGAGGACTCTGTTTGCTTTGGAGGCCAGTCTCCACGCAGCAGCTATGTCACCAGCCTGCCAGCTCAGGCTGAGGGCCATCTGCTTTGGATACAGTTATCTTCGCAACACCTGTGTCGTGGTGCAGCCCAGCTCAGGCTGAGTGCCCGTCTGCTCTGGAGGCCAGCCATGTGGTTATGCTGCCCAGCTGAGGCTGAGGGTTCACCTGCATTGGAGGCAAGTCTCCAAGCAGCAGCCATGTTATGCATCCCAGCTCAAGCTGAGGGCTCTGCTGCTTTGGAGGCCAGTCGCCATACAACAGCCGTGTTGTGATGCTGACCAACTCAGTTTGAGTGCTCGCCTGCTTGGAGTCCAGTCTCTACGCAGCATGCATGTCATAACGCTGCCCAGCTCAGACTGAGGGCTCTATTGCTTTGGAGGCTAGTCTCCATGCAGCAGTTGTCTCATGATGCTTCCGAGCTCAGCCTGAGGGCTCACCTGATTGTGCCAGCTCCCCGCAACACCTTCGTGACTACCAACCCATTTACCACCTATTGCCAGCCCATCAAAAGCCGTGACGGATGCTCCCACTCAAGCTAGGCTCACCTGCTCTTGAGGCCGGTCTCCATGCAGCGGCCATTTCCTGATAATGCCCAGTTCAGGCTGAGGGCTCTGTTGCTTTGGAGGCCAGTTTCCACGCAGCAGCTCTGTCGTGATGCATCCTAGGCTCCACACAGCACCCGTGTCGTGATGGGTCCCAACTCAGGCTGAGTGCTTGCCTGCTTGGAAGCCAGTCTCCACGCAGCAGCTATGTTTTGATGCTGCCCAGCTCAGGCTGAGGGCTTTGCTGCTTTAGAGGCCAGTCGCCATACATCAGCCTTGTCGTGATACAGCCTAGTACAGATAGATGGCTTGCCTGGTCTGGAGCCTAGTCTCCACCCAGCAGCTGTGATGTGATGTTTCCCAGCTCACGCTGAGGGCCTGTCTGCTCTGGAGGCCAGTCTCCACACAGCAGCCGTGTTGTGATGCTGACCAACTCAGTTTGAGTACTCGCCTGCTTGAAGTCCAGTCTCAACGCAGCAGCCATGTGGTTATGCTGCCCAGCTGAGGCTGAGGGCTCACCTGCTTTGGAGGCGAATTTCAACCTAGCAGCTGTGATGTGATGCTGACCAGGTCAGGCTGACTTCTTGCCTGCGTGGACGCCAGTCTCCACGCAGCATCTGTGTCACGATGCTACCCAGCTCAGCCTGAGGGCTCACCTGATTGGGTGCCAGTCTTCTCGCAACAGCAGTGTGGTGGTGCTGACGAGCTCAGCCTGAGGGCTCTCTTGCCTGGAGACCAGTCACCACGCAGAGCCATGTCACCCGTCTGGCCAGCTCAGGCTGCTTTGGAGGCCAGTCTTCACACAGCAGCCATGTCATTATGCAGCCCAGCTCAGGCCAAGGGCTCGCCTGCTTTGGATACCAGTTTCCACACAATAGCCGTGTTGTAATGCTGACCAGCTCAGGCTGAGGGCTCTGCTCCTTTGGAGGCTAGTCGCCATACAACAGCCTTGTCGTGATACAGCCTAGCTCAGACAGATGGCTCGCCTGGTCTGGAGGCTAGTCTCCACCCAGCAGCTGTGACGTAATGCTTCCCAGCTCATGGTGAGGGCCCGTGTGCTCTGGAGGCCAGTCTCCACACAGCATCCGTGTTGTAATGCTGACCAGCTCAGGCTGAGGGCTCTGCTCCTTTGGAGGCTAGTCGCCACACAACAACCTTGTCCTGATGCTAACCAACTCAGGTTGAGGACTTACCTGCTTTGGAGGCTAATAGCCACGCAGCAGCTGTCTCAAAATTCTGCCCAGCTCAGCCTGAGGGCTCAGCCTGATTGGATGCCAGTCTCCATGAAACAGCAGTGTGGTGATGCTGACGAGCTCAAGCTGAAGGCTTACCTAGCTTGGATACCAGTCGCCACATAAAGCCATTTCACCTCGCTGCCCAGCTCAGGCTGAGGGCTCGCCTGCTTGGAGGCTGGTCTCCATGCAGCAGCCGTGTCGTGATGCAGCCCAGTCTCCACGCAGCAGCTGTGACATGATGCGTCCCAACTCAGGCTGAGGGCACTGCTGCTTTGGAGGCTGGTCTCCATGCAGCAGCCGAGTCGTGATGCAGCCCAGTCACCATGCAGCAGCCGTGACATGATGCGTCCCAACTCAGGCTGAGGACACTGCTGCTTTGGAGGCTGGTCTCCACGCAGTAGCCGTGTTGTGATGCCGACCAGCTCAGGCTGAGGGCTCGCCTGGTCTGGAGGCTAGTCTCCACCCAGCAGCTGTGACGTGATGCTTCCCAGTTCACGGTGAGGGCCCGTGTGCTCTGGAGTCCAGTCTCTACACAGCAGCCATGTCGTGATGCTGCCCAGCTCAGGCTGAGGCTGAGGGCTCACCTGCTTTCAAGGCCGGTCTCCATGCAGCGGCCATGTCCTGATAATGCCCAGCTCAGGCCGAGGGCTCACCTGCTTTGGAGGCCAATCTCCACGCAGCAGCCATATCGTTATGCAGCCCAGCTCAGGCTGATGGCTCATTTGCTTTGGAGGCCAGTCGCCACACAACAACCTTGTCCTGATGCTAACCAACTCAGGTTGAGGACTTTCCTGCTTTGGAGGCTAATAGCCACGCAGCAGCTGTCTCATAATGCTGCCCAGCTCAGCCTGAGGGCTCACCTGATTGGATTCCAGTCTCCACGAAACAGCAGTGTGGTGATGCTGACGAGCTCAAGCTGAAGGCTTACCTAGCTTGGATACCAGTCGCCACATAAAGCCATTTTACCTCGCTGCCCAGCTCAGGCTGAGGGCTCGCCTGCTTGGAGGCTGGTCTCCACGCAGCAGCCGTGTCGTGATGCAGCCCAGTCTCCACGCAGCAGCCGTGACATGATGCGTCCCAACTTAGGCTGAGGTCACCTCTGCTTCAGAGGCCAGTCTCCACCCAGCAGCCGTGACGTGATGCTGCCCAGCTCACACTGAGGGCTCGTCTGCTTAGGAGTCCGGTCTCCACGCAGCGGCTCCTGATAATGCCCAGCTTAGGCTGAGGGCCCTGTTGCTTTGGAGGCTAGTCCCCATGCAGCAGCCATGTTGTTATGCAGCCCATCTCAGGCCGAGGGCTCTGCTGATTTGTAGGCAAGGTTCCACCCAGAAGCCGTGTCGTGATGCTGACCAGCTCAGGCTGAGGGCTCGCCTGCTTTTTAAACCAGTTTCCATACAACGGCCGTGTTGTAATGCTGACCAGCTCAGGCTTGGGGCTCGCCTGGTCTGGAGGCCAATCTCTATGCAGAAGCTGTCTCGTGATGCGGTCCAGTTCAGGCTGAGGGCTCTAATGATTTAGAGGCAAGTTTCCACCCAGCAGCCGTGATGTGATGCTGACCAGGTCAGGCTGACTGCTTGCCTGCTTGGACGCCAGTCTTCACGCAGCATCTGTGTCATGATGCTGCCCAGCTCAGCCTGAGGGCTCACCTGATTGGGTGCCAGTCTCTACGCAAAAGCAGTGTGGTGGTGCTGACGAGCTCAGGCTGAGGGCTTGTCTTGTTTGGATACCAGTCGCCACATACAGCTGTGTCACCTGCCTGCCCAGCTCAGGCTGAGGATTCGCCTACTTGGAGGCCAGTCTCTATACAGCAGCCGTGTCGTGATGCTGCCCAGCTCAGGCTGAGGGCACTGCTGCATTGGAGGCCAGTTTCCACGCAGCAGTTGTGTCCTGATGCATCACAGTCTCCACGCAGCAGCCGTGACGTGATGCTGCCCAGCTCACACTGAGGGCCCGTATGCTTAGGAGGCTAGTCTCCACGCAGTAGCTTTGTGTTGATGTTGCCCAGCTCAGGCTGAGGGCTCGCCACACCCGGGTCACCAGGCTCCCGGGCTAAGGCCCAGGATTCACCTTCTTGGAGGCCAGTCACCACGCACAACTCTGTCACAAGGCTGCACTGCTCGGGCTGACGACTGACGTCGTGTTGTGATGCTGCCCGGCTCAAGCTGAGGTCTCACCTGCTGTGGAGCCCAGTCTCCACTCAGCAGCCATGTGATAATGCTGCCCAGCTCAAGCTGAGGGTTGTCCTGCTTGGAAGCCAGGCTCCACCCAGCAGCCTTGTCGTTATGCTGCCCAGCTCAGGCTTAGGGCTCTGCTGATTTAGAGGCAAGTTTCCACCCAGCAGCTGTGTCGTAATGCTGCCCAGCTCAGGCTGACAGCTCGCTTGCTTAGATGGCAGTCTCCACGCAACAGCCTTGTGGTGAAACAAATCAACTCAGGCTTAATGTTCACCTGCTTGGATTCCAGTCGCCATGCACAATTGGGAACCTGGCTACGTGGCTCAGGCTGAGGGCTCATCTGCTTGGAGGCCAATCGTCATGCATAGCACTGTCCCCAAGCTGCCCAGCTCACACTGAGGGCCCGTATTCTTTGTAGTCCAATCTCCATGCAGCAGCCGTGTCGTGATGCTGCCCAGCTCAGGCTGAGGGTTCTGCTGATTTGGAGGCCAGTCTCCACACAACAACCTTGTCCTGATGCTACCTAGATCAGGTTGAGGGCTTACCTGCTTTGGAGGCTAATAACTACGCAGCAGCTGTGTCATGAGGCTGCCCAGCTCAGCCTGAGGGCTCACCTGATTGGATGCCAGTCTCCACACGACAGCTGTGACGTGATTCTGCCCAGCTCAGGCCGAGGGCTCTGCTGCTTTGAAGGCCAGTCTTCATACAGCAGCCATGTCGTTATGCCGCCCAGATCAGGCTGAGGGCTCTGTTGCTTTGGAGACCAGTCTCCACACAACAATCTTGTCCTGATGTTACCTAGTTCAGGCTAAGGGCTCTGCTGCTTTGGAGGCCAATCTCCATGCAACAGCCGTGTTGTAATGCTGACCAGCTCAGGCTGAGGGCTCACCTGCTGGAGGCCATTCTACATGTAGCATCAGTGTGGTGATGCTGCCCAGGTCAGGCTGAGGGCTATGCTGCTTTGGAGGCCAGTCGCCATACAACAGGCTTGTCGTGATACAGCCTAGCTCAGACAGATGGCTCACCTGGTCTGGAGGCTAGTCTCCACGCTGCAGCTGTGTCTCCACTCAGGCTCAGCTCTGGCTGAGGGCTCGCCTGCTTTGGAGGAAAGTTTCCACCCAGCAGCAGTGACCTGAATCTTCCCAGCTCACGCTGAAGGCCCTTCTCCTCTGGAGGCCAGCCATGTGGTTATGCTGCCCAGCTGAGGCTGAGGATTCACCTGCATTGGAGGCAAGTCTCCAAGCAGCAGCCGTGTTATCATCCCAGCCAGCGGGGCTCTGCACTTTGGAGGCCAGTCGCCAACAACAGCCGTGTTGGACTACCAACTCATTTGAGGCTCGCCTGCTTGGAGCCAGCTCACGCAGCATGCATGCATAACCTCCCACTCAGACTGAGGGCCACTGATTGGAGCCAGCCCATGCACCTACTGACCCCAGCAACACCACCTCTCTTGAGGCCGGTCTCCATGCAGCGCCATTTCCTAAATCCCAGTCAGCTACTCTGTCTTTGGAGCCAGTTTCCACCAGCAGCTCTGTCGGATGCATCCTAGGCCCACACACACCCTTCGTGATGGGCCCAACTCAGGCTGAGCTCCTCTTGGAAGCCAGCCCACGCAGCAGCTATTTTTATCCCCAGCTCAGGCTAGGGCTTTCTCTTTAGAGGCCAGCGCCAACAACAGCCTTTCGGAACAGCCAACAGAAGGCTGCCTGGCTGAGCCAGCTCCACCCAGCACATATTCCCCCACCTACCGCTCCTGGACCAGCCCACACAGCCCTTTTACACCAACCTTACCGCCCTAAGCACCACCACCCGTATGCTCCCAGCTGAGGCTGAGGGCTCACCTGCTTTGGAGGCGAATTTCAACCTAGCAGCTGTGATGTGATGCTGACCAGGTCAGGCTGACTTCTTGCCTGCGTGGACGCCAGTCTCCACGCAGCATCTGTGTCACGATGCTACCCAGCTCAGCCTGAGGGCTCACCTGATTGGGTGCCAGTCTTCTCGCAACAGCAGTGTGGTGGTGCTGATGAGCTCAGCCTGAGGGCTCTCTTGCCTGGAGACCAGTCACCACGCAGAGCCATGTCACCCGTCTGGCCAGCTCAGGCTGCTTTGGAGGCCAGTCTTCACACAGCAGCCATGTCATTATGCAGCCCAGCTCAGGCCAAGGGCTATGCTGATTTGGAGGCAAGTTTCCACCCAGAAGCCGTGACGTGATGCTGTCCAGCTCAGGCTAAAGGCTATGCTGCTTTGGAGGCCAACCTCCTCCCCCCTGGGGCTCGCCTGCTTTGGATACCAGTTTCCACACAACAGCCGTGTTGTAATGCTGACCAGCTCAGGCTGAGGGCTCTGCTCCTTTGGAGGCTAGTCACCATACAACAGCCTTGTCGTGATACAGCCTAGCTCAGACAATGGCTCGCCTGATCTGGAGGCTAGCTCCACCCAGCAGCTTACGTGATGCTTCCCAGCCATATCGTGCTGCTGCCCACTCAGGCTAGGGCCTTTGCTGTGGATCCAGTCGCCACACAGCCGTGTCTCGATCATACCCAGGTCAAGCCAGTGGCCACGAACAACTGTGTAATGTTGTGGACCAGCTCAGGCTCAGGGCCAGTCTGCTTTGGAGTCTAGTCTTTACGCAACAGCTGTGTCGTAATGCTGCCCAGCTCAGGCTGAGGGCTCACCTGCTTGTATGTCGGTCGCCATAACCACATAAATTAATTAGCGTTTTCTTTCCTGAGTGAAATTGTACATTACAAAACAATTATTAAAGAGTTAATAACAATCAGAATTTGCTAGGGTCTACATTGCCCGTGCCTGGAGATGTTTTCAAAAATTGATATATATTTGTGCCTTGTGAGAGTTAGGTCATATAGCATTGTGACACAATCTCATTCAAATAATCTACAGTAGACGTAATCATCCTTTCTATGTAGCTGGAAGCTGGAAATGGGAACATGACATATGTTGCTAGTCCTTTGGTACACTCTATTTGATGAAAAACGTAACTACAACAGCTTGCCTTGCCTGCAGCTTGCTTCAGTCTGCCCACAGTAATCAGGAATAGGCACATCGTGCTTCCCACCTGCTGATGTAAAAAATTGTTATTAATGCAATAGATGTGTTTCTATACTGTCCTTTTCCCAGAAATCTACTATTAAATGTTTCTTGCGCAACAATCCATTTCTGTTTTGAGACATAGAGTATAAGCTAGTTCAGCGGTCAAAACTGCAGTGTTTTGTGTGTGCATTTGGAGGAGAAACACAGTTGTAGCTAGTTTAGTGGTGAAAACAACGGTTTTAAATGAAATTGATTACTGAATGAAGAGTTCATCTTCGGAAGCACATGCTCATGTAAAATTTTATAAAACTATGTTGTTGGTCACATTTGTCCTGTTATGCATGTTTCCAGTCATATCCATGTGTTTCTGTGAGGAGGTGACATGTTTCTCATAGATGTCAACATTTGAGTGTGTGGTGTGGAAAAACGCGTTTCTGTGTGATTTTGGACGAGAAATGCAATTTTACCTAGGTTAGCGGTGAAAACTGTTTTTTCATGTAATTGATCACAGAATGATGGTTTCATGCTTGGATACACATATTCATGTGCAATTTTATAAAACTATGTTTTCTGTCATAATCATCCAGTGTTGTAATGTTTCCAGTCATTGATGTGTTGAGGTAACATGTTTCCAACACATTTGAGTGTGTAATGGGGAAAAAAAGGTTTCTGTGAGGACTTGGAGGAGAAATGAACTTGTAGCTAGTTGAGCGGTGAAAACCGGTTTTACATGATATTGACCACAGAATGACAAATTCATGTATGGAGACACGTTTTCATGTAAAATGTTATTAAATTCTGTCATAGCCATTCTGTCTAGTATGTTTCCAGTGACACTGTTGTGTTTCAGTGAAGAAAATGACAGGTGTTTCACAGAAATCAATTTTTGAGTGTTAGATGTGGAAAAACGCGTTTCTGAGTGCACTTGGAGGAGAAACACATTGCAGCTAATTTTGTGGGGAAAACTACAGTTTAGCGTGAAATTACCACAATAATATTCATCCTTGAACGCATTTTCATTTCAAATGTTCGATGTGTTTCTGTGACGAAATGACATGTTTCTCACATAAATCAACTTTTGAGTGGTTGCTGTGGAATAAGGCGTTTCTGTGTGATTTTTGACGTGAAATGCAGTTTTACCTAGTTTTAAATGTGAAAACTACGGTTTTGTACATGAAACTGATAACAGCATGACAATTTCATGTATGGAGACACGTTTTCATGTGGAATGTTATAAAACTGTCTTTTCTGTCATAGCCATCCGGTCTAGTATGTATCCAGTGACACTGTTGTGTTATTGTGAAGAAATGACAGATGTTTCACAGAAATCAAGTTTTGAGTGTTAGATGTGGAAAAACGCGTTTCTGGGTGCATTTGGAGGAGAAACACAGTTGCAGCTAGTTTAGTGGCGAAAATTACGGTTTTACATGTAATTAACCACAGAATGAATATTTCAACCTCGTAAACGCATTTTCATTTGAAATGTTCTAAAACTATGTTATCTCTCAAGTTCATCCTGTTTTGTATGTTTCCAGTCTCATTGATGTGTTTCTGTGACGAAATGACATGTTTCTCACATAAATCAACTTTTGAGTGGTTGCTGTGGAATAAGGCGTTTCTGTGTGATTTTTGACGTGAAATGCAGGTTTACGTAGTTTAAATGTGAAAACTACGGCATTGCATAAAATTGATCACAGAATGAAGATTTCAAGCTTCCATACGCATATTCATGTGAAATTTTATAAAACTATGTTTTCTGTCATAACCATCGTGTGCTGTATGTTTGCAAGTGGCACTGATGTTTCTATAAAAAGTTTGAGTGGTTGCTGTGGAAAAACGCGTTTCTGTGGGATTTTTGACGAGAAATGCAGGTTTACCTAGGTTAGCGGTGAAAACTACGGTTTTGTACATGAAACTGATAACAGCATGACAGTTTCATGTATGGAGACACGTTGTCATGTGAAATGTTATAAAACTGTCTTTTCTGTCATAGCCATCCGGTCTAGTATGTATCCAGTGACACTGTTGTGTTATTGTGAAGAAATGACAGATGTTTCACAGAAATCAAGTTTTGAGTGTTAGATGTGGAAAAACGCGTTTCTGGGTGCATTTGGAGGAGAAACACAGCTGCAGCTAGTTTAGTGGCGAAAACTACGGTTTTAAATGTAATTAACCACAGAATGAATATTTCAACCTTGTAAACGCATTTTCATTTGAAATGTTATAAAACTATGTTATCTCTCAAGTTCATCCTGTTTTGCATGTTTCCAGTCATGTGGATGTGTTTCTATGACGAAATGACATGTTTCTCACATAAAGCAATATTTGAGTGCAATGTTATAAAACTTTTAAAAACTTCATCCTCAGAAGCACATGTACATGTCGCATGGTATAAAGCTGAGATATCTGTCACATTTGTCCTGCTTTGCATGTTTCCAGTCATATAAGATTCTTATCTTATATGACTTATATATTCCTTTATTAGTCCCACAGTGGAGAAATACACGTTACAGCAGCAAAGTGGATATAAACAAGATGCATAGATTTTTAAAAAAGTATTAATACAAATAAAATAATATATACACAGTAGAAAAGTAAAGCTAAAATATGTCCAGCATATTAAATAATTGTCCAGTTTCTATGATTGAAGAGATGATATAATTTCACACATGAGTTCTTATTGCACTTTGTGTCCGGTCAGTTTGTTGTGAATGTTTATGTGTTCTTCTGGGAGCAGTGCTGGTTGTAGAGTCTAACAGCTTGATTGATTTGATTGATTGTGAATTTCCCCACTGTGGGACCAATAAAGGAATATCTTATCTTATCTTATTATGTGTTTCTGTGAAGAGGTGACATGTTTCTTACAGATTTCAAAATTTGAGTGTGTGGTGTGGAAAATGTTGTTTCTGTGACCACTTGGAGGAGAAATGAACTTGTGACTAGATTTTCGGTTAAAACTACGGTTCAGCTCAGACTGAGTGCTCACTTGCTTGGAAGCAAATCGCCATGCACAGCACTGTCACCAAGCTGCCCAGGTCAAGCTGAGGGCTTGCCTGCTTTGGAGCCCAGTCTCCACTCAGCAGCCGTGTGATAATGCTGCCCAGCTCAAGCTGAGGGTTGTCCTGCTTTTGCTCCCCCTTTTCCCCCCCCCCCCCCACCCCCCCCCTTTTTCCCCTCTCCCTCTTTATCCATCCCATACAACACCTTTTAATGCTGACCAGCTCAGGCTTGGGGCTCGCCTGGTCTGGAGGTCAGTCTCCATGCAGAAGCCGTGTCATGATACTGCCCAGCTCAAGCTGAGGGCTCTGTTGTTTTGGAGGCCAGTCGCCACACAACAGCCTTGTCGTAATACAGCCTAGCTCAGACAAATGGCTCGCCTGGTCTGGAGGCTAGTCTCCACCCAGCAGCTGTGACGTTATGCTGACCAACTCAGCTTGTGTGCTCGCCTGCTTGGAGTCCAGTCTCTACGCAGCAGCCATGTCGTGATGCCGTCCAGCTCAGGCTGAGGGCTCACCTGCTTTCAAGGCCGGTCTCCATGCAGTGGCCATGTCCTGATAATGCCCAGCTCAGGCTGAGGGCTCTTTTGCTTTGGAGGCCAGTCTCCACGCAGCAGCTGTGTCGTGATGCGTCCCAACTCAGGCTGAGGGCTCTGCTGCTTTGGAGGCCAGTCGCCACACAACAGCCTTGTCGTAATACAGCCTAACTCAGACAGATGGCTCGCCTGGTCTGGAGGCTCGTCTCCACCCAGCAGCTGTGACGTGATGCTGACCAACTCAGTTTGTGTGCTCGCCTGCTTGGAGTCCAGTCTCTATGCAGCAGCCATGTCGTGATGCCGTCCAGCTCAGGCTGAGGGCTCACCTGCTTTCAAGGCCGGTCTCCATGCAGTGGCCATGTCCTGATAATGCCCAGCTCAGGCTGAGGGCTCTTTTGCTTTGGAGGCCCATCTCCATGCAGCAGCCATGTCGTGATGCAGCCGAGATCAGGCTGAGGGCTGTCTTGCCTGGAGACCAGTCACCACGCACATCCATGTCACCAGTCTGGCAAGCTCAGGCCGAGGGCTCTGCTGATTTGTAGGCAAGGTTCCACCCAGCAGCCGTGATGTGATGCTGACCAGGTCAGGTTGACTGCTTGCCTGCTTGGATGCCAGTCTTCCTGCAGCATCTGTGTCATGATGCTGCCCAGCTCAGCCTGAGGGCTCAGCCTGAGGGCTCAGCCTGAGGGCTCAGCCTGAGGGCTCAGCCTGAGGGCTCAGCCTGAGGGCTCAGCCTGAGGGCTCAGCCTGAGGGCTCAGCCTGAGGGCTCAGCCTGAGGGCTCAGCCTGAGGGCTCAGCCTGAGGGCTCAGCCTGATTGGGTGCCAGTCTCCACGCAACAGCAGTGTGGTGGTGCAGCCGAGATCAGGCTGAGGGCTCTCTTGCCTGGAGACCAGTCACCAGGCACAGCCATGTCACCAGTCTGGCCAGCTCAGGCTTAGGGTACTGCTGCTTTGGAGGCCAGTCTTCACACAGCAGCCATGTTGTTATGCAGCCCATCTCAGGCCAAGGGCTCTGCTGATATGGAGGCAAGGTTCCACCCAGAAGCCGTGTCGTGATGCTGACCATTTCAGGCTGAGGGTTCACCTGCTTTGGATACCAGTTTCCATACAACACCGTGTTGTAATGCTGACCAGCTCAGGCTGACTGCTTGCCTGCTTAAACACCAATCTCCATGCAGCATCTGTGCCATGATGATGAGGCTGAGGGTTCGCGTACTTGGAGGCTGGTCTCCATGCAGCAGCCCTGTCGTGATGCAGCCGAGATCAGGCCAAGGGCTCTGGTGATTTGGAGGAAAGTTTCCATCCAGAAGCTGTGGCGTGATGCTGCCCAGCTCACACTGAGGGCCCGTGTGCTTTGGAGGCCAGTCTTCACGCAGCAGGCGTGTTGTGATGCTGACCAGCTCAGGCTGAATGCTCACCTGCTTGAAGGCTAGTCTCCACGCAGCAGCCATGTTGTGATGCTGCCCAGCTCAGGCTAAAGGCTATGCTGCTTTGGAGGCCTGTCTCCATACAACAGCCTAGTCGTGTTACAGCCTAGCTTAGACAGATGGCTCGCCTGGTCTGGAGGCTAGTCTCCACCCAGCAGCTGTGACGTGATGCTTCCCAGCTCATGGTGAGGGCCCGTGTGCTCTGGAGGCCAGTCTCCACACAGCATCCGTGTCGTGATGCTGACCAACTCAGTTTGAGTGCTCACCTGCTTGGAGGCCAGTCATCATGCAGCAGGTTTGTCGTAATGCTGACCAGCTCAGGCCGAGGGCTCACCTGCTTTGGAGGCCAATCTCCACGCAGTAGCTGTATCGTTATGCAGCCCAGCTCAGGCTGATGGCTCTTTTGCTTTGGAGAGCCAGTCGCCACACAACAACCTTGTCCTGATGCTAACCAACTCAGGTTGAGGACTTACCTGCTTTGGAGGCTAATAGCCACGCAGCAGCTGTCTCATAATGCTGCCCAGCTCAGCCTGAGGGCTCACCTGATTGGATTCCAGTCTCCACGAAACAGCAGTGTGGTGATGCTGACGAGCTCAAGCTGAAGGCTTACCTAGCTTGGATACCAGTCGCCACAAAAGCCATTTTACCTCGCTGCCCAGCTCAGGCTAGGGCTCGCCTGCTTGGTCTCCACCACACCTCGATCACCCATCTCCACCACACCACAACCCCAACCACAGGCACCCTCCAAGCCACTCCACACACCACGGGCCCCACTCACACTGGCCCTCTGCGGGGCCCACACCCACCCCCCCTCCTCCCCCATCACCTCCCTCTCTTGGCAGGCCACCCCCGCGTGTGACCACCCTGCTCCCTCTTTTTAACCCCTTTCTCTCGCTGCTCCTGTCTCCACTCTTCGCCTCCCATTCAGCTAGGCCTGCAACCACCCACTATGCTACCGCGGCTACTCTTCCTCTTACCCTCTTCAGCTCTGTTCATATGCTCCCAGCTCAGCCTAGGGCCACCTATTGGGTGCCAGTCTCTACGCAAACAGGGGTGGTGCACGAGCCAGGCTAGGGCTTGTCTTGTTTGGATACCAGTCGCCACATACAGCTTTCACCTGCCTGCCCAGCTCAGGCTGAGGGTCGCCTACTTGGAGGCCAGTCTCTATACAGCAGCCGTGTCGTGATGCTGCCCAGCTCAGGCTAGGGCACTGCTGCATTGGAGGCCAGTTTCCACCAGCAGTTGTGTCCTGATTCATCACAGTCTCCACGCAGCAGCCGTGACGTGATGCTCCCAGCTCACACTGAGGGCCCGTATGCTTAGGAGGCTAGTCTCCACGCGTAGATGTGTTATGTTGCCCAGCTCAGGCTGAGGGCTCGCCACACCCGGGTCACCAGGCTCCCGGGCTAAGGCCCAGGATTCACCTTCTTGGGGCCAGTCACCACCACAACTCTGTCACAAGGCTGCACTGCTCGGGCTGACGACTACGTCGTGTTGTGATGCTGCCCGGCTTAAGCTGAGGTCTCACCTGCTGTGGAGCCCAGTCTCCACTCAGCCGATAATGCTGCCCAGCTCAAGCTGAGGGTTGTCCTGCTTGGAAGCCAGGCTCCACCCAGCAGCCTTGTCGTTATGCTGCCCAGCTCAGGCTGAGGGCTCTGCTGATTTAGAGGCAAGTTTCCACCCAGCAGCTGTGACGTGATGCTGCCCAGTTCACACTGAGGGCCCGTCTGCTTAGCAGGCCAGTCTCCACGCAGCAGCTGTGCCATATGCTGACCAACTCAGGCTAGTGCTCGCCTGCTTGGAGGCCAACTCCACCACACACGATGCACCTCAGAGCCCCTCGGACTAAAACCACCACACCAACTCCCACCTAGCCCACCTATGATCCACCCACACCACAGCATGCTACTCCGACGGGCGCCTAGCTTAGATACCAACACCACATACACCATGCACCTCGATGCCCAGCTCAGGCTGAGGGCTTGCCTGCTTGTAGGCCAGTCCAACCAGTAGCTTTGTGTTGATTTGCCCAGCTCAGGCTAGGGCTCCCCACCCGGGACCAGGCCCCGGGCAAGCCAGATTCTTCTTGGCCACCCACACACCCCCACCTTCCCACCCCGCTCAACACACAACGATTTCTGCTTTTTCCCATGCACAATTGGGAACCTGGCTACCTGCTCAGCTAGGGCTCATCTTAGCCAACCCATGCAACACTTCCCCAAGCCCCTCCACACGGCCCACTCACACCGCTATCTCCCCAGGCTAGGGCTCTGATTTAGGCCAGCCCACCAACAACCTTCCTACACCTACGAGGGCTACCTCTTGAGCTAATAACTAACACGCTGGCTCCCAGCCGCCTAGGGCCCCTATGATGCCACCCCGCACGATTCTGCCCAGCTCAGGCCGAGGGCTCTGCTGCTTTGAAGGCCAGTCTTCATACAGCAGCCATGTCGTTATGCTGCCCAGATCAGGCTGAGGGCTCTGTTGCTTTGGAGACCAGTCTCCACACAACAATCTTGTCCTGATGTTACCTAGTTCAGGCTAAGGGCTCTGCTGCTTTGGAGGCCAATCTCCATGCAACAGCCGTGTTGTAATGCTGACCAGCTCAGGCTGAGGGCTCACCTGCTGGAGGCCATTCTACATGTAGCATCAGTGTGGTGATGCTGCCCAGGTCAGGCTGAGGGCTATGCTGCTTTGGAGGCCAGTCGCCATACAACAGGCTTGTCGTGATACAGCCTAGCTCAGACAGATGGCTCACCTGGTCTGGAGGCTAGTCTCCACGCTGCAGCTGTGTCTCCACTCAGGCTCAGCTCTGGCTGAGGGCTCGCCTGCTTTGGAGGAAAGTCTCCACCCAGCAGCAGTGACCTGAATCTTCCCAGCTCACGCTGAAGGCCCTTCTCCTCTGGAGGCCAGTCTCCACACAGCAGCCTTGTCGTGATGCTGTTCAGCTCAGTCTGAGTGCTCGCCTGCTTGGAGGCCAGTCTCTACGCAGCAGCCATGTCGTGATGCTGTTCAGCTCAGGCTGAGGACTCTGTTTGCTTTGGAGGCCAGTCTCCACGCAGCAGCTATGTCACCAGCCTGGCCAGCTCAGGCTGAGGGCTCATCTGCTTTGGATACAGTTATCTTCGCAACACCTGTGTCGTGGTGCAGCCCAGCTCAGGCTGAGTGCCCGTCTGCTCTGGAGGCCAGCCATGTGGTTATGCTGCCCAGCTGAGGCTGAGGGTTCACCTGCATTGGAGGCAAGTCTCCAAGCAGCAGCCGTGTTATGCATCCCAGCTCAAGCTGAGGGCTCTGCTGCTTTGGAGGCCAGTCGCCATACAACAGCCGTGTTGTGATGCTGACCAACTCAGTTTGAGTGCTCGCCTGCTTGGAGTCCAGTCTCTACGCAGCATGCATGTCATAACGCTGCCCAGCTCAGACTGAGGGCTCTATTGCTTTGGAGGCTAGTCTCCATGCAGCAGTTGTCTCATGATGCTTCCGAGCTCAGCCTGAGGGCTCACCTGATTGGATGCCAGTCTCCCCGCAACAGCCGTGTCGTGATGCTGACCAACTCCATTTGAGTGCTCACCTATTGGATTCCAGTCTCCATGCAAAAGCCGTGACGTGATGCTGCCCAGCCAAGCTGAGGGCTCACCTGCTCTTGAGGCCGGTCTCCATGCAGCGGCCATTTCCTGATAATGCCCAGTTCAGGCTGAGGGCTCTGTTGCTTTGGAGGCCAGTTTCCACGCAGCAGCTCTGTCGTGATGCATCCTAGGCTCCACACAGCACCCGTGTCGTGATGGGTCCCAACTCAGGCTGAGTGCTTGCCTGCTTGGAAGCCAGTCTCCACGCAGCAGCTATGTTTTGATGCTGCCCAGCTCAGGCTGAGGGCTTTGCTGCTTTAGAGGCCAGTCGCCATACATTAGCCTTGTCGTGATACAGCCTAGTACAGATAGATGGCTTGCCTGGTCTGGAGCCTAGTCTCCACCCAGCAGCTGTGATGTGATGTTTCCCAGCTCACGCTGAGGGCCTGTCTGCTCTGGAGGCCAGTCTCCACACAGCAGCCGTGTTGTGATGCTGACCAACTCAGTTTGAGTACTCGCCTGATTGAAGTCCAGTCTCAACGCAGCAGCCATGTGGTTATGCTGCCCAGCTGAGGCTGAGGGCTCACCTGCTTTGGAGGCGAATTTCAACCTAGCAGCTGTGATGTGATGCTGACCAGGTCAGGCTGACTTCTTGCCTGCGTGGACGCCAGTCTCCACGCAGCATCTGTGTCACGATGCTACCCAGCTCAGCCTGAGGGCTCACCTGATTGGGTGCCAGTCTTCTCGCAACAGCAGTGTGGTGGTGCTGACGAGCTCAGCCTGAGGGCTCTCTTGCCTGGAGACCAGTCACCACACAGAGCCATGTCACCCGTCTGGCCAGCTCAGGCTGCTTTGGAGGCCAGTCTTCACACAGCAGCCATGTCATTATGCAGCCCAGCTCAGGCCAAGGGCTCGCCTGCTTTGGATACCAGTTTCCACACAATAGCCGTGTTGTAATGCTGACCAGCTCAGGCTGAGGGCTCTGCTCCTTTGGAGGCTAGTCGCCATACAACAGCCTTGTCGTGATACAGCCTAGCTCAGACAGATGGCTCGCCTGGTCTGGAGGCTAGTCTCCACCCAGCAGCTGTGACGTAATGCTTCCCAGCTCATGGTGAGGGCCCGTGTGCTCTGGAGGCCAGTCTCCACACAGCATCCGTGTCGTTATGCTGACCACCAGCCCCCCCCCCCCCCCCCCCTCCCCCTTTACCTCCCCACATACTTTCTATCACCCGCTCAGGCTATGGCTCTTCCCTTGAGGCCATCGCCACACAACAACCTTGTCCTATGCTAACCAACTCAGGTTGAGGACTTACCTGCTTTGGAGGCTAATAGCCACGCAGCAGCTGTCTCAAAATTCTGCCCAGCTCAGCCTGAGGGCTCAGCCTGATTGGATGCCAGTCTCCACAAACAGCAGTGTGGTGATGCTGACGAGCTCAAGCTGAAGGCTTACCTAGCTTGGATACCAGTCGCCACATAAAGCCATTTCACCTCGCTGCCCAGCTCAGGCTGAGGGCTCGCCTGCTTGGAGGCTGGTCTCCATGCAGCAGCCGTGTCGTGATGCAGCCCAGTCTCCACGCAGCAGCTGTGACATGATGCGTCCCAACTCAGGCTGAGGGCACTGCTGCTTTGGAGGCTGGTCTCCATGCAGCAGCCGAGTCGTGATGCAGCCCAGTCACCATGCAGCAGCCGTGACATGATGCGTCCCAACTCAGGCTGAGGACACTGCTGCTTTGGAGGCTGGTCTCCACGCAGTAGCCGTGTTGTGATGCCGACCAGCTCAGGCTGAGGGCTCGCCTGGTCTGGAGGCTAGTCTCCACCCAGCAGCTGTGACGTGATGCTTCCCAGTTCACGGTGAGGGCCCGTGTGCTCTGGAGTCCAGTCTCTACACAGCAGCCATGTCGTGATGCTGCCCAGCTCAGGCTGAGGCTGAGGGCTCACCTGCTTTCAAGGCCGGTCTCCATGCAGCGGCCATGTCCTGATAATGCCCAGCTCAGGCCGAGGGCTCACCTGCTTTGGAGGCCAATCTCCACGCAGCAGCCTATCGTTATCAGCCCAGCCACTATGGCTCATTTCTTTGAGCCAGTCGCCACACAACAACCTTTCCTATCTACACCGGGAGACTCCCTTTTCCCTTTCCCCCCCCCCCCCCCTCCCCCCCCCCCCCCCCCCCCCCCCCCTTCCCCCCCTTTTTACCTCTCCCCCAATCTTTCCTATTTCCTATTCAGCGCCCGCGTCTCCCACCATTCCCCCTTGGGCCAGCCCGCGCACTCACCGCCCCCCCTCACTGCTTGCGCCCCACCCCTACCCAGCGGCTAGGGCCCACCAGCACGCAGCAGCTTTCGTATCCCCAGCAGCCCTCAGCCAGCTCCACCAGCAGCTACCCCACTCAGGCTGAGGCTTCGAGCCACCCCCACCCCTTTTCCCACTCACACAGGCCTGTCCCCCAGCACCCCCCCCTCCCACAGCAGGGCCCCCGCCCACCCCCACCCCGCCCCCCCCCCCCACCAGCCAGGCCACCTGAGGCTAATAGCCACGCAGCAGCTGTCTCATAATGCTGCCCAGCTCAGCCTGAGGGCTCACCTGATTGGATTCCAGTCTCCACGAAACAGCAGTGTGGTGATGCTGACGAGCTCAAGCTGAAGGCTTACCTAGCTTGGATACCAGTCGCCACATAAAGCCATTTTACCTCGCTGCCCAGCTCAGGCTGAGGGCTCGCCTGCTTGGAGGCTGGTCTCCACGCAGCAGCCGTGTCGTGATGCAGCCCAGTCTCCACGCAGCAGCCGTGACATGATGCGTCCCAACTTAGGCTGAGGTCACCTCTGCTTCAGAGGCCAGTCTCCACCCAGCAGCCGTGACGTGATGCTGCCCAGCTCACACTGAGGGCTCGTCTGCTTAGGAGTCCGGTCTCCACGCAGCGGCTCCTGATAATGCCCAGCTTAGGCTGAGGGCCCTGTTGCTTTGGAGGCTAGTCCCCATGCAGCAGCCATGTTGTTATGCAGCCCATCTCAGGCCGAGGGCTCTGCTGATTTGTAGGCAAGGTTCCACCCAGAAGCCGTGTCGTGATGCTGACCAGCTCAGGCTGAGGGCTCGCCTGCTTTTTAAACCAGTTTCCATACAACGGCCGTGTTGTAATGCTGACCAGCTCAGGCTTGGGGCTCGCCTGGTCTGGAGGCCAATCTCTATGCAGAAGCTGTCTCGTGATGCGGTCCAGTTCAGGCTGAGGGCTCTAATGATTTAGAGGCAAGTTTCCACCCAGCAGCCGTGATGTGATGCTGACCAGGTCAGGCTGACTGCTTGCCTGCTTGGACGCCAGTCTTCACGCAGCATCTGTGTCATGATGCTGCCCAGCTCAGCCTGAGGGCTCACCTGATTGGGTGCCAGTCTCTACGCAAAAGCAGTGTGGTGGTGCTGACGAGCTCAGGCTGAGGGCTTGTCTTGTTTGGATACCAGTCGCCACATACAGCTGTGTCACCTGCCTGCCCAGCTCAGGCTGAGGATTCGCCTACTTGGAGGCCAGTCTCTATACAGCAGCCGTGTCGTGATGCTGCCCAGCTCAGGCTGAGGGCACTGCTGCATTGGAGGCCAGTTTCCACGCAGCAGTTGTGTCCTGATGCATCACAGTCTCCACGCAGCAGCCGTGACGTGATGCTGCCCAGCTCACACTGAGGGCCCGTATGCTTAGGAGGCTAGTCTCCACGCAGTAGCTTTGTGTTGATGTTGCCCAGCTCAGGCTGAGGGCTCGCCACACCCGGGTCACCAGGCTCCCGGGCTAAGGCCCAGGATTCACCTTCTTGGAGGCCAGTCACCACGCACAACTCTGTCACAAGGCTGCACTGCTCGGGCTGACGACTGACGTCGTGTTGTGATGCTGCCCGGCTCAAGCTGAGGTCTCACCTGCTGTGGAGCCCAGTCTCCACTCAGCAGCCATGTGATAATGCTGCCCAGCTCAAGCTGAGGGTTGTCCTGCTTGGAAGCCAGGCTCCACCCAGCAGCCTTGTCGTTATGCTGCCCAGCTCAGGCTTAGGGCTCTGCTGATTTAGAGGCAAGTTTCCACCCAGCAGCTGTGACGTGATGCTGCCCAGTTCACACTGAGGGCCCGTCTGCTTAGCAGGCCAGTCTCCACGCAGCAGCTGTGCCATGATGCTGCCACTCGCACTCCCCCCTTGGAGGCCACTCCCCCCCCCACCCCCCTTTTCTTATTCCTCCCCCCAGTTTAAGGCTTCCCTTCTTTGGGGACTAATAACCACGCAGCAGCTTTCACATGCGTCCAGCTCAGCCTGAGGCCTCACCTGATTGGATGCCAGTCTCCACGTACCAGCAGCGTGGTGATGCTGACTAGCTCAGACTGAGGGCTTGCCTAGCTTAGATACCAATCACCACATACAGCCATGTCACCTCGATGCCCAGCTCAGGCTGAGGGCTTGCCTGCTTGTAGGCCAGTCGCAACGCAGTAGCTTTGTGTTGATGTTGCCCAGCTCAGGCTGAGGGCTCGCCGCACCCGGGTGACCAGGCTCCCGGGCTAAGGCCTAGGATTTTCCTTCTTGGAGGCCAGTCACCACGCACAGCTCTGTCACAAGGCTGCACTGCTCGGGCTGACGACTTGCCTGCTTGGAGTCCAGTCTCCACACAACAGCTGTGTCGTAATGCTGCCCAGCTCAGGCTGACAGCTCGCTTGCTTAGATGGCAGTCTCCACGCAACAGCCTTGTGGTGAAACAAATCAACTCAGGCTTAATGTTCACCTGCTTGGATTCCAGTCGCCATGCACAATTGGGAACCTGGCTACCTGGCTCAGGCTGAGGGCTCATCTGCTTGGAGGCCAATCGCCATGCATAGCACTGTCCCCAAGCTGCCCAGCTCACACTGAGGGCCCGTATTCTTTGTAGTCCAATCTCCATGCAGCAGCCGTGTCGTGATGCTGCCCAGCTCAGGCTGAGGGTTCTGCTGATTTGGAGGCCAGTCTCCACACAACAACCTTGTCCTGATGCTACCTAGATCAGGTTGAGGGCTTACCTGCTTTGGAGGCTAATAACTATGCAGCAGCTGTGTCATGAGGCTGCCCAGCTCAGCCTGAGGGCTCACCTGATTGGATGCCAGTCTCCACACGACAGCTGTGACGTGATTCTGCCCAGCTCAGGCCGAGGGCTCTGCTGTTTTGACGGCCAGTCTTCATACAGCAGCCATGTCGTTATGCTGCCCAGATCAGGCTGAGGGCTCTGTTGCTTTGGAGACCAGTCTCCACACAACAATCTTGTCCTGATGTTACCTAGTTCAGGCTAAGGGCTCTGCTGCTTTGGAGGCCAATCTCCATGCAACAGCCGTGTTGTAATGCTGACCAGCTCAGGCTGAGGGCTCACCTGCTGGAGGCCATTCTACATGTAGCATCAGTGTGGTGATGCTGCCCAGGTCAGGCTGAGGGCTATGCTGCTTTGGAGGCCAGTCGCCATACAACAGGCTTGTCGTGATACAGCCTAGCTCAGACAGATGGCTCACCTGGTCTGGAGGCTAGTCTCCACGCTGCAGCTGTGTCTCCACTCAGGCTCAGCTCTGGCTGAGGGCTCGCCTGCTTTGGAGGAAAGTCTCCACCCAGCAGCAGTGACCTGAATGTTCCCAGCTCACGCTGAAGGCCCTTCTCCTCTGGAGGCCAGTCTCCACACAGCAGCCTTGTCGTGATGCTGTTCAGCTCAGTCTGAGTGCTCGCCTGCTTGGAGGCCAGTCTCTACGCAGCAGCCATGTCGTGATGCTGTTCAGCTCAGGCTGAGGACTCTGTTTGCTTTGGAGGCCAGTCTCCACGCAGCAGCTATGTCACCAGCCTGGCCAGCTCAGGCTGAGGGCTCATCTGCTTTGGATACAGTTATCTTCGCAACACCTGTGTCGTGGTGCAGCCCAGCTCAGGCTGAGTGCCCGTCTGCTCTGGAGGCCAGCCATGTGGTTATGCTGCCCAGCTGAGGCTGAGGGTTCACCTGCATTGGAGGCAAGTCTCCAAGCAGCAGCCATGTTATGCATCCCAGCTCAAGCTGAGGGCTCTGCTGCTTTGGAGGCCAGTCGCCATACAACAGCCGTGTTGTGATGCTGACCAACTCAGTTTGAGTGCTCGCCTGCTTGGAGTCCAGTCTCTACGCAGCATGCATGTCATAACGCTGCCCAGCTCAGACTGAGGGCTCTATTGCTTTGGAGGCTAGTCTCCATGCAGCAGTTGTCTCATGATGCTTCCGAGCTCAGCCTGAGGGCTCACCTGATTGGATGCCAGTCTCCCCGCAACAGCCGTGTCGTGATGCTGACCAACTCCATTTGAGTGCTCACCTGATTGGATTCCAGTCTCCATGCAAAAGCCGTGACGTGATGCTGCCCAGCTCAAGCTGAGGGCTCACCTGCTCTTGAGGCCGGTCTCCATGCAGCGGCCATTTCCTGATAATGCCCAGTTCAGGCTGAGGGCTCTGTTGCTTTGGAGGCCAGTTTCCACGCAGCAGCTCTGTCGTGATGCATCCTAGGCTCCACACAGCACCCGTGTCGTGATGGGTCCCAACTCAGGCTGAGTGCTTGCCTGCTTGGAAGCCAGTCTCCACGCAGCAGCTATGTTTTGATGCTGCCCAGCTCAGGCTGAGGGCTTTGCTGCTTTAGAGGCCAGTCGCCATACATTAGCCTTGTCGTGATACAGCCTAGTACAGATAGATGGCTTGCCTGGTCTGGAGCCTAGTCTCCACCCAGCAGCTGTGATGTGATGTTTCCCAGCTCACGCTGAGGGCCTGTCTGCTCTGGAGGCCAGTCTCCACACAGCAGCCGTGTTGTGATGCTGACCAACTCAGTTTGAGTACTCGCCTGCTTGAAGTCCAGTCTCAACGCAGCAGCCATGTGGTTATGCTGCCCAGCTGAGGCTGAGGGCTCACCTGCTTTGGAGGCGAATTTCAACCTAGCAGCTGTGATGTGATGCTGACCAGGTCAGGCTGACTTCTTGCCTGCGTGGACGCCAGTCTCCACGCAGCATCTGTGTCACGATGCTACCCAGCTCAGCCTGAGGGCTCACCTGATTGGGTGCCAGTCTTCTCGCAACAGCAGTGTGGTGGTGCTGACGAGCTCAGCCTGAGGGCTCTCTTGCCTGGAGACCAGTCACCACGCAGAGCCATGTCACCCGTCTGGCCAGCTCAGGCTGCTTTGGAGGCCAGTCTTCACACAGCAGCCATGTCATTATGCAGCCCAGCTCAGGCCAAGGGCTCGCCTGCTTTGGATACCAGTTTCCACACAATAGCCGTGTTGTAATGCTGACCAGCCCTCAGGCTGAGGGCTCTGCTCCTTTGGAGGCTAGTCGCCATACAACAGCCTTGTCGTGATACAGCCTAGCTCAGACAGATGGCTCGCCTGGTCTGGAGGCTAGTCTCCACCCAGCAGCTGTGACGTAATGCTTCCCAGCTCATGGTGAGGGCCCGTGTGCTCTGGAGGCCAGTCTCCACACAGCATCCGTGTTGTAATGCTGACCAGCTCAGGCTGAGGGCTCTGCTCCTTTGGAGGCTAGTCACCACACAACAACCTTGTCCTGATGCTAACCAACTCAGGTTGAGGACTTACCTGCTTTGGAGGCTAATAGCCACGCAGCAGCTGTCTCAAAATTCTGCCCAGCTCAGCCTGAGGGCTCAGCCTGATTGGATGCCAGTCTCCATGAAACAGCAGTGTGGTGATGCTGACGAGCTCAAGCTGAAGGCTTACCTAGCTTGGATACCAGTCGCCACATAAAGCCATTTCACCTCGCTGCCCAGCTCAGGCTGAGGGCTCGCCTGCTTGGAGGCTGGTCTCCATGCAGCAGCCGTGTCGTGATGCAGCCCAGTCTCCACGCAGCAGCTGTGACATGATGCGTCCCAACTCAGGCTGAGGGCACTGCTGCTTTGGAGGCTGGTCTCCATGCAGCAGCCGAGTCGTGATGCAACCCAGTCACCATGCAGCAGCCGTGACATGATGCGTCCCAACTCAGGCTGAGGACACTGCTGCTTTGGAGGCTGGTCTCCACGCAGTAGCCGTGTTGTGATGCCGACCAGCTCAGGCTGAGGGCTCGCCTGGTCTGGAGGCTAGTCTCCACCCAGCAGCTGTGACGTGATGCTTCCCAGTTCACGGTGAGGGCCCGTGTGCTCTGGAGTCCAGTCTCTACACAGCAGCCATGTCGTGATGCTGCCCAGCTCAGGCTGAGGCTGAGGGCTCACCCGCTTTCAAGGCCGGTCTCCATGCAGCGGCCATGTCCTGATAATGCCCAGCTCAGGCCGAGGGCTCACCTGCTTTGGAGGCCAATCTCCACGCAGCAGCCATATCGTTATGCAGCCCAGCTCAGGCTGATGGCTCATTTGCTTTGGAGGCCAGTCGCCACACAACAACCTTGTCCTGATGCTAACCAACTCAGGTTGAGGACTTTCCTGCTTTGGAGGCTAATAGCCACGCAGCAGCTGTCTCATAATGCTGCCCAGCTCAGCCTGAGGGCTCACCTGATTGGATTCCAGTCTCCACGAAACAGCAGTGTGGTGATGCTGACGAGCTCAAGCTGAAGGCTTACCTAGCTTGGATACCAGTCGCCACATAAAGCCATTTTACCTCGCTGCCCAGCTCAGGCTGAGGGCTCGCCTGCTTGGAGGCTGGTCTCCACGCAGCAGCCGTGTCGTGATGCAGCCCAGTCTCCACGCAGCAGCCGTGACATGATGCGTCCCAACTTAGGCTGAGGTCACCTCTGCTTCAGAGGCCAGTCTCCACCCAGCAGCCGTGACGTGATGCTGCCCAGCTCACACTGAGGGCTCGTCTGCTTAGGAGTCCGGTCTCCACGCAGCGGCTCCTGATAATGCCCAGCTTAGGCTGAGGGCCCTGTTGCTTTGGAGGCTAGTCCCCATGCAGCAGCCATGTTGTTATGCAGCCCATCTCAGGCCGAGGGCTCTGCTGATTTGTAGGCAAGGTTCCACCCAGAAGCCGTGTCGTGATGCTGACCAGCTCAGGCTGAGGGCTCGCCTGCTTTTTAAACCAGTTTCCATACAACGGCCGTGTTGTAATGCTGACCAGCTCAGGCTTGGGGCTCGCCTGGTCTGGAGGCCAATCTCTATGCAGAAGCTGTCTCGTGATGCGGTCCAGTTCAGGCTGAGGGCTCTAATGATTTAGAGGCAAGTTTCCACCCAGCAGCCGTGATGTGATGCTGACCAGGTCAGGCTGACTGCTTGCCTGCTTGGACGCCAGTCTTCACGCAGCATCTGTGTCATGATGCTGCCCAGCTCAGCCTGAGGGCTCACCTGATTGGGTGCCAGTCTCTACGCAAAAGCAGTGTGGTGGTGCTGACGAGCTCAGGCTGAGGGCTTGTCTTGTTTGGATACCAGTCGCCACATACAGCTGTGTCACCTGCCTGCCCAGCTCAGGCTGAGGATTCGCCTACTTGGAGGCCAGTCTCTATACAGCAGCCGTGTCGTGATGCTGCCCAGCTCAGGCTGAGGGCACTGCTGCATTGGAGGCCAGTTTCCACGCAGCAGTTGTGTCCTGATGCATCACAGTCTCCACGCAGCAGCCGTGACGTGATGCTGCCCAGCTCACACTGAGGGCCCGTATGCTTAGGAGGCTAGTCTCCACGCAGTAGCTTTGTGTTGATGTTGCCCAGCTCAGGCTGAGGGCTCGCCACACCCGGGTCACCAGGCTCCCGGGCTAAGGCCCAGGATTCACCTTCTTGGAGGCCAGTCACCACGCACAACTCTGTCACAAGGCTGCACTGCTCGGGCTGACGACTGACGTCGTGTTGTGATGCTGCCCGGCTCAAGCTGAGGTCTCACCTGCTGTGGAGCCCAGTCTCCACTCAGCAGCCATGAGATAATGCTGCCCAGCTCAAGCTGAGGGTTGTCCTGCTTGGAAGCCAGGCTCCACCCAGCAGCCTTGTCGTTATGCTGCCCAGCTCAGGCTTAGGGCTCTGCTGATTTAGAGGCAAGTTTCCACCCAGCAGCTGTGACGTGATGCTGCCCAGTTCACACTGAGGGCCCGTCTGCTTAGCAGGCCAGTGTGGTGGTGCTGACGAGCTCAGCCTGAGGGCTCTCTTGCCTGGAGACCAGTCACCACGCAGAGCCATGTCACCCGTCTGGCCAGCTCAGGCTGCTTTGGAGGCCAGTCTTCACACAGCAGCCATGTCATTATGCAGCCCAGCTCAGGCCAAGGGCTCGTCTGCTTTGGATACCAGTTTCCACACAATAGCCGTGTTGTAATGCTGACCAGCTCAGGCTGAGGGCTCTGCTCCTTTGGAGGCTAGTCGCCATACAACAGCCTTGTCGTGATACAGCCTAGCTCAGACAGATGGCTCGCCTGGTCTGGAGGCTAGTCTCCACCCAGCAGCTGTGACGTAATGCTTCCCAGCTCATGGTGAGGGCCCGTGTGCTCTGGAGGCCAGTCTCCACACAGCATCCGTGTTGTAATGCTGACCAGCTCAGGCTGAGGGCTCTGCTCCTTTGGAGGCTAGTCGCCACACAACAACCTTGTCCTGATGCTAACCAACTCAGGTTGAGGACTTACCTGCTTTGGAGGCTAATAGCCACGCAGCAGCTGTCTCAAAATTCTGCCCAGCTCAGCCTGAGGGCTCAGCCTGATTGGATGCCAGTCTCCATGAAACAGCAGTGTGGTGATGCTGACGAGCTCAAGCTGAAGGCTTACCTAGCTTGGATACCAGTCGCCACATAAAGCCATTTCACCTCGCTGCCCAGCTCAGGCTGAGGGCTCGCCTGCTTGGAGGCTGGTCTCCATGCAGCAGCCGTGTCGTGATGCAGCCCAGTCTCCACGCAGCAGCTGTGACATGATGCGTCCCAACTCAGGCTGAGGGCACTGCTGCTTTGGAGGCTGGTCTCCATGCAGCAGCCGAGTCGTGATGCAGCCCAGTCACCATGCAGCAGCCGTGACATGATGCGTCCCAACTCAGGCTGAGGACACTGCTGCTTTGGAGGCTGGTCTCCACGCAGTAGCCGTGTTGTGATGCCGACCAGCTCAGGCTGAGGGCTCGCCTGGTCTGGAGGCTAGTCTCCACCCAGCAGCTGTGACGTGATGCTTCCCAGTTCACGGTGAGGGCCCGTGTGCTCTGGAGTCCAGTCTCTACACAGCAGCCATGTCGTGATGCTGCCCAGCTCAGGCTGAGGCTGAGGGCTCACCTGCTTTCAAGGCCGGTCTCCATGCAGCGGCCATGTCCTGATAATGCCCAGCTCAGGCCGAGGGCTCACCTGCTTTGGAGGCCAATCTCCACGCAGCAGCCATATCGTTATGCAGCCCAGCTCAGGCTGATGGCTCATTTGCTTTGGAGGCCAGTCGCCACACAACAACCTTGTCCTGATGCTAACCAACTCAGGTTGAGGACTTTCCTGCTTTGGAGGCTAATAGCCACGCAGCAGCTGTCTCATAATGCTGCCCAGCTCAGCCTGAGGGCTCACCTGATTGGATTCCAGTCTCCACGAAACAGCAGTGTGGTGATGCTGACGAGCTCAAGCTGAAGGCTTACCTAGCTTGGATACCAGTCGCCACATAAAGCCATTTTACCTCGCTGCCCAGCTCAGGCTGAGGGCTCGCCTGCTTGGAGGCTGGTCTCCACGCAGCAGCCGTGTCGTGATGCAGCCCAGTCTCCACGCAGCAGCCGTGACATGATGCGTCCCAACTTAGGCTGAGGTCACCTCTGCTTCAGAGGCCAGTCTCCACCCAGCAGCCGTGACGTGATGCTGCCCAGCTCACACTGAGGGCTCGTCTGCTTAGGAGTCCGGTCTCCACGCAGCGGCTCCTGATAATGCCCAGCTTAGGCTGAGGGCCCTGTTGCTTTGGAGGCTAGTCCCCATGCAGCAGCCATGTTGTTATGCAGCCCATCTCAGGCCGAGGGCTCTGCTGATTTGTAGGCAAGGTTCCACCCAGAAGCCGTGTCGTGATGCTGACCAGCTCAGGCTGAGGGCTCGCCTGCTTTTTAAACCAGTTTCCATACAACGGCCGTGTTGTAATGCTGACCAGCTCAGGCTTGGGGCTCGCCTGGTCTGGAGGCCAATCTCTATGCAGAAGCTGTCTCGTGATGCGGTCCAGTTCAGGCTGAGGGCTCTAATGATTTAGAGGCAAGTTTCCACCCAGCAGCCGTGATGTGATGCTGACCAGGTCAGGCTGACTGCTTGCCTGCTTGGACGCCAGTCTTCACGCAGCATCTGTGTCATGATGCTGCCCAGCTCAGCCTGAGGGCTCACCTGATTGGGTGCCAGTCTCTACGCAAAAGCAGTGTGGTGGTGCTGACGAGCTCAGGCTGAGGGCTTGTCTTGTTTGGATACCAGTCGCCACATACAGCTGTGTCACCTGCCTGCCCAGCTCAGGCTGAGGATTCGCCTACTTGGAGGCCAGTCTCTATACAGCAGCCGTGTCGTGATGCTGCCCAGCTCAGGCTGAGGGCACTGCTGCATTGGAGGCCAGTTTCCACGCAGCAGTTGTGTCCTGATGCATCACAGTCTCCACGCAGCAGCCGTGACGTGATGCTGCCCAGCTCACACTGAGGGCCCGTATGCTTAGGAGGCTAGTCTCCACGCAGTAGCTTTGTGTTGATGTTGCCCAGCTCAGGCTGAGGGCTCGCCACACCCGGGTCACCAGGCTCCCGGGCTAAGGCCCAGGATTCACCTTCTTGGAGGCCAGTCACCACGCACAACTCTGTCACAAGGCTGCACTGCTCGGGCTGACGACTGACGTCGTGTTGTGATGCTGCCCGGCTCAAGCTGAGGTCTCACCTGCTGTGGAGCCCAGTCTCCACTCAGCAGCCATGTGATAATGCTGCCCAGCTCAAGCTGAGGGTTGTCCTGCTTGGAAGCCAGGCTCCACCCAGCAGCCTTGTCGTTATGCTGCCCAGCTCAGGCTTAGGGCTCTGCTGATTTAGAGGCAAGTTTCCACCCAGCAGCTGTGACGTGATGCTGCCCAGTTCACACTGAGGGCCCGTCTGCTTAGCAGGCCAGTCTCCACGCAGCAGCTGTGCCATGATGCGTCCCAGCTCAGCCTGAGGCCTCACCTGATTGGATGCCAGTCTCCACGTACCAGCAGCGTGGTGATGCTGACTAGCTCAGACTGAGGGCTTGCCTAGCTTAGATACCAATCACCACATACAGCCATGTCACCTCGATGCCCAGCTCAGGCTGAGGGCTTGCCTGCTTGTAGGCCAGTCGCAACGCAGTAGCTTTGTGTTGATGTTGCCCAGCTCAGGCTGAGGGCTCGCCGCACCCGGGTGACCAGGCTCCCGGGCTAAGGCCTAGGATTTTCCTTCTTGGAGGCCAGTCACCACGCACAGCTCTGTCACAAGGCTGCACCGCTCGGGCTGACGACTTGCCTGCTTGGAGTCCAGTCTCCACACAACAGCTGTGTCGTAATGCTGCCCAGCTCAGGCTGACAGCTCGCTTGCTTAGATGGCAGTCTCCACGCAACAGCCTTGTGGTGAAACAAATCAACTCAGGCTTAATGTTCACCTGCTTGGATTCCAGTCGCCATGCACAATTGGGAACCTGGCTACGTGGCTCAGGCTGAGGGCTCATCTGCTTGGAGGCCAATCGCCATGCATAGCACTGTCCCCAAGCTGCCCAGCTCACACTGAGGGCCCGTATTCTTTGTAGTCCAATCTCCATGCAGCAGCCGTGTCGTGATGCTGCCCAGCTCAGGCTGAGGGTTCTGCTGATTTGGAGGCCAGTCTCCACACAACAACCTTGTCCTGATGCTACCTAGATCAGGTTGAGGGCTTACCTGCTTTGGAGGCTAATAACTACGCAGCAGCTGTGTCATGAGGCTGCCCAGCTCAGCCTGAGGGCTCACCTGATTGGATGCCAGTCTCCACACGACAGCTGTGACGTGATTCTGCCCAGCTCAGGCCGAGGGCTCTGCTGCTTTGAAGGCCAGTCTTCATACAGCAGCCATGTCGTTATGCCGCCCAGATCAGGCTGAGGGCTCTGTTGCTTTGGAGACCAGTCTCCACACAACAATCTTGTCCCTGATGTTACCTAGTTCAGGCTAAGGGCTCTGCTGCTTTGGAGGCCAATCTCCATGCAACAGCCGTGTTGTAATGCTGACCAGCTCAGGCTGAGGGCTCACCTGCTGGAGGCCATTCTACATGTAGCATCAGTGTGGTGATGCTGCCCAGGTCAGGCTGAGGGCTATGCTGCTTTGGAGGCCAGTCGCCATACAACAGGCTTGTCGTGATACAGCCTAGCTCAGACAGATGGCTCACCTGGTCTGGAGGCTAGTCTCCACGCTGCAGCTGTGTCTCCACTCAGGCTCAGCTCTGGCTGAGGGCTCGCCTGCTTTGGAGGAAAGTCTCCACCCAGCAGCAGTGACCTGAATCTTCCCAGCTCACGCTGAAGGCCCTTCTCCTCTGGAGGCCAGCCCATGTGGTTATGCTGCCCAGCTGAGGCTGAGGATTCACCTGCATTGGAGGCAAGTCTCCAAGCAGCAGCCGTGTTATGCATCCCAGCTCAAGCTGAGGGCTCTGCTACTTTGGAGGCCAGTCGCCATACAACAGCCGTGTTGTGATGCTGACCAACTCAGTTTGAGTGCTCGCCTGCTTGGAGTCCAGTCTCTACGCAGCATGCATGTCATAACGCTGCCCAGCTCAGACTGAGGGCTCAACTGATTGGATGCCAGTCTCCATGCAAAAGCCGTGACGTGATGCTGCCCAGTTCAAGCTGAGGGCTCACCTGCTCTTGAGGCCGGTCTCCATGCAGCGGCCATTTCCTGATAATGCCCAGTTCAGGCTGAGGGCTCTGTTGCTTTGGAGGCCAGTTTCCACGCAGCAGCTCTGTCGTGATGCATCCTAGGCTCCACACAGCACCCGTGTCGTGATGGGTCCCAACTCAGGCTGAGTGCTTGCCTGCTTGGAAGCCAGTCTCCACGCAGCAGCTATGTTTTGATGCTGCCCAGCTCAGGCTGAGGGCTTTGCTGCTTTAGAGGCCAGTCGCCATACAACAGCCTTGTCGTGATACAGCCTAGTACAGATAGATGGCTTGCCTGGTCTGGAGCCTAGTCTCCACCCAGCAGCTGTGATGTGATGTTTCCCAGCTCACACTGAGGGCCTGTCTGCTCTGGAGGCCAGTCTCCACACAGCAGCCGTTTTGTGATGCTGACCAACTCAGTTTGAGTGCTCGCCTGCTTGAAGTCCAGTCTCGACGCAGCAGCCATGTGGTAATGCTGCCCAGCTGAGGCTGAGGGCTCACCTGCTTTGGAGGCGAATTTCAACCTAGCAGCTGTGATGTGATGCTGACCAGGTCAGGCTGACTTCTTGCCTCCGTGGACGCCAGTCTCCACGCAGCATCTGTGTCACGATGCTACCCAGCTCAGCCTGAGGGCCTCACCTGATGGAGGCTAATAGCCACGCAGCAGCTGTCTCATAATGCTGCCCAGCTCAGCCTGAGGGCTCACCTGATTGGATTCCAGTCTCCACGAAACAGCAGTGTGGTGATGCTGACGAGCTCAAGCTGAAGGCTTACCTAGCTTGGATACCAGTCGCCACATAAAGCCATTTTACCTCGCTGCCCAGCTCAGGCTGAGGGCTCGCCTGCTTGGAGGCTGGTCTCCACGCAGCAGCCGTGTCGTGATGCAGCCCAGTCTCCACGCAGCAGCCGTGACATGATGCGTCCCAACTTAGGCTGAGGTCACCTCTGCTTCAGAGGCCAGTCTCCACCCAGCAGCCGTGACGTGATGCTGCCCAGCTCACACTGAGGGCTCGTCTGCTTAGGAGTCCGGTCTCCACGCAGCGGCTCCTGATAATGCCCAGCTTAGGCTGAGGGCCCTGTTGCTTTGGAGGCTAGTCCCCATGCAGCAGCCAATGTTGTTATGCAGCCCATCTCAGGCCGAGGGCTCTGCTGATTTGTAGGCAAGGTTCCACCCAGAAGCCGTGTCGTGATGCTGACCAGCTCAGGCTGAGGGCTCGCCTGCTTTTTAAACCAGTTTCCATACAACGGCCGTGTTGTAATGCTGACCAGCTCAGGCTTGGGGCTCGCCTGGTCTGGAGGCCAATCTCTATGCAGAAGCTGTCTCGTGATGCGGTCCAGTTCAGGCTGAGGGCTCTAATGATTTAGAGGCAAGTTTCCACCCAGTAGCCGTGATGTGATGCTGACCAGGTCAGGCTGACTGCTTGCCTGCTTGGACGCCAGTCTTCACGCAGCATCTGTGTCATGATGCTGCCCAGCTCAGCCTGAGGGCTCACCTGATTGGGTGCCAGTCTCTACGCAAAAGCAGTGTGGTGGTGCTGACGAGCTCAGGCTGAGGGCTTGTCTTGTTTGGATACCAGTCGCCACATACAGCTGTGTCACCTGCCTGCCCAGCTCAGGCTGAGGATTCGCCTACTTGGAGGCCAGTCTCTATACAGCAGCCGTGTCGTGATGCTGCCCAGCTCAGGCTGAGGGCACTGCTGCATTGGAGGCCAGTTTCCACGCAGCAGTTGTGTCCTGATGCATCACAGTCTCCACGCAGCAGCCGTGACGTGATGCTGCCCAGCTCACACTGAGGGCCCGTATGCTTAGGAGGCTAGTCTCCACGCAGTAGCTTTGTGTTGATGTTGCCCAGCTCAGGCTGAGGGCTCGCCACACCCGGGTCACCAGGCTCCCGGGCTAAGGCCCAGGATTCACCTTCTTGGAGGCCAGTCACCACGCACAACTCTGTCACAAGGCTGCACTGCTCGGGCTGACGACTGACGTCGTGTTGTGATGCTGCCCGGCTCAAGCTGAGGTCTCACCTGCTGTGGAGCCCAGTCTCCACTCAGCAGCCATGTGATAATGCTGCCCAGCTCAAGCTGAGGGTTGTCCTGCTTGGAAGCCAGGCTCCACCCAGCAGCCTTGTCGTTATGCTGCCCAGCTCAGGCTTAGGGCTCTGCTGATTTAGAGGCAAGTTTCCACCCAGCAGCTGTGACGTGATGCTGCCCAGTTCACACTGAGGGCCCGTCTGCTTAGCAGGCCAGTCTCCACGCAGCAGCTGTGCCATGATGCTTCCCCCTTGCATCCCCCCTTCCCCTTGTTCCCTCTTTGACATACCACGCAGCAGCTGTGCCATGATGCGTCCCAGCTCAGCCTGAGGCCTCACCTGATTGGATGCCAGTCTCCACGTACCAGCAGCGTGGTGATGCTGACTAGCTCAGACTGAGGGCTTGCCTAGCTTAGATACCAATCACCACATACAGCCATGTCACCTCGATGCCCAGCTCAGGCTGAGGGCTTGCCTGCTTGTAGGCCAGTCGCAACGCAGTAGCTTTGTGTTGATGTTGCCCAGCTCAGGCTGAGGGCTCGCCGCACCCGGGTGACCAGGCTCCCGGGCTAAGGCCTAGGATTTTCCTTCTTGGAGGCCAGTCACCACGCACAGCTCTGTCACAAGGCTGCACTGCTCGGGCTGACGACTTGCCTGCTTGGAGTCCAGTCTCCACACAACAGCTGTGTCGTAATGCTGCCCAGCTCAGGCTGACAGCTCGCTTGCTTAGATGGCAGTCTCCACGCAACAGCCTTGTGGTGAAACAAATCAACTCAGGCTTAATGTTCACCTGCTTGGATTCCAGTCGCCATGCACAATTGGGAACCTGGCTACGTGGCTCAGGCTGAGGGCTCATCTGCTTGGAGGCCAATCGTCATGCATAGCACTGTCCCCAAGCTGCCCAGCTCACACTGAGGGCCCGTATTCTTTGTAGTCCAATCTCCATGCAGCAGCCGTGTCGTGATGCTGCCCAGCTCAGGCTGAGGGTTCTGCTGATTTGGAGGCCAGTCTCCAAACAACAACCTTGTCCTGATGCTACCTAGATCAGGTTGAGGGCTTACCTGCTTTGGAGGCTAATAACTATGCAGCAGCTGTGTCATGAGGCTGCCCAGCTCAGCCTGAGGGCTCACCTGATTGGATGCCAGTCTCCACACGACAGCTGTGACGTGATTCTGCCCAGCTCAGGCCGAGGGCTCTGCTGTTTTGACGGCCAGTCTTCATACAGCAGCCATGTCGTTATGCTGCCCAGATCAGGCTGAGGGCTCTGTTGCTTTGGAGACCAGTCTCCACACAACAATCTTGTCCTGATGTTACCTAGTTCAGGCTAAGGGCTCTGCTGCTTTGGAGGCCAATCTCCATGCAACAGCCGTGTTGTAATGCTGACCAGCTCAGGCTGAGGGCTCACCTGCTGGAGGCCATTCTACATGTAGCATCAGTGTGGTGATGCTGTCCAGGTCAGGCTGAGGGCTATGCTGCTTTGGAGGCCAGTCGCCATACAACAGGCTTGTCGTGATACAGCCTAGCTCAGACAGATGGCTCACCTGGTCTGGAGGCTAGTCTCCACGCTGCAGCTGTGTCTCCACTCAGGCTCAGCTCTGGCTGAGGGCTCGCCTGCTTTGGAGGAAAGTCTCCACCCAGCAGCAGTGACCTGAATGTTCCCAGCTCACGCTGAAGGCCCTTCTCCTCTGGAGGCCAGTCTCCACACAGCAGCCTTGTCGTGATGCTGTTCAGCTCAGTCTGAGTGCTCGCCTGCTTGGAGGCCAGTCTCTACGCAGCAGCCATGTCGTGATGCTGTTCAGCTCAGGCTGAGGACTCTGTTTGCTTTGGAGGCCAGTCTCCACGCAGCAGCTATGTCACCAGCCTGGCCAGCTCAGGCTGAGGGCTCATCTGCTTTGGATACAGTTATCTTCGCAACACCTGTGTCGTGGTGCAGCCCAGCTCAGGCTGAGTGCCCGTCTGCTCTGGAGGCCAGCCATGTGGTTATGCTGCCCAGCTGAGGCTGAGGGTTCACCTGCATTGGAGGCAAGTCTCCAAGCAGCAGCCATGTTATGCATCCCAGCTCAAGCTGAGGGCTCTGCTGCTTTGGAGGCCAGTCGCCATACAACAGCCGTGTTGTGATGCTGACCAACTCAGTTTGAGTGCTCGCCTGCTTGGAGTCCAGTCTCTACGCAGCATGCATGTCATAACGCTGCCCAGCTCAGACTGAGGGCTCTATTGCTTTGGAGGCTAGTCTCCATGCAGCAGTTGTCTCATGATGCTTCCGAGCTCAGCCTGAGGGCTCACCTGATTGGATGCCAGTCTCCCCGCAACAGCCGTGTCGTGATGCTGACCAACTCCATTTGAGTGCTCACCTGATTGGATTCCAGTCTCCATGCAAAAGCCGTGACGTGATGCTGCCCAGCTCAAGCTGAGGGCTCACCTGCTCTTGAGGCCGGTCTCCATGCAGCGGCCATTTCCTGATAATGCCCAGTTCAGGCTGAGGGCTCTGTTGCTTTGGAGGCCAGTTTCCACGCAGCAGCTCTGTCGTGATGCATCCTAGGCTCCACACAGCACCCGTGTCGTGATGGGTCCCAACTCAGGCTGAGTGCTTGCCTGCTTGGAAGCCAGTCTCCACGCAGCAGCTATGTTTTGATGCTGCCCAGCTCAGGCTGAGGGCTTTGCTGCTTTAGAGGCCAGTCGCCATACATTAGCCTTGTCGTGATACAGCCTAGTACAGATAGATGGCTTGCCTGGTCTGGAGCCTAGTCTCCACCCAGCAGCTGTGATGTGATGTTTCCCAGCTCACGCTGAGGGCCTGTCTGCTCTGGAGGCCAGTCTCCACACAGCAGCCGTGTTGTGATGCTGACCAACTCAGTTTGAGTACTCGCTTGCTTGAAGTCCAGTCTCAACGCAGCAGCCATGTGGTTATGCTGCCCAGCTGAGGCTGAGGGCTCACCTGCTTTGGAGGCAAATTTCAACCTAGCAGCTGTGATGTGATGCTGACCAGGTCAGGCTGACTTCTTGCCTGCGTGGACGCCAGTCTCCACGCAGCATCTGTGTCACGATGCTACCCAGCTCAGCCTGAGGGCTCACCTGATTGGGTGCCAGTCTTCTCGCAACAGCAGTGTGGTGGTGCTGACGAGCTCAGCCTGAGGGCTCTCTTGCCTGGAGACCAGTTACCACGCAGAGCCATGTCACCCATCTGGCCAGCTCAGGCTGCTTTGGAGGCCAGTCTTCACACAGCAGCCATGTCATTATGCAGCCCAGCTCAGGCCAAGGGCTCGCCTGCTTTGGATACCAGTTTCCACACAATAGCCGTGTTGTAATGCTGACCAGCTCAGGCTGAGGGCTCTGCTCCTTTGGAGGCTAGTCGCCATACAACAGCCTTGTCGTGATACAGCCTAGCTCAGACAGATGGCTCGCCTGGTCTGGAGGCTAGTCTCCACCCAGCAGCTGTGACGTAATGCTTCCCAGCTCATGGTGAGGGCCCGTGTGCTCTGGAGGCCAGTCTCCACACAGCATCCGTGTTGTAATGCTGACCAGCTCAGGCTGAGGGCTCTGCTCCTTTGGAGGCTAGTCGCCACACAACAACCTTGTCCTGATGCTAACCAACTCAGGTTGAGGACTTACCTGCTTTGGAGGCTAATAGCCACGCAGCAGCTGTCTCAAAATTCTGCCCAGCTCAGCCTGAGGGCTCAGCCTGATTGGATGCCAGTCTCCATGAAACAGCAGTGTGGTGATGCTGACGAGCTCAAGCTGAAGGCTTACCTAGCTTGGATACCAGTCGCCACATAAAGCCATTTCACCTCGCTGCCCAGCTCAGGCTGAGGGCTCGCCTGCTTGGAGGCTGGTCTCCATGCAGCAGCCGTGTCGTGATGCAGCCCAGTCTCCACGCAGCAGCTGTGACATGATGCGTCCCAACTCAGGCTGAGGGCACTGCTGCTTTGGAGGCTGGTCTCCATGCAGCAGCCGAGTCGTGATGCAACCCAGTCACCATGCAGCAGCCGTGACATGATGCGTCCCAACTCAGGCTGAGGACACTGCTGCTTTGGAGGCTGGTCTCCACGCAGTAGCCGTGTTGTGATGCCGACCAGCTCAGGCTGAGGGCTCGCCTGGTCTGGAGGCTAGTCTCCACCCAGCAGCTGTGACGTGATGCTTCCCAGTTCACGGTGAGGGCCCGTGTGCTCTGGAGTCCAGTCTCTACACAGCAGCCATGTCGTGATGCTGCCCAGCTCAGGCTGAGGCTGAGGGCTCACCCGCTTTCAAGGCCGGTCTCCATGCAGCGGCCATGTCCTGATAATGCCCAGCTCAGGCCGAGGGCTCACCTGCTTTGGAGGCCAATCTCCACGCAGCAGCCATATCGTTATGCAGCCCAGCTCAGGCTGATGGCTCATTTGCTTTGGAGGCCAGTCGCCACACAACAACCTTGTCCTGATGCTAACCAACTCAGGTTGAGGACTTTCCTGCTTTGGAGGCTAATAGCCACGCAGCAGCTGTCTCATAATGCTGCCCAGCTCAGCCTGAGGGCTCACCTGATTGGATTCCAGTCTCCACGAAACAGCAGTGTGGTGATGCTGACGAGCTCAAGCTGAAGGCTTACCTAGCTTGGATACCAGTCGCCACATAAAGCCATTTTACCTCGCTGCCCAGCTCAGGCTGAGGGCTCGCCTGCTTGGAGGCTGGTCTCCACGCAGCAGCCGTGTCGTGATGCAGCCCAGTCTCCACGCAGCAGCCGTGACATGATGCGTCCCAACTTAGGCTGAGGTCACCTCTGCTTCAGAGGCCAGTCTCCACCCAGCAGCCGTGACGTGATGCTGCCCAGCTCACACTGAGGGCCCGTCTGCTTAGGAGTCCGGTCTCCACGCAGCGGCTCCTGATAATGCCCAGCTTAGGCTGAGGGCCCTGTTGCTTTGGAGGCTAGTCCCCATGCAGCAGCCATGTTGTTATGCAGCCCATCTCAGGCCGAGGGCTCTGCTGATTTGTAGGCAAGGTTCCACCCAGAAGCCGTGTCGTGATGCTGACCAGCTCAGGCTGAGGGCTCGCCTGCTTTTTAAACCAGTTTCCATACAACGGCCGTGTTGTAATGCTGACCAGCTCAGGCTTGGGGCTCGCCTGGTCTGGAGGCCAATCTCTATGCAGAAGCTGTCTCGTGATGCGGTCCAGTTCAGGCTGAGGGCTCTAATGATTTAGAGGCAAGTTTCCACCCAGCAGCCGTGATGTGATGCTGACCAGGTCAGGCTGACTGCTTGCCTGCTTGGACGCCAGTCTTCACGCAGCATCTGTGTCATGATGCTGCCCAGCTCAGCCTGAGGGCTCACCTGATTGGGTGCCAGTCTCTACGCAAAAGCAGTGTGGTGGTGCTGACGAGCTCAGGCTGAGGGCTTGTCTTGTTTGGATACCAGTCGCCACATACAGCTGTGTCACCTGCCTGCCCAGCTCAGGCTGAGGATTCGCCTACTTGGAGGCCAGTCTCTATACAGCAGCCGTGTCGTGATGCTGCCCAGCTCAGGCTGAGGGCACTGCTGCATTGGAGGCCAGTTTCCACGCAGCAGTTGTGTCCTGATGCATCACAGTCTCCACGCAGCAGCCGTGACGTGATGCTGCCCAGCTCACACTGAGGGCCCGTATGCTTAGGAGGCTAGTCTCCACGCAGTAGCTTTGTGTTGATGTTGCCCAGCTCAGGCTGAGGGCTCGCCACACCCGGGTCACCAGGCTCCCGGGCTAAGGCCCAGGATTCACCTTCTTGGAGGCCAGTCACCACGCACAACTCTGTCACAAGGCTGCACTGCTCGGGCTGACGACTGACGTCGTGTTGTGATGCTGCCCGGCTCAAGCTGAGGTCTCACCTGCTGTGGAGCCCAGTCTCCACTCAGCAGCCATGAGATAATGCTGCCCAGCTCAAGCTGAGGGTTGTCCTGCTTGGAAGCCAGGCTCCACCCAGCAGCCTTGTCGTTATGCTGCCCAGCTCAGGCTTAGGGCTCTGCTGATTTAGAGGCAAGTTTCCACCCAGCAGCTGTGACGTGATGCTGCCCAGTTCACACTGAGGGCCCGTCTGCTTAGCAGGCCAGTGTGGTGGTGCTGACGAGCTCAGCCTGAGGGCTCTCTTGCCTGGAGACCAGTCACCACGCAGAGCCATGTCACCCGTCTGGCCAGCTCAGGCTGCTTTGGAGGCCAGTCTTCACACAGCAGCCATGTCATTATGCAGCCCAGCTCAGGCCAAGGGCTCGTCTGCTTTGGATACCAGTTTCCACACAATAGCCGTGTTGTAATGCTGACCAGCTCAGGCTGAGGGCTCTGCTCCTTTGGAGGCTAGTCGCCATACAACAGCCTTGTCGTGATACAGCCTAGCTCAGACAGATGGCTCGCCTGGTCTGGAGGCTAGTCTCCACCCAGCAGCTGTGACGTAATGCTTCCCAGCTCATGGTGAGGGCCCGTGTGCTCTGGAGGCCAGTCTCCACACAGCATCCGTGTTGTAATGCTGACCAGCTCAGGCTGAGGGCTCTGCTCCTTTGGAGGCTAGTCGCCACACAACAACCTTGTCCTGATGCTAACCAACTCAGGTTGAGGACTTACCTGCTTTGGAGGCTAATAGCCACGCAGCAGCTGTCTCAAAATTCTGCCCAGCTCAGCCTGAGGGCTCAGCCTGATTGGATGCCAGTCTCCATGAAACAGCAGTGTGGTGATGCTGACGAGCTCAAGCTGAAGGCTTACCTAGCTTGGATACCAGTCGCCACATAAAGCCATTTCACCTCGCTGCCCAGCTCAGGCTGAGGGCTCGCCTGCTTGGAGGCTGGTCTCCATGCAGCAGCCGTGTCGTGATGCAGCCCAGTCTCCACGCAGCAGCTGTGACATGATGCGTCCCAACTCAGGCTGAGGGCACTGCTGCTTTGGAGGCTGGTCTCCATGCAGCAGCCGAGTCGTGATGCAGCCCAGTCACCATGCAGCAGCCGTGACATGATGCGTCCCAACTCAGGCTGAGGACACTGCTGCTTTGGAGGCTGGTCTCCACGCAGTAGCCGTGTTGTGATGCCGACCAGCTCAGGCTGAGGGCTCGCCTGGTCTGGAGGCTAGTCTCCACCCAGCAGCTGTGACGTGATGCTTCCCAGTTCACGGTGAGGGCCCGTGTGCTCTGGAGTCCAGTCTCTACACAGCAGCCATGTCGTGATGCTGCCCAGCTCAGGCTGAGGCTGAGGGCTCACCTGCTTTCAAGGCCGGTCTCCATGCAGCGGCCATGTCCTGATAATGCCCAGCTCAGGCCGAGGGCTCACCTGCTTTGGAGGCCAATCTCCACGCAGCAGCCATATCGTTATGCAGCCCAGCTCAGGCTGATGGCTCATTTGCTTTGGAGGCCAGTCGCCACACAACAACCTTGTCCTGATGCTAACCAACTCAGGTTGAGGACTTTCCTGCTTTGGAGGCTAATAGCCACGCAGCAGCTGTCTCATAATGCTGCCCAGCTCAGCCTGAGGGCTCACCTGATTGGATTCCAGTCTCCACGAAACAGCAGTGTGGTGATGCTGACGAGCTCAAGCTGAAGGCTTACCTAGCTTGGATACCAGTCGCCACATAAAGCCATTTTACCTCGCTGCCCAGCTCAGGCTGAGGGCTCGCCTGCTTGGAGGCTGGTCTCCACGCAGCAGCCGTGTCGTGATGCAGCCCAGTCTCCACGCAGCAGCCGTGACATGATGCGTCCCAACTTAGGCTGAGGTCACCTCTGCTTCAGAGGCCAGTCTCCACCCAGCAGCCGTGACGTGATGCTGCCCAGCTCACACTGAGGGCTCGTCTGCTTAGGAGTCCGGTCTCCACGCAGCGGCTCCTGATAATGCCCAGCTTAGGCTGAGGGCCCTGTTGCTTTGGAGGCTAGTCCCCATGCAGCAGCCATGTTGTTATGCAGCCCATCTCAGGCCGAGGGCTCTGCTGATTTGTAGGCAAGGTTCCACCCAGAAGCCGTGTCGTGATGCTGACCAGCTCAGGCTGAGGGCTCGCCTGCTTTTTAAACCAGTTTCCATACAACGGCCGTGTTGTAATGCTGACCAGCTCAGGCTTGGGGCTCGCCTGGTCTGGAGGCCAATCTCTATGCAGAAGCTGTCTCGTGATGCGGTCCAGTTCAGGCTGAGGGCTCTAATGATTTAGAGGCAAGTTTCCACCCAGCAGCCGTGATGTGATGCTGACCAGGTCAGGCTGACTGCTTGCCTGCTTGGACGCCAGTCTTCACGCAGCATCTGTGTCATGATGCTGCCCAGCTCAGCCTGAGGGCTCACCTGATTGGGTGCCAGTCTCTACGCAAAAGCAGTGTGGTGGTGCTGACGAGCTCAGGCTGAGGGCTTGTCTTGTTTGGATACCAGTCGCCACATACAGCTGTGTCACCTGCCTGCCCAGCTCAGGCTGAGGATTCGCCTACTTGGAGGCCAGTCTCTATACAGCAGCCGTGTCGTGATGCTGCCCAGCTCAGGCTGAGGGCACTGCTGCATTGGAGGCCAGTTTCCATGCAGCAGTTGTGTCCTGATGCATCACAGTCTCCACGCAGCAGCCGTGACGTGATGCTGCCCAGCTCACACTGAGGGCCCGTATGCTTAGGAGGCTAGTCTCCACGCAGTAGCTTTGTGTTGAATGTTGCCCAGCTCAGGCTGAGGGCTCGCCACACCCGGGTCACCAGGCTCCCGGGCTAAGGCCCAGGATTCACCTTCTTGGAGGCCAGTCACCACGCACAACTCTGTCACAAGGCTGCACTGCTCGGGCTGACGACTGACGTCGTGTTGTGATGCTGCCCGGCTCAAGCTGAGGTCTCACCTGCTGTGGAGCCCAGTCTCCACTCAGCAGCCATGTGATAATGCTGCCCAGCTCAAGCTGAGGGTTGTCCTGCTTGGAAGCCAGGCTCCACCCAGCAGCCTTGTCGTTATGCTGCCCAGCTCAGGCTTAGGGCTCTGCTGATTTAGAGGCAAGTTTCCACCCAGCAGCTGTGACGTGATGCTGCCCAGTTCACACTGAGGGCCCGTCTGCTTAGCAGGCCAGTCTCCACGCAGCAGCTGTGCCATGATGCGTCCCAGCTCAGCCTGAGGCCTCACCTGATTGGATGCCAGTCTCCACGTACCAGCAGCGTGGTGATGCTGACTAGCTCAGACTGAGGGCTTGCCTAGCTTAGATACCAATCACCACATACAGCCATGTCACCTCGATGCCCAGCTCAGGCTGAGGGCTTGCCTGCTTGTAGGCCAGTCGCAACGCAGTAGCTTTGTGTTGATGTTGCCCAGCTCAGGCTGAGGGCTCGCCGCACCCGGGTGACCAGGCTCCCGGGCTAAGGCCTAGGATTTTCCTTCTTGGAGGCCAGTCACCACGCACAGCTCTGTCACAAGGCTGCACCGCTCGGGCTGACGACTTGCCTGCTTGGAGTCCAGTCTCCACACAACAGCTGTGTCGTAATGCTGCCCAGCTCAGGCTGACAGCTCGCTTGCTTAGATGGCAGTCTCCATGCAACAGCCTTGAGGTGAAACAAATCAACTCAGGCTTAATGTTCACCTGCTTGGATTCCAGTCGCCATGCACAATTGGGAACCTGGCTACCTGGCTCAGGCTGAGGGCTCATCTGCTTGGAGGCCAATCGCCATGCATAGCACTGTCCCCAAGCTGCCCAGCTCACACTGAGGGCCCGTATTCTTTGTAGTCCAATCTCCATGCAGCAGCCGTGTCGTGATGCTGCCCAGCTCAGGCTGAGGGTTCTGCTGATTTGGAGGCCAGTCTCCACACAACAACCTTGTCCTGATGCTACCTAGATCAGGTTGAGGGCTTACCTGCTTTGGAGGCTAATAACTACGCAGCAGCTGTGTCATGAGGCTGCCCAGCTCAGCCTGAGGGCTCACCTGATTGGATGCCAGTCTCCACACGACAGCTGTGACGTGATTCTGCCCAGCTCAGGCCGAGGGCTCTGCTGCTTTGAAGGCCAGTCTTCATACAGCAGCCATGTCGTTATGCCGCCCAGATCAGGCTGAGGGCTCTGTTGCTTTGGAGACCAGTCTCCACACAACAATCTTGTCCTGATGTTACCTAGTTCAGGCTAAGGGCTCTGCTGCTTTGGAGGCCAATCTCCATGCAACAGCCGTGTTGTAATGCTGACCAGCTCAGGCTGAGGGCTCACCTGCTGGAGGCCATTCTACATGTAGCATCAGTGTGGTGATGCTGCCCAGGTCAGGCTGAGGGCTATGCTGCTTTGGAGGCCAGTCGCCATACAACAGGCTTGTCGTGATACAGCCTAGCTCAGACAGATGGCTCACCTGGTCTGGAGGCTAGTCTCCACGCTGCAGCTGTGTCTCCACTCAGGCTCAGCTCTGGCTGAGGGCTCGCCTGCTTTGGAGGAAAGTCTCCACCCAGCAGCAGTGACCTGAATGTGCCCAGCTCACGCTGAAGGCCCTTCTCCTCTGGAGGCCAGCCTCCACACAGCAGCCTTGTCGTGATGCTGTTCAGCTCAGTCTGAGTGCTCGCCTGCTTGGAGGCCAGTCTCTACGCAGCAGCCATGGCATTGATGCTGTTCAGCTCAGGCTGAGGACTCTGTTTGCTTTGGAGGCCAGTCTCCACGCAGCAGCTATGTCACCAGCCTGGCCAGCTCAGGCTGAGGGCTCATCTGCTTTGGATACAGTTATCTTCGCAACACCTGTGTCGTGGTGCAGCCCAGCTCAGGCTGAGTGCCCGTCTGCTCTGGAGGCCAGCCATGTGGTTATGCTGCCCAGCTGAGGCTGAGGATTCACCTGCATTGGAGGCAAGTCTCCAAGCAGCAGCCGTGTTATGCATCCCAGCTCAAGCTGAGGGCTCTGCTGCTTTGGAGGCCAGTCGCCATACAACAGCCGTGTTGTGATGCTGACCAACTCAGTTTGAGTGCTCGCCTGCTTGGAGTCCAGTCTCTACGCAGCATGCATGTCATAACGCTGCCCAGCTCAGACTGAGGGCTCAACTGATTGGATGCCAGTCTCCATGCAAAAGCCGTGACGTGATGCTGCCCAGTTCAAGCTGAGGGCTCACCTGCTCTTGAGGCCGGTCTCCATGCAGCGGCCATTTCCTGATAATGCCCAGTTCAGGCTGAGGGCTCTGTTGCTTTGGAGGCCAGTTTCCACGCAGCAGCTCTGTCGTGATGCATCCTAGGCTCCACACAGCACCCGTGTCGTGATGGGTCCCAACTCAGGCTGAGTGCTTGCCTGCTTGGAAGCCAGTCTCCACGCAGCAGCTATGTTTTGATGCTGCCCAGCTCAGGCTGAGGGCTTTGCTGCTTTAGAGGCCAGTCGCCATACAACAGCCTTGTCGTGATACAGCCTAGTACAGATAGATGGCTTGCCTGGTCTGGAGCCTAGTCTCCACCCAGCAGCTGTGATGTGATGTTTCCCAGCTCACACTGAGGGCCTGTCTGCTCTGGAGGCCAGTCTCCACACAGCAGCCGTTTTGTGATGCTGACCAACTCAGTTTGAGTGCTCGCCTGCTTGAAGTCCAGTCTCGACGCAGCAGCCATGTGGTAATGCTGCCCAGCTGAGGCTGAGGGCTCACCTGCTTTGGAGGCGAATTTCAACCTAGCAGCTGTGATGTGATGCTGACCAGGTCAGGCTGACTTCTTGCCTCCGTGGACGCCAGTCTCCACGCAGCATCTGTGTCACGATGCTACCCAGCTCAGCCTGAGGGCTCACCTGATGGAGGCTAATAGCCACGCAGCAGCTGTCTCATAATGCTGCCCAGCTCAGCCTGAGGGCTCACCTGATTGGATTCCAGTCTCCACGAAACAGCAGTGTGGTGATGCTGACGAGCTCAAGCTGAAGGCTTACCTAGCTTGGATACCAGTCGCCACATAAAGCCATTTTACCTCGCTGCCCAGCTCAGGCTGAGGGCTCGCCTGCTTGGTCTCCACGCAGCAGCCGTGTCGTGATGCAGCCCAGTCTCCACGCAGCAGCCGTGACATGATGCGTCCCAACTTAGGCTGAGGTCACCTCTGCTTCAGAGGCCAGTCTCCACCCAGCAGCCGTGACGTGATGCTCCCAGCTCACACTGAGGGCCCGTCTGCTTAGGAGTCCGGTCTCCACGCAGCGGCTCCTGATAATGCCCAGCTTAGGCTGAGGGCCCTGTTGTTTTGGAGGCTAGTCCCCATGCAGCAGCCAATGTTGTTATGCAGCCCATCTCAGGCCGAGGGCTCTGCTGATTTGTAGGCAAGGTTCCACCCAGAAGCCGTGTCGTGATGCTGACCAGCTCAGGCTGAGGGCTCGCCTGCTTTTTAAACCAGTTTCCATACAACGGCCGTGTTGTAATGCTGACCAGCTCAGGCTTGGGGCTCGCCTGGTCTGGAGGCCAATCTCTATGCAGAAGCTGTCTCGTGATGCGGTCCAGTTCAGGCTGAGGGCTCTAATGATTTAGAGGCAAGTTTCCACCCAGCAGCCGTGATGTGATGCTGACCAGGTCAGGCTGACTGCTTGCCTGCTTGGACGCCAGTCTTCACGCAGCATCTGTGTCATGATGCTGCCCAGCTCAGCCTGAGGGCTCACCTGATTGGGTGCCAGTCTCTACGCAAAAGCAGTGTGGTGGTGCTGACGAGCTCAGGCTGAGGGCTTGTCTTGTTTGGATACCAGTCGCCACATACAGCTGTGTCACCTGCCTGCCCAGCTCAGGCTGAGGATTCGCCTACTTGGAGGCCAGTCTCTATACAGCAGCCGTGTCGTGATGCTGCCCAGCTCAGGCTGAGGGCACTGCTGCATTGGAGGCCAGTTTCCACGCAGCAGTTGTGTCCTGATGCATCACAGTCTCCACGCAGCAGCCGTGACGTGATGCTGCCCAGCTCACACTGAGGGCCCGTATGCTTAGGAGGCTAGTCTCCACGCAGTAGCTTTGTGTTGATGTTGCCCAGCTCAGGCTGAGGGCTCGCCACACCCGGGTCACCAGGCTCCCGGGCTAAGGCCCAGGATTCACCTTCTTGGAGGCCAGTCACCACGCACAACTCTGTCACAAGGCTGCACTGCTCGGGCTGACGACTGACGTCGTGTTGTGATGCTGCCCGGCTCAAGCTGAGGTCTCACCTGCTGTGGAGCCCAGTCTCCACTCAGCAGCCATGTGATAATGCTGCCCAGCTCAAGCTGAGGGTTGTCCTGCTTGGAAGCCAGGCTCCACCCAGCAGCCTTGTCGTTATGCTGCCCAGCTCAGGCTTAGGGCTCTGCTGATTTAGAGGCAAGTTTCCACCCAGCAGCTGTGACGTGATGCTGCCCAGTTCACACTGAGGGCCCGTCTGCTTAGCAGGCCAGTCTCCACGCAGCAGCTGTGCCATGATGCGTCCCAGCTCAGCCTGAGGCCTCACCTGATTGGATGCCAGTCTCCACGTACCAGCAGCGTGGTGATGCTGACTAGCTCAGACTGAGGGCTTGCCTAGCTTAGATACCAATCACCACATACAGCCATGTCACCTCGATGCCCAGCTCAGGCTGAGGGCTTGCCTGCTTGTAGGCCAGTCGCAACGCAGTAGCTTTGTGTTGATGTTGCCCAGCTCAGGCTGAGGGCTCGCCGCACCCGGGTGACCAGGCTCCCGGGCTAAGGCCTAGGATTTTCCTTCTTGGAGGCCAGTCACCACGCACAGCTCTGTCACAAGGCTGCACTGCTCGGGCTGACGACTTGCCTGCTTGGAGTCCAGTCTCCACACAACAGCTGTGTCGTAATGCTGCCCAGCTCAGGCTGACAGCTCGCTTGCTTAGATGGCAGTCTCCACGCAACAGCCTTGTGGTGAAACAAATCAACTCAGGCTTAATGTTCACCTGCTTGGATTCCAGTCGCCATGCACAATTGGGAACCTGGCTACGTGGCTCAGGCTGAGGGCTCATCTGCTTGGAGGCCAATCGTCATGCATAGCACTGTCCCCAAGCTGCCCAGCTCACACTGAGGGCCCGTATTCTTTGTAGTCCAATCTCCATGCAGCAGCCGTGTCGTGATGCTGCCCAGCTCAGGCTGAGGGTTCTGCTGATTTGGAGGCCAGTCTCCAAACAACAACCTTGTCCTGATGCTACCTAGATCAGGTTGAGGGCTTACCTGCTTTGGAGGCTAATAACTATGCAGCAGCTGTGTCATGAGGCTGCCCAGCTCAGCCTGAGGGCTCACCTGATTGGATGCCAGTCTCCACACGACAGCTGTGACGTGATTCTGCCCAGCTCAGGCCGAGGGCTCTGCTGTTTTGACGGCCAGTCTTCATACAGCAGCCATGTCGTTATGCTGCCCAGATCAGGCTGAGGGCTCTGTTGCTTTGGAGACCAGTCTCCACACAACAATCTTGTCCTGATGTTACCTAGTTCAGGCTAAGGGCTCTGCTGCTTTGGAGGCCAATCTCCATGCAACAGCCGTGTTGTAATGCTGACCAGCTCAGGCTGAGGGCTCACCTGCTGGAGGCCATTCTACATGTAGCATCAGTGTGGTGATGCTGCCCAGGTCAGGCTGAGGGCTATGCTGCTTTGGAGGCCAGTCGCCATACAACAGGCTTGTCGTGATACAGCCTAGCTCAGACAGATGGCTCACCTGGTCTGGAGGCTAGTCTCCACGCTGCAGCTGTGTCTCCACTCAGGCTCAGCTCTGGCTGAGGGCTCGCCTGCTTTGGAGGAAAGTCTCCACCCAGCAGCAGTGACCTGAATGTTCCCAGCTCACGCTGAAGGCCCTTCTCCTCTGGAGGCCAGTCTCCACACAGCAGCCTTGTCGTGATGCTGTTCAGCTCAGTCTGAGTGCTCGCCTGCTTGGAGGCCAGTCTCTACGCAGCAGCCATGTCGTGATGCTGTTCAGCTCAGGCTGAGGACTCTGTTTGCTTTGGAGGCCAGTCTCCACGCAGCAGCTATGTCACCAGCCTGGCCAGCTCAGGCTGAGGGCTCATCTGCTTTGGATACAGTTATCTTCGCAACACCTGTGTCGTGGTGCAGCCCAGCTCAGGCTGAGTGCCCGTCTGCTCTGGAGGCCAGCCATGTGGTTATGCTGCCCAGCTGAGGCTGAGGGTTCACCTGCATTGGAGGCAAGTCTCCAAGCAGCAGCCGTGTTATGCATCCCAGCTCAAGCTGAGGGCTCTGCTGCTTTGGAGGCCAGTCGCCATACAACAGCCGTGTTGTGATGCTGACCAACTCAGTTTGAGTGCTCGCCTGCTTGGAGTCCAGTCTCTACGCAGCATGCATGTCATAACGCTGCCCAGCTCAGACTGAGGGCTCTATTGCTTTGGAGGCTAGTCTCCATGCAGCAGTTGTCTCATGATGCTTCCGAGCTCAGCCTGAGGGCTCACCTGATTGGATGCCAGTCTCCCCGCACAGCCGTGTCGTATGCTGCCAACCCATTGAGTGCTCACCTGATTGGATGCCAGTCTCCATGCAAAAGCCGTGACGTGATGCTGCCCAGCTCAAGCTGAGGGCTCACCTGCTCTTGAGGCCGGTCTCCATGCAGCGGCCATTTCCTGATAATGCCCAGTTCAGGCTGAGGGCTCTGTTGCTTTGGAGGCCAGTTTCCACGCAGCAGCTCTGTCGTGATGCATCCTAGGCTCCACACAGCACCCGTGTCGTGATGGGTCCCAACTCAGGCTGAGTGCTTGCCTGCTTGGAAGCCAGTCTCCACGCAGCAGCTATGTTTTGATGCTGCCCAGCTCAGGCTGAGGGCTTTGCTGCTTTAGAGGCCAGTCGCCATACAACAGCCTTGTCGTGATACAGCCTAGTACAGATAGATGGCTTGCCTGGTCTGGAGCCTAGTCTCCACCCAGCAGCTGTGATGTGATGTTTCCCAGCTCACGCTGAGGGCCTGTCTGCTCTGGAGGCCAGTCTCCACACAGCAGCCGTGTTGTGATGCTGACCAACTCAGTTTGAGTGCTCGCCTGCTTGAAGTCCAGTCTCAACGCAGCAGCCATGTGGTAATGCTGCCCAGCTGAGGCTGAGGGCTCACCTGCTTTGGAGGCGAATTTCAACCTAGCAGCTGTGATGTGATGCTGACCAGGTCAGGCTGACTTCTTGCCTGCGTGGACGCCAGTCTCCACGCAGCATCTGTGTCACGATGCTACCCAGCTCAGCCTGAGGGCTCACCTGATTGGGTGCCAGTCTTCTCGCAACAGCAGTGTGGTGGTGCTGACGAGCTCAGCCTGAGGGCTCTCTTGCCTGGAGACCAGTCACCACGCAGAGCCATGTCACCCGTCTGGCCAGCTCAGGCTGCTTTGGAGGCCAGTCTTCACACAGCAGCCATGTCATTATCAGCCCACTCGCCGGCATCTATTGACTTTCCACCCAGAACCGGCGGATCTGCCACTCCGCACTCTTTACCACCCCCGCAGCCCCCTCCAGCCACTGCTTTGGAGCCAGCTTCACACAGCACCATGTCATTATCCCCAGCTCAGGCCAAGCTCGCCTGCTTTGGATACCAGTTTCCACACAACAGCCGTGTTGTAATGCTGACCAGCTCAGGCTGAGGGCTCTGCTCCTTTGGAGGCTAGTCGCCATACAACAGCCTTGTCGTGATACAGCCTAGCTCAGACAGATGGCTCGCCTGGTCTGGAGGCTAGTCTCCACCCAGCAGCTGTGACGTAATGCTTCCCAGCCTGGGGGCCCGTGTGCTCTGAGGCCACTCCCACACACCTTTATGCTACCACCAGCCAGGCCCCTCCTTTAGGCTACCCCCCCAAACAACCCCTATCAACCAACCAACACCTCTTTGGGCTAGCCACCACACTCTCAAACTCCCACCACCCCCCACCCCCCCGGGCCACGCCCGCCCCCCCCCCCCCCCCGGCCCGCTTGGCCCCCCGCCCCCCCCCCCCCCCCCCCCCCCCCCCCCCCCCCCCCCCCCCGCGGTGCTCCCGCCTGCCCCAGCCATACCTCGCTGCCCAGCTCAGGCTGAGGGCTCGCCTGCTTGGAGGCGGTCTCCACGCAGCAGCCGTGTCGTGATGCAGCCCAGTCTCCACGCAGCAGCCGTACATGATGCGTCCCAACTCAGGCTGAGGTCACCTCTGCTTCAGAGGCCAGTCTCCACCCAGCAGCCGTGACGTGATGCTGCCCAGCTCACACTAGGGCCCGTCTGCTTAGGAGTCCGGTCTCCACGCAGCGGCTCCTGATAATGCCCAGCTTAGGCTGAGGGCCCTGTTGCTTTGGAGGCTAGTCCCCATGCAGCAGCCATGTTGTTATGCAGCCCATCTCAGGCCGAGGGCTCTGCTGATTTGTAGGCAAGGTTCCACCCAGAAGCCGTGTCGTGATGCTGACCAGCTCAGGCTGAGGGCTCGCCTGCTTTTTAAACCAGTTTCCATACAACGGCCGTGTTGTAATGCTGACCAGCTCAGGCTTGGGGCTCGCCTGGTCTGGAGGCCAACTCTATCAGAAGCCGTCTCGTGATGCGCCGTCACTCCATTTAGAGGCATTTCCACCCAGCACCTTATCTCCATCACTACCTCCTCTTACCCACTCACGCACATCTTCATCTCCCACCACCTACTCACCTATTGTCCGCCCAAGCGTGGGCTACACCCCTCAACCATCCCACAACGCTCACCCCCCCACCACACCCAGCCCAGTCTCCACACAGCAGCCGTGTCGTGATGCTGCCCAGCTCAGGCTGAGGGCACTGCTGCTTGGAGGCCAGTCTCCACGCAGCAGCTGTGTCCTGATGCATCACAGTCTCCACGCAGCAGCCGTGACGTGATGCTGCCCAGCTCACACTAGGGCCCTATGCTTAGGAGGCTAGTCTCCACGCAGTAGCTTTGTGTTGATGCTGCCCAGCTCAGGCTGAGGGCTCGCCCCCCGGGCACCAGGCTCCCGGGCTAAGGCCCAGGATCACCTTCTTGGGGCCAGTCACCACGCACAACTCTGTCACAAGGCTGCACTGCTCGGGCTACACTGACGTCGTGTTGTGATGCTGCCCGGCTCAAGCTGAGGTCTCACCTGCTGTGGGCCCAGTCTCCACTCAGCCCTGATAATGCTCCCAGCTCAAGCTGAGGGTTGTCCTGCTTGGAAGCCAGGCTCCACCCAGCAGCCTTTCGTTATCTGCCCACCAGGCTGGCTCTCTATTTAAGGCAGTTTCCACCCAGCACTACGTGCTCCCATTCACACTGGCCCGTCTCTTACGCCAGTGTGTGGGCCAGCCACCTCTCTCTCCTCCGCCCCCCTCCCCTCTCCACCACTCTTCGCTCCCCCCCCACCCACCACCCCCTCTCCGTCCACCAACCTTATCTCCACCACTCCTCCCTACTCCCACAACACCTCGACACCTACCAACATGCCCCTGGTCTGGAGGCTAGTCTCCACCCAGCAGCTTGACGTATGCTTCCCAGCTCATGGTGAGGGCCCGTGTGCTCTGGAGGCCAGTCTCCACACAGCATCCGTGTTGTAATGCTGACCAGCTCAGGCTGAGGGCTCTGCTCCTTTGGAGGCTAGTCGCCACACAACAACCTTGTCCTGATCTAACCAACTCAGGTTAGGACTTACCTGCTTTAGGCTACCACGCAGCAGCTGTCTCAAATTCTCCCAGCCACCTGCCAGCCTTTGATGCCAGTCTCCATGAAACAGCAGTGTGGTGATGCTGACAGCCAGCTAAGGCTTACTTAGCTTGGATACCAGTCGCCACAAAACCATTTCACCTCGCTCCCAGCTCAGGCTGAGGGCTCGCCTGCTTGGAGGCTGGTCTCCACGCAGCAGCCGTGTCGTGATGCAGCCCAGCTCCCCACCTTCTTCGTCCCACTCAGGCTGGGCACTGCTGCTTTGGAGGCTGGCTCCATGCAGCGCCGTCGTGATGCACCCACACCATCACAGCCGTACTATCGTCCCAACTCAGCTAGGACACTGCTCTTTGAGGCTGGTCTCCACGCAGAGCCGTGTTGTGATGCCGACCAGCTCAGGCTGAGGGCTCGCCTGGTCTGGAGGCTAGTCTCCACCCAGCAGCTGTGACGTGATGCTTCCCAGTTCACGGTGAGGGCCCTGTGCTCTGGAGTCCAGTCTCTACACAGCAGCCATGTCGTGATGCTGCCCAGCTCAGGCTGAGGCTGAGGGCTCACCTCTTTCAGGCCGTCTCCATCACCCATGTCCTATAATGCCCAGCTCAGGCCGAGGGCTCACCTGCTTTGGAGGCCAATCTCCACGCAGCAGCCATATCGTTATGCAGCCCAGCTCAGGCTGATGGCTCATTTGCTTTGGAGGCCAGTCGCCACACAACAACCTTGTCCTGATGCTAACCAACTCAGGTTGAGGACTTTCCTGCTTTGGAGGCTAATAGCCACGCAGCAGCTGTCTCATAATGCTGCCCAGCTCAGCCTGAGGGCTCACCTGATTGGATTCCAGTCTCCACGAAACAGCAGTGTGGTGATGCTGACGAGCTCAAGCTGAAGGCTTACCTAGCTTGGATACCAGTCGCCACATAAAGCCATTTTACCTCGCTGCCCAGCTCAGGCTGAGGGCTCGCCTGCTTGGAGGCTGGTCTCCACGCAGCAGCCGTGTCGTGATGCAGCCCAGTCTCCACGCAGCAGCCGTGACATGATGCGTCCCAACTTAGGCTGAGGTCACCTCTGCTTCAGAGGCCAGTCTCCACCCAGCAGCCGTGACGTGATGCTGCCCAGCTCACACTGAGGGCTCGTCTGCTTAGGAGTCCGGTCTCCACGCAGCGGCTCCTGATAATGCCCAGCTTAGGCTGAGGGCCCTGTTGCTTTGGAGGCTAGTCCCCATGCAGCAGCCATGTTGTTATGCAGCCCATCTCAGGCCGAGGGCTCTGCTGATTTGTAGGCAAGGTTCCACCCAGAAGCCGTGTCGTGATGCTGACCAGCTCAGGCTGAGGGCTCGCCTGCTTTTTAAACCAGTTTCCATACAACGGCCGTGTTGTAATGCTGACCAGCTCAGGCTTGGGGCTCGCCTGGTCTGGAGGCCAATCTCTATGCAGAAGCTGTCTCGTGATGCGGTCCAGTTCAGGCTGAGGGCTCTAATGATTTAGAGGCAAGTTTCCACCCAGCAGCCGTGATGTGATGCTGACCAGGTCAGGCTGACTGCTTGCCTGCTTGGACGCCAGTCTTCACGCAGCATCTGTGTCATGATGCTGCCCAGCTCAGCCTGAGGGCTCACCTGATTGGGTGCCAGTCTCTACGCAAAAGCAGTGTGGTGGTGCTGACGAGCTCAGGCTGAGGGCTTGTCTTGTTTGGATACCAGTCGCCACATACAGCTGTGTCACCTGCCTGCCCAGCTCAGGCTGAGGATTCGCCTACTTGGAGGCCAGTCTCTATACAGCAGCCGTGTCGTGATGCTGCCCAGCTCAGGCTGAGGGCACTGCTGCATTGGAGGCCAGTTTCCACGCAGCAGTTGTGTCCTGATGCATCACAGTCTCCACGCAGCAGCCGTGACGTGATGCTGCCCAGCTCACACTGAGGGCCCGTATGCTTAGGAGGCTAGTCTCCACGCAGTAGCTTTGTGTTGAATGTTGCCCAGCTCAGGCTGAGGGCTCGCCACACCCGGGTCACCAGGCTCCCGGGCTAAGGCCCAGGATTCACCTTCTTGGAGGCCAGTCACCACGCACAACTCTGTCACAAGGCTGCACTGCTCGGGCTGACGACTGACGTCGTGTTGTGATGCTGCCCGGCTCAAGCTGAGGTCTCACCTGCTGTGGAGCCCAGTCTCCACTCAGCAGCCATGTGATAATGCTGCCCAGCTCAAGCTGAGGGTTGTCCTGCTTGGAAGCCAGGCTCCACCCAGCAGCCTTGTCGTTATGCTGCCCAGCTCAGGCTTAGGGCTCTGCTGATTTAGAGGCAAGTTTCCACCCAGCAGCTGTGACGTGATGCTGCCCAGTTCACACTGAGGGCCCGTCTGCTTAGCAGGCCAGTCTCCACGCAGCAGCTGTGCCATGATGCGTCCCAGCTCAGCCTGAGGCCTCACCTGATTGGATGCCAGTCTCCACGTACCAGCAGCGTGGTGATGCTGACTAGCTCAGACTGAGGGCTTGCCTAGCTTAGATACCAATCACCACATACAGCCATGTCACCTCGATGCCCAGCTCAGGCTGAGGGCTTGCCTGCTTGTAGGCCAGTCGCAACGCAGTAGCTTTGTGTTGATGTTGCCCAGCTCAGGCTGAGGGCTCGCCGCACCCGGGTGACCAGGCTCCCGGGCTAAGGCCTAGGATTTTCCTTCTTGGAGGCCAGTCACCACGCACAGCTCTGTCACAAGGCTGCACCGCTCGGGCTGACGACTTGCCTGCTTGGAGTCCAGTCTCCACACAACAGCTGTGTCGTAATGCTGCCCAGCTCAGGCTGACAGCTCGCTTGCTTAGATGGCAGTCTCCATGCAACAGCCTTGTGGTGAAACAAATCAACTCAGGCTTAATGTTCACCTGCTTGGATTCCAGTCGCCATGCACAATTGGGAACCTGGCTACCTGGCTCAGGCTGAGGGCTCATCTGCTTGGAGGCCAATCGCCATGCATAGCACTGTCCCCAAGCTGCCCAGCTCACACTGAGGGCCCGTATTCTTTGTAGTCCAATCTCCATGCAGCAGCCGTGTCGTGATGCTGCCCAGCTCAGGCTGAGGGTTCTGCTGATTTGGAGGCCAGTCTCCACACAACAACCTTGTCCTGATGCTACCTAGATCAGGTTGAGGGCTTACCTGCTTTGGAGGCTAATAACTACGCAGCAGCTGTGTCATGAGGCTGCCCAGCTCAGCCTGAGGGCTCACCTGATTGGATGCCAGTCTCCACACAACAGCTGTGACGTGATTCTGCCCAGCTCAGGCCGAGGGCTCTGCTGCTTTGAAGGCCAGTCTTCATACAGCAGCCATGTCGTTATGCCGCCCAGATCAGGCTGAGGGCTCTGTTGCTTTGGAGACCAGTCTCCACACAACAATCTTGTCCTGATGTTACCTAGTTCAGGCTAAGGGCTCTGCTGCTTTGGAGGCCAATCTCCATGCAACAGCCGTGTTGTAATGCTGACCAGCTCAGGCTGAGGGCTCACCTGCTGGAGGCCATTCTACATGTAGCATCAGTGTGGTGATGCTGCCCAGGTCAGGCTGAGGGCTATGCTGCTTTGGAGGCCAGTCGCCATACAACAGGCTTGTCGTGATACAGCCTAGCTCAGACAGATGGCTCACCTGGTCTGGAGGCTAGTCTCCACGCTGCAGCTGTGTCTCCACTCAGGCTCAGCTCTGGCTGAGGGCTCGCCTGCTTTGGAGGAAAGTCTCCACCCAGCAGCAGTGACCTGAATGTGCCCAGCTCACGCTGAAGGCCCTTCTCCTCTGGAGGCCAGCCTCCACACAGCAGCCTTGTCGTGATGCTGTTCAGCTCAGTCTGAGTGCTCGCCTGCTTGGAGGCCAGTCTCTACGCAGCAGCCATGGCATGATGCTGTTCAGCTCAGGCTGAGGACTCTGTTTGCTTTGGAGGCCAGTCTCCACGCAGCAGCTATGTCACCAGCCTGGCCAGCTCAGGCTGAGGGCTCATCTGCTTTGGATACAGTTATCTTCGCAACACCTGTGTCGTGGTGCAGCCCAGCTCAGGCTGAGTGCCCGTCTGCTCTGGAGGCCAGCCATGTGGTTATGCTGCCCAGCTGAGGCTGAGGATTCACCTGCATTGGAGGCAAGTCTCCAAGCAGCAGCCGTGTTATGCATCCCAGCTCAAGCTGAGGGCTCTGCTGCTTTGGAGGCCAGTCGCCATACAACAGCCGTGTTGTGATGCTGACCAACTCAGTTTGAGTGCTCGCCTGCTTGGAGTCCAGTCTCTACGCAGCATGCATGTCATAACGCTGCCCAGCTCAGACTGAGGGCTCAACTGATTGGATGCCAGTCTCCATGCAAAAGCCGTGACGTGATGCTGCCCAGTTCAAGCTGAGGGCTCACCTGCTCTTGAGGCCGGTCTCCATGCAGCGGCCATTTCCTGATAATGCCCAGTTCAGGCTGAGGGCTCTGTTGCTTTGGAGGCCAGTTTCCACGCAGCAGCTCTGTCGTGATGCATCCTAGGCTCCACACAGCACCCGTGTCGTGATGGGTCCCAACTCAGGCTGAGTGCTTGCCTGCTTGGAAGCCAGTCTCCACGCAGCAGCTATGTTTTGATGCTGCCCAGCTCAAGCTGAGGGCTTTGCTGCTTTAGAGGCCAGTCGCCATACAACAGCCTTGTCGTGATACAGCCTAGTACAGATAGATGGCTTGCCTGGTCTGGAGCCTAGTCTCCACCCAGCAGCCGTTTTGTGATGCTGACCAACTGAGTTTGAGTGCTCGCCTGCTTGAAGTCCAGTCTCGACGCAGCAGCCATGTGGTAATGCTGCCCAGCTGAGGCTGAGGGCTCACCTGCTTTGGAGGCGAATTTCAACCTAGCAGCTGTGATGTGATGCTGACCAGGTCAGGCTGACTTCTTGCCTGCGTGGACGCCAGTCTCCACGCAGCATCTGTGTCACGATGCTACCCAGCTCAGCCTGAGGGCTCACCTGATTGGGTGCCAGTCTTCTCGCAACAGCAGTGTGGTGGTGCTGACGAGCTCAGCCTGAGGGCTCTCTTGCCTGGAGACCAGTCACCACGCAGAGCCATGTCACCCGTCTGGCCAGCTCAGGCTGCTTTGGAGGCCAGTCTTCACACAGCAGCCATGTCATTATGCAGCCCAGCTCAGGCCAAGGGCTCGCCTGCTTTGGATATCAGTTTCCACACAATAGCCGTGTTGTAATGCTGACCAGCTCAGGCTGAGGGCTCTGCTCCTTTGGAGGCTAGTCGCCATACAACAGCCTTGTCGTGATACAGCCTAGCTCAGACAGATGGCTCGCCTGGTCTGGAGGCTAGTCTCCACCCAGCAGCTGTGATGTGATGTTTCCCAGCTCACGCTGAGGGCCTGTCTGCTCTGGAGGCCAGTCTCCACACAGCAGCCATGTTGTGATGCTGACCAACTCAGTTTGAGTACTCGCCTGCTTGAAGTCCAGTCTCAACGCAGCAGCCGTGTTGTGATGCTGACCAACTCAGTTTGAGTACTCGCCTGCTTGAAGTCCAGTCTCAACGCAGCAGCCATGTGGTTATGCTGCCCAGCTGAGGCTGAGGGCTCACCTGCTTTGGAGGCGAATTTCAACCTAGCAGCTGTGATGTGATGCTGACCAGGTCAGGCTGACTTCTTGCCTGCGTGGACGCCAGTCTCCACGCAGCATCTGTGTCACGATGCTACCCAGCTCAGCCTGAGGGCTCACCTGATTGGGTGCCAGTCTTCTCGCAACAGCAGTGTGGTGGTGCTGACGAGCTCAGCCTGAGGGCTCTCTTGCCTGGAGACCAGTCACCACGCAGAGCCATGTCACCCGTCTGGCCAGCTCAGGCTGCTTTGGAGGCCAGTCTTCACACAGCAGCCATGTCATTATGCAGCCCAGCTCAGGCCAAGGGCTCGCCTGCTTTGGATACCAGTTTCCACACAGCATCCGTGTCGTGATGCTGACCAACTCAGTTTGAGTGCTCACCTGCTTGGAATCCAGTCATCATGCAGCAGGTTTGTCGTAATGCTGACCAGCTCAGGCCGAGGGCTCACCTGCTTTGGAGGCCAATCTCCACACAGTAGCTGTATCGTTATGCAGCCCAGCTCAGGCTGAGGGCTCTGCTCCTTTGGAGGCATAGCCACACAACAACCTCCGACAACCACCCACCTCTTGACAAAGCCACCAGCACCCATTCTGCCCAGCTCAGCCTGAGGGCCACCTGATTGGATGCCAGCTCCATGAACAGCAGTGTGGTGATGCTGACGAGCCAAGCTGAGGCTACCTAGCTTGGATACCAGTCGCCACAAAGCCATTTCACCCCCCCCCAGGCTGAGGGCTCGCCTGCTTGGAGGCTGGTCTCCATGCAGCAGCCGAGCGTGATGCAGCCCAGCCCATCACACCCACGCCCCCCCTCTCGCCCATCACCCCGGTGCAGCCCAGCACCACACACCCAACCCCCCCACACCCAGCGCCCACCACCGAGCCGACCACTCAGGCTGAGGGCTCGCCTGTCTGGAGGCTAGTCTCCACCCAGCAGCTGACGTGATGCTCCCAGCACGGTAGGGCCCGTGTGCTCTGGAGTCCAGTCTCCACACAGCAGCCATGTCGTGATGCTGCCCAGCTCAGGCTAGCCTCACCTCTTTCAAGGCCGGTCTCCATGCAGCGGCCATTCCTATAATCCCAGCCAGGCCGAGGGCTCACCTCTTTGGAGGCCAATCTCCACGCAGCAGCCATATCGTATGCAGCCCAGCTCAGGCTGATGGCTCATTTGCTTTGGAGGCCAGTCGCCACACAACAACCTTGTCCTGATGCAACCACTCGGTGACTTTCCTCTTTGGGCAAACCACGCAGCAGCTTCTCATAATCTCCCAGCTCACCTGAGGGCTCACCTATTGTTCCAGTCTCCACAAACAGCAGTGTGTGATGCTGACGAGCCAAGCTAAGGCTTACCTAGCTTGATACCGTCCCACATAACCATTTTACCTCCTGCCCACTCAGGCTGAGGGCTCGCCTCTTGGAGGCTGCTCCACCCACCTTCTGATGCAGCCCAGTCTCCACGCAGCACCTACATATGCGTCCCAACTTAGGCTGAGGTCACCTCTGCTTCAGAGGCCAGTCTCCACCCAGCAGCCTACGTGATGCTGCCCAGCTCACACTGCTCGTCTGCTTGGCCGCTCCCCACCTCCTTCCCCTAGCTGCCCTTGCTTTGGAGGCTAGTCCCCATCAGCAGCCATGTTGTTATGCAGCCCATCTCAGGCCGAGGGCTCTGCTTTTTCTTCCACCCAGAAGCCGTGTCGTGATGCTGACCAGCTCAGGCTGAGGGCTCGCCTGCTTTTTAAACCAGTTTCCATACAACGGCCGTGTTGTAATGCTGACCAGCTCAGGCTTGGGGCTCGCCTGGTCTGGAGGCCAATCTCTATGCAGAAGCTGTCTCGTGATGCGGTCCAGTTCAGGCTGAGGGCTCTAATGATTTAGAGGCAAGTTTCCACCCAGCAGCCGTGATGTGATGCTGACCAGGTCAGGCTGACTGCTTGCCTGCTTGGACGCCAGTCTTCACGCAGCATCTGTGTCATGATGCTGCCCAGCTCAGCCTGAGGGCTCACCTGATTGGGTGCCAGTCTCTACGCAAAAGCAGTGTGGTGGTGCTGACGAGCTCAGGCTGAGGGCTTGTCTTGTTTGGATACCAGTCGCCACATACAGCTGTGTCACCTGCCTGCCCAGCTCAGGCTGAGGATTCGCCTACTTGGAGGCCAGTCTCTATACAGCAGCCGTGTCGTGATGCTGCCCAGCTCAGGCTGAGGGCACTGCTGCATTGGAGGCCAGTTTCCACGCAGCAGTTGTGTCCTGATGCATCACAGTCTCCACGCAGCAGCCGTGACGTGATGCTGCCCAGCTCACACTGAGGGCCCGTATGCTTAGGAGGCTAGTCTCCACGCAGTAGCTTTGTGTTGATGTTGCCCAGCTCAGGCTGAGGGCTCGCCACACCCGGGCACCAGGCTCCCGGGCTAAGGCCCAGGATCACCTTCTTGGAGGCCAGCACCACGCACAACTCTGTCACAAGGCTGCACTGCTCGGGCTCCGACGTCGTGTTGTGTGCTGCCCGGCTCAACTGAGTCTCACCTCTTGAGCCCAGCTCCACTCAGCAGCCATTAAATCTGCCCACTCAACTGGGCCTCTTGAAGCCAGCTCCACCCACACCTTTCTTATCTGCCCAGCCAGCTGGCTCTCTATTTAGGCAGTTTCCACCCAGCACTACTATCTCCCAGTCACCTCCCGTCTCTTACGCCAGTCTCCACGCACAGCTTCCATGATGCGTCCCAGCTCAGCCTAGCCTCACCTATTATCCAGTCTCCCGACCAGCACTGTACTACAGCTCACTAGCTTCCTAGCTTAATACCAATCACCACAACAGCCATTCACCTCATCCCACTCACTCTTCCTCTTTAGCCAGTCCCCAGAGCTTTTATGTTCCCAGCTCACTGCTCGCCACACCCGGGTCACCAGGCTCCCGGGCAAGGCCCAGATTCACCTTCTTGGAGGCCATCACCACGCACAACTCTTCACAAGGCTGCACTGCTCGGGCTACACTGACGTCGTGTTGTGATGCTCCCGGCTCAAGCTGAGGTCTCACCTGCTTGGGCCCAGTCTCCACTCAGCAGCCATGTGATAATGCTGCCCAGCTCAAGCTGAGGGTTGTCCTGCTTGGAAGCCAGGCTCCACCCAGCAGCCTTGTCGTTATGCTGCCCAGCTCAGGCTAGGGCTCTGCTGATTTAGAGGCAAGTTTCCACCCAGCAGCTGTGACGTGATGCTGCCCAGTTCACACTGAGGGCCCGTCTGCTTAGCAGGCCAGTCTCCACGCAGCAGCTGTGCCATGATGCTGACCAGCTCAGGCTGAGTGCTCGCCTGCTTGGAGGCCAATCTCCACGCAGCAGCCATGTCGTGATGCTACCCTCAGGTTGAGGGCTTCCCTGCTTTGGGGACTAATAACCACGCAGCAGCTGTGTCACGATGCGTCCCAGCTCAGCCTGAGGCCTCACCTGATTGGATGCCAGTCTCCACGTACCAGCAGCGTGGTGATGCTGACTAGCTCAGACTGAGGGCTTGCCTAGCTTAGATACCAATCACCACATACAGCCATGTCACCTCGATGCCCAGCTCAGGCTGAGGGCTTGCCTGCTTGTAGGCCAGTCGCAACGCAGTAGCTTTGTGTTGATGTTGCCCAGCTCAGGCTGAGGGCACGCCGCACCCGGGTGACCAGGCTCCCGGGCTAAGGCCTAGGATTTTCCTTCTTGGAGGCCAGTCACCACGCACAGCTCTGTCACAAGGCTGCACCGCTCGGGCTGACGACTTGCCTGCTTGGAGTCCAGTCTCCACACAACAGCTGTGTCGTAATGCTGCCCAGCTCAGGCTGACAACTCGCTTGCTTAGATGGCAGTCTCCACGCAACAGCCTTGTGGTGAAACAAATCAACTCAGGCTTAATGTTCACCTGCTTGGATTCCAGTCGCCATGCACAATTGGGAACCTGGCTACCTGGCTCAGGCTGAGGGCTCATCTGCTTGGAGGCCAATCGCCATGCATAGCACTGTCCCCAAGCCGCCCAGCTCACACTGAGGGCCCGTATTCTTTGTAGTCCAATCTCCATGCAGCAGCCGTGTCGTGATGCTGCCCAGCTCAGGCTGAGGGTTCTGCTGATTTGGAGGCCAGTCTCCACACAACAACCTTGTCCTGATGCTACCTAGATCAGGTTGAGGGCTTACCTGCTTTTGAGGCTAATAACTACGCAGCAGCTGTGTCATGAGGCTGCCCAGCTCAGCCTGAGGGCTCACCTGATTGGATGCCAGTCTTCTCGCAACAGCAGTGTGGTGGTGCTGACGAGCTCAGCCTGAGGGCTCTCTTGCCTGGAGACCAGTCACCACGCAGAGCCATGTCACCTGTCTGGCCAGCTCAGGCTGCTTTGGAGGCCAGTCTTCACACAGCAGCCATGTCATTATGCAGCCCAGCTCAGGCCAAGGGCTATGCTGATTTGGAGGCAAGTTTCCACCCAGAAGCCGTGACGTGATGCTGTCCAGCTCAGGCTAAAGGCTATGCTGCTTTGGAGGCCAACCTCCACGCAGCAACAGTGTGGTGATGCAGTCCAGCTCAGGCTGAGGGCTCGCCTGCTTTGGATACCAGTTTCCACACAACAGCCGTGTTGTAATGCTGACCAGCTCAGGCTGAGGGCTCTGCTCCTTTGGAGGCTAGTCACCATACAACAGCCTTGTCGTGATACAGCCTAGCTCAGACAGATGGCTCGCCTGATCTGGAGGCTAGTCTCCACCCAGCAGCTGTGACGTGATGCTTCCCAGCCATATCGTGTTGCTGCCCAGCTCAGGCTGAGGGCTCTGTTGCTGTGGATGCCAGTCGCCACACAGCCGTGTCTTGATCATACCCAGGTCAAGCCAGTGGCCACGAACAACTGTGTAATGTTGTGGACCAGCTCAGGCTCAGGGCCAGTCTGCTTTGGAGTCTAGTCTTTACGCAACAGCTGTGTCGTAATGCTGCCCAGCTCAGGCTGAGGGCTCACCTGCTTGTATGTCGGTCGCCATAACCACATAAATTAATTAGCGTTTTCTTTCCTGAGTGAAATTGTACATTACAAAACAATTATTAAAGAGTTAATAACAATCAGAATTTGCTAGGGTCTACATTGCCCGTGCCTGGAGATGTTTTCAAAAATTGATATATATTTGTGCCTTGTGAGAGTTAGGTCATATAGCATTGTGACACAATCTCATTCAAATAATCTACAGTAGACGTAATCATCCTTTCTCTGTAGCTGGAAGCTGGAGATGGGAACATGACATATGTTGCTAGTCCTTTGGTACACTCTATTTGATGAAAAACGTAACTACAACAGCTTGCCTTTTTTGTAGCTAGTTTAGTGGTGAAAACAACGGTTTTAAATGAAATTGATTACTGAATGAAGAGTTCATCTTCGGAAGCACATGCTCATGTAAAATTTTATAAAACTATGTTGTTGGTCACATTTGTCCTGTTATGCATGTTTCCAGTCATATCCATGTGTTTCTGTGAGGAGGTGACATGTTTCTCACAGATGTCAACATTTGAGTGTGTGGTGTGGAAAAACGCGTTTCTGTGTGATTTTGGACGAGAAATGCAATTTTACCTAGGTTAGCGGTGAAAACTGTTTTTTCATGTAATTGATCACAGAATGATGGTTTCATGCTTGGATACACATATTCATGTGCAATTTTATAAAACTATGTTTTCTGTCATAATCATCCAGTGTTGTAATGTTTCCAGTCATTGATGTGTTGAGGTAACATGTTTCCAACACATTTGAGTGTGTAATGGGGAAAAAAAGGTTTCCGTGAGCACTTTGAGGAGAAATGAACTTGTAGCTAGTTGAGCGGTGAAAACCGGTTTTACATGATATTGACCACAGAATGACAAATTCATGTATGGAGACACGTTTTCATGTAAAATGTTATTAAATTCTGTCATAGCCATTCTGTCTAGTATGTTTCCAGTGACACTGTTGTGTTTCAGTGAAGAAAATGACAGGTGTTTCACAGAAATCAGAAATCAGTTTAGCGTGAAATTGACCACAAAATTAATATTTCATCCTTGGAAACGCATTTTCATTTCAAATGTTCGATGTGTTTCTGTGAAATGTGAAATGACATGTTTCTCACATAAATCAACTTTTGAGTGGTTGCTGTGGAATAAGGCGTTTCTGTGTGATTTTTGACGTGAAATGCAGTTTTACCTAGTTTAAATGTGAAAACTACGGTTTTGTACATGAAACTGATAACAGCATGACAATTTCATGCATGGAGACACGTTTTCATGTGGAATGTTATAAAACTGTCTTTTCTGTCATAGCCATCCGGTCTAGTATGTATCCAGTGACACTGTTCTGTTATTGTGAAGAAATGACAGATGTTTCACGGAAATCAAGATTTGAGTGTTAGATGTGGAAAAACGCGTTTCTGGGTGCATTTGGAGGAGAAACACAGTTGCAGCTAGTTTAGTGGTGAAAATTACGGTTTTACATGTAATTAACCACAGAATGAATATTTCAACCTCGTAAACGCATTTTCATTTGAAATGTTCTAAAACTATGTTATCTCTCAAGTTCATCCTGTTTTGTATGTTTCCAGTCATATCGATGTGTTTCTGTGACGAAATGACATGTTTCTCACATAAATCAACTTTTGAGTGGTTGCTGTGGAATAAGGCGTTTCTGTGTGATTTTTGACGTGAAATGCAGTTTTACCTAGTTTAAATGTGAAAACTACGGTTTTGTACATGAAACTGATAACAGCATGACAATTTCATGCATGGAGACACGTTTTCATGTGGAATGTTATAAAACTGTCTTTTCTGTCATAGCCATCCGGTCTAGTATGTATCCAGTGACACTGTTGTGTTATTGTGAAGAAATGACAGATGTTTCACAGAAATCAAGTTTTGAGTGTTAGATGTGGAAAAACGCGTTTCTGGGTGCATTTGGAGGAGAAACACAGTTGCAGCTAGTTTTTAGTGGTGAAAATTACGGTTTTACATGTAATTAACCACAGAATGAATATTTCAACCTCGTAAACGCATTTTCATTTGAAATGTTCTAAAACTATGTTATCTCTCAAGTTCATCCTGTTTTGTATGTTTCCAGTCTCATTGATGTGTTTCTGTGACGAAATGACATGTTTCTCACATAAATCAACTTTTGAGTGGTTGCTGTGGAATAAGGCATTTCTGTGTGATTTTTGACGTGAAATGCAGTTTTACCTAGTTTAAATGTGAAAACTACGGTTTTGTACATGAAACTGATAACAGCATGACAATTTCATGCATGGAGACACGTTTTCATGTGGAATGTTATAAAACTGTCTTTTCTGTCATAGCCATCCGGTCTAGTATGTATCCAGTGACACTGTTGTGTTATTGTGCAGAAATGACAGATGTTTCACAGAAATCAAGTTTTGAGTGGTTGCTGTGGAAAAACGCGTTTCTGTGTGATTTTTGACGTGAAATGCAGGTTTACCTAGTTTAAATGTGAAAACTACGGCATTGCATGAAATTGATCACAGAATGAAGATTTCAAGCTTCCATATGCATATTCATGTGCAATTTTATAAAACTATGTTTTCTGTCATAACCATCCTGTGCTGTATGTTTGCAAGTGGCACTGATGTTTCTATAAAAAGTTTGAGTGGTTGCTGTGGAAAAACGCGTTTCTGTGGGATTTTTGACGAGAAATGCAGGTTTACCTAGGTTAGCGGTGAAAACTACGGTTTTGTACATGAAACTGATAACAGCATGACAGTTTCATGTATGGAGACACGTTGTCATGTGAAATGTTATAAAACTGTCTTTTCTGTCATAGCCATCCGGTCTAGTATGTATCCAGTGACACTGTTGTGTTTCTGTGAGGAAAATGACAGGTGTTTCTGTGAAGAAAATGACAGGTGTTTCACAGAAATCAAGTTTTGAGTGTTAGATGTGGAAAAACGCGTTTCTGGGTGCATTTTGGAGCAGAAACACAGTTGCAGCTAATTTTGTGGTGAAACCTACACTTTAACATGTAATTAACCACAGAATGAATATTTCATCCTCGTAAACGCATTTTCATTTCAAATGTTCTAAAATTGTGTTATCTCTCTGAAGTACATTCTGTTTTGCATGTTTCCAGTCATATCGATGTGTTTCTGTGACGAAATGACATTTTTCTCACATAAATCAACTTTTAAGTGGTTGCTGTGGAATGAGGCGTTTCTGTGTGATTTTTGACGTGAAATGCAGGTTTACCTAGTTTAAATGTGAAAACTACGGTTGTGTACATGAAACTGATAACAGCATCACAATTTCATGTATGGAGACACGTTTTCATGTGAAATGTTATATAAAACTGTCTTTTCTGTCATAGCCATCCGGTCTAGTATGTTTCCAGTGACACTGTTGTGTTTCTGTGAGGAAAATGACAGGTGTTTCACAGAAATCAAGTTTTGAGTGTTAGATGTGGAAAAACGCGTTTCTGAGTACACTTGGAGGAGAAACACAGTTGCAGCTAATTTTGTGGGGAAAACTACAGTTTAGCGTGAAATTGACCACAGAATGAATATTTCATCCTTGGAAACCCATTTTCATTTCAAATGTTCGATGTGTTTCTGTGACGAAATGACATGTTTCTCACATAAATCAACTTTTGAGTGGTTGCTGTGGAATAAGGCGTTTCTGTGTGATTTTTGACGTGAAATGCAGTTTTACCTAGTTTAAATGTGAAAACTACGGTTTTGTACATGAAACTGATAACAGCATGACAATTTCATGCATGGAGACACGTTTTCATGTGGAATGTTATAAAACTGTCTTTTCTGTCATAGCCATCCGGTCTAGTATGTATCCAGTGACACTGTTGTGTTATTGTGCAGAGATGACAGATGTTTCACAGAAATCAAGTTTTGAGTGGTTGCTGTGGAAAAACGCGTTTCTGTGGGATTTTTGACGAGAAATGCAGGTCTACCTAGGTTAGCGGTGAAAACTACGGTTTTGTACATGAAACTGATAACAGCATGACAGTTTCATGTATGGAGACACGTTGTCATGTGAAATGTTATAAAACTGTCTTGTCTGTCATAGCCATCCGGTCTAGTATGTATCCAGTGACACTGTTTGTGTTTCTGTGAGGAAAATGACAGGTGTTTCTGTGAAGAAAATGACAGGTGTTTCACAGAAATCAAATTTTGAGTGTTAATGTGGAAAAACGCGTTTCTGGGTGCATTTTGGAGCAGAAACACAGTTGCAGCTAATTTTGTGGTGAAACCTACACTTTAACATGTAATTAACCACAGAATGAATATTTCATCCTCGTAAACGCATTTTCATTTCAAATGTTCTAAAATTGTGTTATCTCTCTGAAGTACATTCTGTTTTGCATGTTTCCAGTCATATCGATGTGTTTCTGTGACGAAATGACATTTTTCTCACATAAATCAACTTTTAAGTGATTGCTGTGGAATGAGGCGTTTCTGTGTGATTTTTGACGTGAAATGCAGGTTTACCTAGTTTAAATGTGAAAACTACGGTTGTGTACATGAAACTGATAACAGCATCACAATTTCATGTATGGAGACACGTTTTCATGTGAAATGTTATATAAAACTGTCTTTTCTGTCATAGCTATCCGGTCTAGTATGTTTCCAGTGACACTGTTGTGTTTCTGTGAGGAAAATGACAGGTGTTTCACAGAAATCAAGTTTTGAGTGTTAGATGTGGAAAAACGCGTTTCTGAGTACACTTGGAGGAGAAACACAGTTGCAGCTAATTTTGTGGGGAAAACTACAGTTTAGCGTGAAATTGACCACAGAATGAATATTTCATCCTTGGAAACCCATTTTCATTTCAAATGTTCTTTTTTTTTGATGTGTTTCTGTGACGAAATGACATGTTTCTCACATAAATCAACTTTTGAGTGGTTGCTGTGGAATGAGGCGTTTATGTGTGATTTTTGACGTGAAATGCAGGTTTACCTAGTTTAAATGTGAAAACTACGGTTGTGTACATGAAACTGATAACAGCATCACAATTTCATGTATGGAGACACGTTTTCATGTGAAATGTTATATAAAACTGTCTTTTCTGTCATAGCCATCCGGTCTAGTATGTTTCCAGTGACACGGTTGTGTTTCTGTGAGGAAAATGACAGGTGTTTCACAGAAATCAATTTTTGAGTTAGATGTGGAAAAACGCGTTTCTGAGTACACTTGGAGGAGAAACACAGTTGCAGCTGATTTTGTGGGGAAAACTACAGTTTAGCGCGACATTGACCACAGAATGAATATTTCATCCTTGGAAACGCATTTTCATTTCAAATGTTCGATGTGTTTCTGTGACGAAATGACATGTTTCTCACATAAATCAACTTTTGAGTGGTTGCTGTGGAATAAGGCGTTTTTGTGTGATTTTTGACGTGAAATGCAGGTTTACCTAGTTTAAATGTGAAAACTACGGCATTGCATGAAATTGATCACAGAATGAAGATTTCAAGCTTCCATACGCATATTCATGTGCAATTTTATAAAACTATGTTTTCTGTCATAACCATCCTGTGCTCTATGTTTGCAAGTGGCACTGATGTTTCTATAAAAAGTTTGAGTGGTTGCTGTGGAAAAACGCGTTTCTGTGGGATTTTTGACGAGAAATGTAGGTTTACCTAGGTATAGCGGTGAAAACTACGGTTTTGTACATGAAACTGTCATGCTGTTATCAGTTTCATGGACACACGTTGTCATGTGAAATGTTATAAAACTGTCTTTTCTGTCATAGCCATCCGGTCTAGTATGTATCCAGTGACACTGTTGTGTTTCTGTGAAGAAAATGACAGGTGTTTCACAGAAATCAAGTTTTGAGTGTTAGATGTGGAAAAACGCGTTTTTGGGTGCATTTGGAGGAGAAACACAGTTGCAGCTAGTTTAGTGGTGAAAATTACGGTTTTACATGTAATTAACCACAGAATGAATATTTCGACCTCGTAAACGCATTTTCATTTGAAATGTTCTAAAACTATATCTCTCAAGTTCATCCTGTTTTGTATGTTTCCAATCTCATTGATGTTTTTCTGTGACGAAATGACATGTTTCTCACATAAAGCAATATTTGAGTGCAATGTTATATAACTTTTAGAAACTTCATCCTCAGAAGCACATGTACATGTCGCATGGTATAAAGCTGAGCTGTCTGTCACATTTGTCATGCTTTGCATGTTTCCAGTCATATAAGATAAGATATTCCTTTATTAGTCCCACAGTGGAGAAATACACATGTTACAGCAGCAAAGTGGATATAAACAAGATGCATAGATTTTTAAAACAAGTATTAATACAAATAAAATAATATATACACAATAGAAAAGTAAAGCTAAAATATGTCCAGCATATTAAATAATTGTCCAGTTTCTATGATTGAAGAGATGATATAATTGCACATATGAGTTCTTATTGCACTTTCTGTCCGGTCAGTTTGTTGTGAATGTTTATGTGTTTTACTGGGAGCAGTGCTGGTTGTAGAGTCTAACAGCTTGATTGATTTGATTGATTGTGAATTTGTCCACTGTGGGACCAATAAAGGAATATCTTATCTTATCTTATTGATGTGTTTCTGTGAAGAGGTGACATGTTTCTTACAGATTTCAAAATTTGAGTGTGTGGTGTGGAAAATGTTGTTTCTGTGACCACTTGGAGGAGAAATGAACTTGTGACTAGATTGTCGGTGAAAACTACGGTTCAGCTCAGACTGAGTGCTCACTTGCTTGGAGGCAAATCCCATGCACAGCACTGTCACCAAGCTGCCCAGCTCAAGCTGAGGGCTTGCCTGCTTTGGAGCCCAGTCTCCACTCAGCAGCCGTGTGATAATGCTGCCCAGCTCAAGCTGAGGGTTGTCCTGCTTTGGAGCCCAGTCTCCACTCAGCAGCTGTGTGATAATGCTGCCCATTTCAGCCTGAGGGCTCACCGGATTGGATGCCAGTCTCCATGCAACAGCAGTGTGGTGATGCTGACAAGCTCAGGCTGAGGGCTTGCCTGCTTGGAGTCCAGTCTCCACACAACAACCGTGTCGTAATGCGGCAAGCTCAGGCTGAGGGCTTGCCTGCTTGGAGTCCAGTCTCCACACAACAACCGTGTCGTAATGCGGCAAAGCTAAGGCCGACAGCTCACTTAGATGTCAGTCTCCACGCAATAGCCTTGTGATGTTACAGATCAGCTCAGGCTGAATGTTCGCCTGCTTGGATTCCAGTCGTCACGTACAGCTGTGTAACCTGGTTGACCAGCTCAGACTGAGGGCTCACCTGCTTTGGAGCCCAGTCTCCACGCAGCAACTGTGTTTTGATGCTGCCCAGCTCAGGATGAGGGCTCGCCTGCTGGAGGCCAGTCTCCACGCAGAATCGGTGTGGTGATGCGTCCCAGTACAGGCTGAGGGCTCCCTTGCTTGGATTACATTTGCCATGCACAGCTCTGTCTCCAGGTTCAGCTAAGGCTAAGGGATTGCCAGCTTGGAAGCCACTTGCCACATAACAGCTGTGTCTATATGTGTCCCAGCTCAGGCTGAGGGCTCACCTGCTTGAAGTCCAATCACCAGGCAGACCAGATTAGGCGTATGCTTGCCTATTTGGAGGCCAGTCGCCACACAGCAGCCGTGTTGTGATGCTGCCCAGCTCATGCTAAGGGCTCACCTGCTTGAATTACATTCGCCACTCACAGCCATGTCACCAGGCTGCCCAGCTCAGTCACAGGGCTCGCCTGCTTTGGAGCCCAGACTCCACGCAGCAACCGTGTGGGGATGCTGAAAAGCTCAGGCTAAGGGCTCGCCTACTTTGGAGGTCATTCTCCGTGCACAGCCTTGTCACCAAGCTGCCCAGCTCGCGCTTAGGGTTCGCCTGCTTTGAGGCCAGTATCCACACAGCTGTGTCCCGATCATACCCAGGTCAAGCCAGTGGCCACGCACAACCATGTCATGTTGTGGACCAGCTCAGGCTCAGGGCCAGTCTGCTTTGGAGTTTAGTCTTTACGCAACAGCTGTGTCGTAATGCTGCCCAGCTCTGGTTGAGGGCTCGCCTGCTTGGAACACAATCTACAAGCAACAGTCTTCTGTTGATGATGACCAGCTCAGGCTGAGGGCTCGCCTGCTTCGATGTCGGTCGCCACATAACAGCTGTGTCCTGATGCTTCACAGCTCATGTTGGCAGGATAGCATCATGATAAATCTATGTTCAATATGATAAACGTATCGTCTTTGCTACATTTATCCTCTTTTCGTGATTTACCTATCAAATTAATTAGCCTTTTCTTTCCTAAGTTAAATTGAAAAAAAAATAAAAAAAAAAAAAAAAAAAAAATTTTTTTTTTGGGGGGCGCCCGGCCCCCCCCCCCCCCCCCCCCCCCTTCCCCCCCCCCCAAATTACCCCCCTACATTACAAAATAATTATTAAAAAGAGTTAATAACAATCAAAATTTGCTAGGGTCTACATTGCCCGTGCCTGGAGATGTTTTCAAAAATTGATATATATTTGTGCCTTGTGAGCGTTAGGTCATATAGCATTGTGACACAATCTCATTCAAATAATCTACAGTAGACGTAATCATCCTTTCTATGTAGCTGGAAACTGGAAATGGGAACATGAAATATGTTGCTAGTCCTTTGGTACACTCTATTTGATGAAAAACGTAACTAAAACAGCTTGCCTTGCCTGCAGCTTGCTTCGGTCTGCCAAGAGTAAAATGGAATAGGCACATCGTGCTTCCCACCTGCTGATGTAAAAAATTGTTATTAATCCAATAGATGTGTTTCTATACTGTCCTTTTCCCAGAAATCTACTATTAAATGTTTCTTGCGCAACAATCCATTTCTGTTTTGAGACATAGAGTATAAGCTAGTTCAGCGGTCAAAACTGCAGTGTTTGTGTGTGCATTTGGAGGAGACAAACCATGTGAGGACACAGGACTTCACCTCCGACACGGTGGTCTGCAGTGTGGGGGCCCCGCAGGGAACGGTTCTGGCTCCGTTCCTCTTCACGCTCTACACTGCAGACTTCTCTTACAACTCACCAACCTGCCACCTGCAGAAGTTCTCTGATGACTCTGCTATCGTCGGCCTCATCACTGATGGGGACGATGGGGAGTACAGAGAACTTTCCTAGGACTTCGTGGACTGGTGCCTGCGGAACCACCTCCAGATCAACGCGAGGAAAACTAAAGAGCTGGTGGTGGATTTCCGCAGGCAAACTCATCCCCCTCCAACACCGGTGAACATCCAGGGATCAGACATTGAGATGGTGACATCTTATAAATACCTGGGTGTTCACCTGAACAATAAACTGGAGTGGACTACAAATTCCTCTGCACTCCATAAAAAAGGCCAGAGCAGACTGTATCTGCTCAGGAGACTGAGGTCTTTTGGAGTGCAGGGGACACTTCTGAAAACATTTTATGACACCGTCGTGGCATCAGCCATATTTTATGGAGTGGTTTGCTGGGGCAGCAGCATCACAGCTGCAGACAGGAGAGGCTGGATAAGATTATCAAAAGGGCCAGCTCTGTCCTGGGATGCTCTCTGGACACAGTGCAGGTGGTGGGAGAGAGGAGGACGATGGCTAAGCTGTCATCCATGATGGAGAAGGACTCCCACCCCATGAGAGACACCATCAGAGCTCTGGAGAGCTCCTTCAGTGACAGGCACCACCCTAAGTACACCCTCAGTGTACGAAGGAGCATTACAGAAGGTCCTTCCTGCCTGCAGCTGTTCGACTCCACAACCAGCACTGCTCCCAGTAGACCACATACACAGTCACATTCACAACAAACTCACCGGACATAAGTGCAATAAGGACTCATATGTACAATTATATCATCTGCTCAAATCATAGTAACTGGACAATTATTTATTGATATGATGGACATATTTCTGGCTTTACTTTTCTATTATGTATATACAAAATTATTTTGTTGTATTAATACTGTTTTTAAATCTATGCTTCTTGTCTTTTATTGCACTATCCACTTGCTGCTGTAATGTGTGAATTTCCCCACTGTGGAACTAATAAAGGAATATCTTATCTTATATATTATCTGAAACACAGTTGTAGCTAGTTTAGTGGTGAAAACAACGTTTTAAATGAAATTGATTACAGAATGATGATTTCATCCTCTGAAGCGCATGTTCATGTGAAATTTTATAAAACCATGTTGTTGGTCACATTTGTCCTGTTATGCATGTTTCCAGTCATATCCATGTGTTTAAGTGAGGAGGTGACATGTTTCTCACAGATGTCAACATTTGAGTGTGTGGTTTGGAAAAACGCGTTTCAGTGTGATTTTGGACGAGAAGTGCAATTTTGCCTAGGTTAGCGGTGAAAACTAGGTTAACTTAGATACACATTTTATAAAACTATGTTTTCTGTCCTAACCATCCAGTGTTGTAATGTTTCCAGTCGCTGATGTGTTTCTGGGAAGAGGTAACATGTTTCCCACACATTTGAATGTGTAATGGGGAAAAACATGTTTCCGTGAGCACTTGGAGGAGAAATGAACTTGTAGCTATAGTTGAGCGGTGAAAATGGGTTTTACATGATATTGACCACAGAATGCCATATTCATGTATGGAGACACGTTTTCATGTGAAATGTTATAAAACTATCTTTTCTGTCATAGCCACCGTTGTTGCATGTTTGCAGTGACACTGTTGTGTTTCTGTGACACTGAGTGTTAGCTGTGGAAAAACGATTTTCTGGGTTATTTTGGACGAGAAATGCAGTTGTAGCTAGTTTAGTGGTGAAGACTATGGTTTTATGTGCAATTCACAGAATGGAGATTTCCTGCCTAGAAACACATGTTCATGTGAAATTTTACAAAGCTATGTTTTTTGTCATAACCATCCTGTGCTGTATTTTTCCAGTAACACTGATGTGTTTCTTTTCAAAGAAATCAACATTTGAGTGCCTGGTGTGGAAAACGTTTTTCTGGGTGCCGAGGCGAAAACTACGGTTTTACATACAAGTGAATACAGAATGAAGATTTCATTCCTCGGAAACGGATGTTCATTTTAAATTTTATAAAACCATGTTTTCTGTCATATTTATCATGTTTTGCATGTTTCCAGTCATACTGATTTGTTTCTGTGACGAAATGACATGTTTCTCACATGAATCAACTTTTGCGTGGTTACTGTGGAGTAAGGCGTTTCTGTGTGATTTTTTGACGTGAAATGCAGTTTTACCTAGTTTAGAGGTGAAAAGTACGGTAGTACATAAAATTAATCACAAAATGAAGATTTTATGCTTCGATACGCATAGTCATATGCAATTTTATAAAACTACGCTTTTTGTTATATTTTTCCTGTTTTTCATGTTTCTACTAATATTGATGTGTTTCTGTGAAGAGGTGACGTGTTCTCTCACAGATGTCAACATTTGAGTGCATGGTATGGAAAAACGCGTTTCTGGGTGCATTTAGAGGAGAAATGCAAGTTTTGCCTAGTTTAGAGGTGAAAACTACGGTATTACATGAAATTGATCACAGAATTAAGATTTCATGCTTGGATTCACATGTTCATGTGCAATTTTACAAAACTATGTTTTCTGTCATAACCATCCTGTGTTGTATGCTTCCAGTGACACTGATGTGTTTCTGTAAAGAAATGACAGTTTTTTCAAAGAAATCAACATTTGAATGCTTGGCGTAGAAAAACGCGTTTCTGGGTGCATTTGGAGGAGAAATACAGTTGTAGCTAGTTTAGTGGTAAAAACTATGGTTTTACATATAATTGATCACAGAATGAAGATTTCATTCCTCGGAAATGGATGTTCATTTCAAATTTTATAAAACAATGTTGTCTGTCATATTCATCCTGTTTTGCATGTTTACAGTCATGTGTTTCTGTGAAGAAATGACATGTTTCTCACATAAATCAATTTTAGAGTGGTTGCTGTGGAAAATGCGTTTGTGTGTGATTTTGGAGGGAAAATGCAGTTTGAGCTAGTTTAAATGTCAAAACTACGTTTGTGCACATGAAACTGATAACAGCGTGAAATGCAGTTTTACCTAGTTTAGAGGTGAAAAGTACGGTATTACAAGAAAATTTCATGCTTCGATACGCATATTCGTGTGCAATTTTATAAAACTACGCTTTTTGTTATATTTTTCCTGTTTTGCATGTTTCTAGTAATGTTGATGTGTTTCTGTGAGGAGGTGACATGTAATGTTTTCAGTAACATTAATATATTTATATGAAGAAATGACAGGTTTTTCACAGTAATATGCTTTTGATTGCGTCTTATGGACAAATGCTTTTCTTTTTTCTTTTGGACAACAAATTCTGTTTTATTTATTTCAGTACTGAAAACCACGGTTTTTCATGAAATTGATCACAGAATGAAGATTTCATCCTTGGAAACGCGTGTTCGTGTCATGTTTTATAAAATTATTTTGTCTGTCATATTCATCCTGTTTGCCAGTTTCCATTGATCGTGATCTGTTTCATTGAAGAAATGACAAGTTTTTCAGAGTGTTTCATGCAGATAAATGCGCTGTTGTGTGGTTTTGGAGGAGAAATGTAGTTTTCATGCTTTGGAGGCCACGCAAAATCTGCAACGTAATGCTCCTAAGTTGCTTTTGAGGCCATTCTCCACCCAACAGCTGTGTGTCGTAATGCTGCCCAGCTCTGACTGAGGGCTCGCCTGACTGGAGGCCAGTCGCCATGCACAGCCCTGTCACGAATCTTCCTAGCTCAGGCCTAAAACTCACCCAGTTGGAGGCCAATCTCCACGCAACAGCCGTGTGGTGAGGCTGAAAGCTCGCCTGCTTGTATGCCAGTCGCCACACACAGCCCTTTCACCAAGCTGCCTATATCAGTATATATATATATATATATATATATATATATATATATATATATATATATATATATATATTGTGTGTGTGTGTGTGTGTGTGTGTGTGTGTGTGTGTGTGTGTGTGTGTGTATATGTACATATATATATATATATATATATAATTTGTTTTCAGAATCATTTTGATCAAAGCATTAAAGCATTAACCACTTTTGAGTTCCTGACGAGGGACTACTGTACCAAAACATCTGCGTTATCAGGGTGCAGGAGGAAACCTCCCTCACGAAATGGGTCAAAGCAGGAGCAGTGAGAAAATAACGCTACTAACCAATCGCTGTAAGTGCATGGAAGATGACTAATAAAAATGACACATATGCACCTACACATTCTTTGTAACATTTTATAATTATACATACATGTCTGTACTTTGGATGTAAACATACTTATTAAAGCTGGTGGACACATATTCTGGTTTTCTTATTCAATGTCTTATTTTACAGATTAAGGGTAAAACACAGCCACCAAGCTGCTCAGCTCGGGCTGAGTGCTCGCCTGCTATGCTGAAAATTTCTACGCACAGGTGTGTCACCAGGTTGCTCAGCTCAGGGCAAGAGTTAGCCTGCTCGAACACACGTCACCAGGCACAGTGTCACCAGACTGCCCATCTAAGGCTGAGGGCATGCCTTCTTGGATGCTAGTCTCCATGCACAGCCATGTCATGTCACATTTACATCCTCCCAGAAACTGATTGTTTGACCTCTCAGGGCACTAAGTGGTGAGATTCTTCATTTACAACCAGCCTGGTGAATCTCACTAAATAACAACCCAGTATGGTCCTAACCAGATGAAGTTTTTATGACTTACAGGTCAACAGGTCAAATACTTGGTCTTTCTCTGGCAGAGAAGTGGTGAAACACAGACACATTATGGAGGCAGAACAATCTAATTCTAACATTACAGTGTATATCAATGGATGTGTTGTGCTTTAGTAACATGTGCTCTAGTGGCAGTAAGTTGTTGACATAAATTCATTCATAGCAAGTTAAAATAGTTGCTTGTTGTAGACCAAAACCTTCTCTCTGATGCTAATCAGGTCATTACATCTGTCTGTATCAATACTTTACACGTGTATCTTATTCACCAATTTATAGGGGATCTTAAACATAAAGTTGGGTTCACACTAATGCCTAGTTAACATTATATTTGATATATATATGCTAATCTACGGTAGTTGAAGTGTATCACGCCATTTTATGTTGATTGTGAACCATTGATTCATATTATTACACATGCTCAGAATAGAATTCATTTCTGGATAATCAACTCTATTTGCAAGATTCATCTGTGTGACGTAATTGTTTGATTCATTTTAATTCAGTTGATCAGTTTTATTCAGTGGTTGATGTCTTTTGTTTGGTATGTATTTGAAAGAGATGAAGCCCAGATTTCAAATATGGAAGAATTAATCATGCTGAAACAAGTCAATTAGTTTAATCTAACAAAGGAAGTTTTACTAAAGAATCAGGAATAGTTTTTCAGATGGGAGGAGAATCCTGTTCTCCCACCAACTAAACGCCTCACCCCCTTTCTCAACTGATAATAAGAAGCTACACACATTTAGTTCTGGGTCTTTCTGTGGCTTCAGGCTCCTCTGGGTGGTTCAGCTCTTAGAGCTGTGCCCCTCTACGTTTCTCTCCCCCCTCCTTGGGCCCATAAACCACAAGAGGGTTGGGGGGGAAGAATACTCCAAGAACACCAGCTCTCCATCCTGAGGACTCAGGTCTGACACCTCACACCCAGCTGATACCGACACCCAGTCTACCTGAAAGGAGACTTTGAACCTTCGGAGTTGATCCAGTCCGGCTAAAGAAACGAATGCTGTTCTGCTACGCTGCCTCTCTGCTTGTCTGAGCCCTATTTATTTATGAGTTTGTTGTTGTGTTGTTGCTGCTCTGCCCTGACGGCTGAAACAGTCAGCTGCAGCTGCAGTCGTGGGAACATGACATATGTTGCTAGTCCTTGGGTACACTCTACTGGATGAAAAACGTAACAACAACTTGCCTTGCCTGCAGCTTGCTTCGGTGTGCCTACAGTAATCAGGAATAGGCACATCGTGCTTCCCACCTGCCGATGTAGAAAATTGTTACCTCGGCCAAGGAGGTTATGTTTTTGCCTGCGTTTATCTGTCTGTTTGTTTGTTTGTTTGTTTGTCTGTGTTCAAGATAACTCAAAAACTTATGGACGGATTTTGAATGAAAAAAAAAATGGTTGATGACATTTTCAGGGTGTGTCAAAAATGTGAAAAGGAAGAAGTGATTTAATTTTGGGGGTGATCCGGAAGAAATCCTGGATTCTGGATCACTTTTAAATTTTCGTTAACATTGGGGTCAATGAGACCCAAAAATTGTTTCTCAATATCTTGTTGCCCAAAGCTCATGAAATTTGACTCGGGGATTTACAATTGATCAGAGAATGAAGATTTCATTCCTCGGAAATGGATGTTCGTTTCAAATTTTATAAAACTATGTTTATGTTTTGTCATATTCATCCTGTTTTGCATGTTTTTTTTAGCGAGTTTAGAGGTGAAAACTACGGTTTACATGACATTGATCACAGAATGGCAATTTCATGCATGGAGACACATTGAAATGTTATAAAACTATGTTTTGCATGGTTCCAGTGATACTGATGTCTTTCTGTGAAGAATGACTTTTGAGTCTTTCCTGTGGAAAAACGCGTTTCTGTGTGCATTTCGAGAAGAAAACTTTGGTTTTAAATGAAATTGATCACAGAATGAAGATTTCATCCTCGGAAACGCATGTTCATTTGAAATTTTATAAAACTATGTTGTCTGTCGTAGTTATCCTCTTTTGCATGTTTCCAGTCATATTGATGTGTGTCTGTGACGAAATGACATTTCTCTCAGAAATCAACATTTGAGTGTGTGCTGTGGAAAATGCGTTTCTGTGTGCTTTTGAAGGAGAAATGCAGTTTTAACTAGGTTAGAGGTGAAAACTACAGTTTTACATGAAATTGATCACAGAATGACAATTTCATGTCTCCATGTCTGACTAGCTCAGCCTGAAGGCTCGCCAACTTGGATGCCAGTCGCGACGCACAGCCGTGTCATCAGGCTGCCTGGCTCAGACTGTGGACTTTCCTACTTGGTGGCCAGTTGCCACGCACAGCCATGTCACCAGGCTGCTTTCCCTATTAAATTAATGTGACTTTTGTTCACTGCCGCAGAATGAAATAGTACATCACAAAACAATCATTAATACATTTACTAAACGGAATTTACCAGTGTCTACATTGCCCGTTCCTTGAAATGTTTAAAAAATGATGTATATTTGTGCCTTTTGAGAGTTAGGTTATAGCTTTGTTTACATATTCACTGCGCTAAACTACACAGAATTACCCTTTCTGTGTATCTGGCTGCAATGGGAGCATGACATAAGTAACTGGGCCTATGGTACACTCTACTGGATGAAAACGTAACTACAACAACTTGCCTTGCCTGCAGCTTTCGCGTGAATGGTGGTGTTCGGTGTGCCTGGAGTAATCAGCAATAGGAACATAGTGCTTCGCACCTGCAGATGTAGAAAAATTGTAATTAATGCAATAGATGTGTTTCTGTGACAAAATACTCTTTTTCACAGAAATCCACTATTACATGTTTCTTGTGCAACAGTGCATTTCTGTTTAATTTTGCTTGAGAAATAGAGTTTAAGCTGGCTGACTATACTTCCCTTGAGGAGAAACGCATTTCTGTGTGCTTTTAGGACAGAAACACAGTTTAAACCTAGTTTAGAAGAAGAAGAAGAAGAAGAAGATAGTCCTTTATTAGTCCCACGAGGGGAAATTCAATTTTTTCACTCTGTTGTTAACTTATACACGGTACATGCACGGAACACACACATGCACAAACATGCAACAATGGAGAGATGTCAGAGTGATGGGGCTGCTCCTGACAAGCGCCCCGAGCAGTTGGGGGTTTGGTGCCTTGCTCAGGGGCACCTCGGCAGTGCCCAAGAGGTAAACTGGCACCTCTCCAGCCACCAGTTCACACTCACTTCTTGGTCCATCTCGGGACTTGAACCGGTGACCCTCCGGTTCCCAAGCCAACTCCCTACAGACTGAGCTACTGCCGCCCCCTGACGATGAGTTTTACATTGAAACTGTGCTCAGAAGAAAGATGTGATGTTTGGAAGCCAGTTTTCACATGAAATATGATTACATTTTGTTCCCTGTCATATTCATGCCGTTTTGTGTGGTCGTCGTAGATAAATACAATTAAAGCTACTTTAGTTGTGAAAATGAGAGTTTCACATTTGACAGAGCTCAGAATGAAGATTTGCTACTCGCTGGCCAGGTTTCATATACTGTATGATAAAATTATGTTCCTAGTCATTTTTATCCTGTCTTAGATGTCCTCAGTAGAAGACATGTGTTTCTGTGAAGAAATGAGAGGTTTCTCACAGAAATCAACTTGTGTTTCTTGTGGATAAACGCGTTTCTGTGAGCCTTTGAAGGAGAAATGCAGTTTTAACTAGTTCCAGTGGAGAAAACGGTCTTACATGAAATTGAGCACAGCATTATCATGCCGTCCAGCTCAGGCTGAGGGCTCGCCTCCTTTGGAGGCCAGACTCCACGCAGCAGCCATGTCAACATGCAACCCAGCTCAAGATTAGGGGTCGCCTGCTTTGGAAGCCAGTGTCCACGCAGCAGCCGTGTCATGATGCTGCCCAGCTCAAGATTAGGGCTCGCCTGCTTCAGAGGCCAGTGACCACGCAGCAGCCGTGTCGTGATGCTGCCCAGCTCAGGATGAGGGCTGGCCTGCATTGAAGACCAGTCTCCATGCAGCAGTCATGTCGTGATGCTTCCCAGCTCAGACTGAGGGCTCGCCTGATTTTGATGCCTGTTGCCATGCACAGCTGTGTCATTAGGCTGCCCAGCTAGGGGTTAGGGCTCGCCTGCTTGGAGGCCAGTCACCACACATAGCCACGTCACCAGGCTGCCTGGCTCAGGCTGAGGGCTTGTCTGCTTGGAGGCAAGTCTCCACGTGACAGCCTTGTGGTAATACTGACCAGTTTAGGCTTAGGAGTCACGTGCTTTGGAGGCCAGTGTGCACGCAGCAGCAGTGTCGTGATGCTGCTCAACTCAAGATTAGGGCTCACCTCCTTTGGAGGCCAGTGTCCACGCAGCAGCTGTGTCATGATGCTGCCCAGCTCAGGCTGAGGGCTCACCTACTTGGAGGCCAGTGTCCATGCAACAGCCGTGTCGTAATGCTTTCCAGATCAGGCTACGGGCTCGCAAGCTTTGGAAACCAGGACTCGCCTGCTTGGAGGCCAGTTGCCACGAACAGCCTTGTCACTTGGCTGCCCAGCTTAGGCTGAGGGCTAAACTGGGTGCCCCCTATACATAATCTGCAGGTTGTATCACAACTTTGCAGTTACATTTTTGGGGGCGGCAGTAGCTCAGTCTGTAGGGAGTTGGCTTGGGAACCGGAGGGTCACCGGTTCAAGTCCCGACATGGACCAAGAACTGAGTGTGAACTGGTAGCTGGAGAGGTGCCAGTTTACCTCTTGGGCACTGCCGAGGTGCCCCTGAGCAAGGCACCAAACCCCCAACTGCTCGGGGCGCTTGTCAGGAGCAGCCCCATCACTCTACATCTCTCCATTTTGCATGTTTGTGCTGTGTGTGTTCGGGTCTGCATGTACCTTGTATAATTAACAACAAGGAAAAAATTAATTTCCCTAGTGGGACAATAAAGACTATCTTCTTAAACTCCTTTGGACGCCAATCTCCACGCAACAGCCGTGTGGTGATGCTGACCAACTCAAGCTGAGGGCTCGCCTGCTTGGAATCCAGTTGCCACGTACAGCCGTGTCACCAAGCGGCCCAGCTCAGGCTGAGGGCTCTCCTGCTTGGAGGCCAGTTTCCAAGCAACAGCCTTGTGGTGATGCTGACCAGCTCAGGCTGAGGGTTTGCCTGCTTTGATTCCACTTGCCATGCACAACTGTGTTACCAGGCTGCCCAGCTCAGGCTGAGGGCTCACTTGCTTTGGAGGCCAGTCGTCACAAAACAGCTGTGTGGTGATGCTAACCTGCTCAGGCTGAGTCGCCAAGCACAGCCGTGTGGGGATGCTGACCATCTCAGGCTTGGATGCTAGTCACCACGGACAGCTGTGTCACCAGACTACCGAGCTCAGGCTGAGGGCTCACCTGTTTGGAGGCCAGTTGCCACACACCGCCATGTCACCAGGATGCCTAGATCAGGCTGAGGGCTCGCCTGCTTGCAGGCCAATCTACACGCAACAGCTGTGTGATGATGCTGACCCGCTGAGGCTGAAGGCTCTCCTGCTTGCAGGCCGGTCTCCACACAACAGCTGTATCGTAATGATGAGGGAATGCCCGCTTGGAGGCATAGTCTCCACACACAACCTAGTCTCCAGCTCAGGCTGAGGACTCCCCTGCTTGGATAAAATAAGTAAAAGAAAAGGTGCAATGAAGGAAATGGGAATAAAATAAATAAATAAGATAAGTAAAATAGTAAAACGTAAAGTGCTGTAGGTGGGTGGGTAATGTATAAGCATAGCATATATATGTAATTATATAATTATATGTAATTACATACATTTTGATCCAGGAATAAAATACAGAGCAGATGATCAGAGAGTCACATGGGGGTCAGAACTTGGTTATGAAGCCTGATGGCCGCCAAAAGAAAGGACTGACCCAGACGGTTTGTAGTGTGCTGAGGGGGGATCAGTCTCTGGCTGAATGTACTCCTCATCTGGACCAGTTGGTCATAGAGGGGGTGGGAGGGGTTCTGAATAGTCTCGAGCTTCCTCCTGGTCCTCCCCTTTGCCACCACCTCCAGACTGTCCAGCTCACATCCAACCACAGACCCAGCCCTCCTCACCAGTTTGTTATGTTTGGTAGTTTGTTAAGTTTAGTCACCAGGCTCCCTAACTCAGGCTGAGGGCTTGCCTGCTTGGAGGCCAGTTGTCACGCAGAGCCGTGTCACCAGGCTGCCCATCTGAGGCTGAGGGCTCACCTGCTCGGAGGCCAGTCACGACACAACAACCGTGTCATGATGCTGCCCAGCTTAGGCCGAGGGTTCGCCTACTTTGGAGGCCAGTCGCCACGCACAGCCGTGTCACCAGGCTGGCCAGCTCAGGCTGAGGGCTCCCCAGCTTGGAGGCCAGTCACCACGCACAGCCATGTTGTGATGCTGTCCAGCTCAGGCTGAGGGCTCACCTGCTTGGATTCCAGTCGCCACGCACAGCTGTGTCACCAGGCTTCCCAGCTCAGGCTGAGGGCTTGTCTGCTTGGAGGCCAGTCGCCACGCACAGCTGTGTCGGGATGCTGCCCACCTCAGGTTGAGGGCTCTTGTGATTGGAGGCCAGTCACCATGCACAGCCGTGTCATGATGCTGCCCAGTTCAGACTGAGGGCTCACCTGCTTGGAGGCCAGTCACCACTTAACAGCCATGCCATGATGCTGCCCAGTTCAGACTGAGGGCTCACCTGCTTGGAGGCCAGTCACCACATAACAGCCGTGTCATGATGCTGCCTAGCTCAGGTTGGCAGTAGGACATGAAAAATCTATGTTCAATACGATAAACGTATGTACCTTGTTATATTTGTCCTGTTTTGTTGTGATTTCCCGTTGTGATTAATGACACTTTTGTTTCCTGCCGCAGAGTTAAATACTACATCACAAAACAATCATTAAAAAGAATTTAATCCATTAACTAATCGGAATTTGCCAGGATCTACATTGCCCGTACCTGGAGATGTTTTAAAAGATTTATGTATCTGGCTGCAATTGGAGCATGACATAAGTAACTCTATGGTACACTCTATTGGATGAAAACGTAACTACAACAACTTGCCTTGCCTGCAGCTTTCTCTTGAATGGTGGTGTTCAGTGTGCCTAGAGTAATCAGCAATAGGCACATGCACGTGCTTCACACCTGCAGATGTGTTTTTGTAACAAAATACTGTCTTTTTCACAGAAATCCACTGTTAAGTGTTTTTTTGTGCAACAGTGCATTTCTGTTTGAAAGAGAGGAGAGAGAAATAGAGTTTAAGCTAGTTCAGTGGTCAAAACTACAGTGCTACATTAAACATGAGCTGAGCAGAATGACGATTTTTTTACTTGGAGGCCAAGTTTTTACGTGAAAGCTGACAATACTATATGTGTTCTGCCATATTCATTCATGTTCATGTAATATATGTGTTTTGTGTAAAAAAAAAAAGTTGTCTTTTTTAACAAAAATCCATTTCTGAATGTTTCTTGTGAAAAATGCATTTCTGTTTGGTTTTGTCAGCTGGTTCAGTGGTCAGAACTATTCTTCTCAACTATATTTCCTTAAGGAGTAATGCATTTATGTGTGCTCTTAGGAAAGAAACACAGTTAAACCTAGTCTGGTGGTGAAGAGTCAAGATTCAAGATTCAAGATGTTTATTGTCACTCCGGTTATACAAGTACAAACGTGTGAAATTCTTATTGCTGGGAAGTTCCATTTAACACACACACAAGAAAAAAAGGCTAGAGGAAGAGAAAATAATAATAATAATAATAATAATAATAATAATAATAATAATAATAATAATAACAACAACCAAAAAAAGTGACTCAGAGATAAAATAAATTTACAGTAATAAAATAATAGGAAAAAAACGTATTTACAGTTAATGTACAACAATAAAGTGACTGTATTTATTTTTTTATTTATCTATTTTTTATTGCAGATTTTGCATAGATTGTGTTATACCGTTTATTGCATTTGAGTAGTTATTGCACTTCTGAATGTGAGAGACTGCTTTAAAATTTAACTGTCTAGCAGTCTTATGGCCTGGGGAAAGAAACTGTTCCTGAGTCTACTGGTTTTAGTCCCGAGGGTCCTGTATCTCCTACCAGAGGGGAGGAGGGAGAACAGGCTGTTGTGGGGGTGTGTGGTGTTCTTTATGATCCTCAGGGACTTCCTGAGATACCACTGGTTGAACAGTTCCTGCAGGCTGGGCAGCTTGCACCCGGTGACATGCTGGGCCGAGCACACCACGCCTTCCTGTCCATGTTGGTGCAGCTGCTGTACCAGGTGATGAAGGAGCCTGTCAGGAGGCTCTCTATGGTGCCTCAGTAGAAGTCCCTGAGGATCTGAGGTTTTAGTCCGAAGGATTTTAGTCTCCGTAGTGCATATAGCCTTTGTTGGGCCTTCCTGACTAGAGCGGTGGTGTGGGTGGCCCATGTCAGGTCCTTATGAATGTTGACACCCAGATATTTAAAGGTGTCCACCCTCTCCACCGCTGTGCCATTGATGGTGACTGGGGGGAGACTGTGGCCCCCCCTCCTGTAGTCCATGATGACCTCCTTAGTCTTTGAGACGTTCAGGGAGAGGTGGTTGCTCTGACACCACTGTTCCTATACGTTCACCTCCTCCCTGTAGGCCGTCTGGAGATCGGGATCTGGAGACCCCATGACTGCTGTGTCATATGCAAACTTCACGATGGTGTTTGAAGCCTGCGTTGCTACACAGTCGCGTGTGTAGAGGGAGTACAAGAGGGGGCTGAGGACGCAGCCTTGTGGCACTCCCGTGCTGAGGGTCAGTGCGGATGACGTTGTGTTATTTATTCCCACCACCTGGGGGCGCTCTGTGAGGAAGTGTTCAGGCCCAGATCCTTTAACTTACTGACGAGCCTAGAGGGCACTATGGTATTGAATGCTGAGCTGTAGTCCACAAACAGCATTCTCACATAGTTGCCCCTTCCTTCCAGGTGGGAGAGGGCGGAGTGGAGGACATGGATGATGGCATCCTCTGTGCTCCTGTTGGTCCGGTATGCAAACTGAAGTGGGTCCTATGGGGCGCCAGTCATTCAAGCTGCTCACTTTGTTTTGTTTGGGGATGGGGATGATGGTGGAGGATATGAAACAGTTGGAGACAGTCCGGAGGGAGAGCGACAGGTTGAAAATTGTTGTGAAAACCCCCGCCAGCTGGTGCGCACAGGTCTTAAGGACACGTCCAGGGATGCCGTCTGGGCTGGCTGCCTTGCGTGGGTTAGTACGCAGGAGGGTCCAGCGAACATCAGCCTCTGAGATGGTTAGAGGACTGTCCTGTTCTGCGACAGCTGTGAAGAGGGTGTGTGGAGGTAGTGAGCAGCCCAGGTTTTCAACTGAGGTGAGGGGGGATGGTAGAGGTGTGAAGAGAGGAGGAGGGGGTCTGGTAGGGCAGGCTGATTGTGGTAGTAGGGGGGGTGTTTGATAGTCAGCAGGGGTGGGGGTGGGGCAGGATCTGACAGGGGAGTCAAACCTGGTGAAGAAATGGTAAAGTTGGTCTGGCAGGGAGGGTGATGTGTTGGTGGTCTGATGTCTGGGTCCTTTAAAATCGGTTATGGTGTGGAGTCCTTGCCACAGGTGCCGTGGGTTGTTGGACGTGAGCTTGGACTCCAACCGATGCCTGTAATCCTTCTTTGCATGTTTTATTGCAGTCCTTAAAGTGTAGCGGGATTGTTTGTATTCCTCTGGTGAGCCTGAGGTGAAGGCTGTGTTCCGTGCACACCAAGTCCTGTTGACCATCAGACAGACTCCTCCGCCTCTAGTTTTCCCCGACAGCTCCTGGTCTCTGTCTGCCCGGAGAATGGTGAAACCTGGGGGCTCAATGGCTTGGTCTGGTACCTCAGCTGTTAACCAGGTCTCTGTGAGGCAGATAACGTTGCAGTCCCTAATGTCCCACTGGAAAGTTATCCACGCCCGCAGCTCGCATATCTTGTTGTCGAGAGACTGCACATTTGCCAGTAACATGCTGGGGAGTGGGGGCCGATGAGCGCGTCTCCTCAGCCAGACTAGGACGCCGGCTCGCCTGCCTCTCTTCCTCCGCTGGGACCCGAAACCTGGCCGTATCCTGGTTCGCTCCTCTGTCCTCCTCAGTTCGGGACAGAGTGTCAGGTCCGGAATGAGGAGGTCACGGCTGAGGTGAGTGCTCATCTCCCTGATGTCCAGAAGTGCCTCTCTGTACCTGAGATGATTTTTACATTGAAACTACGCTCAGAAGAAAGATGTGATGTTTGGAGGCCAGTTTTCACATGAAATATGATTACACTTTGTTCCCTGTCATATTCATGCTGTTTTGTGTGTTTACAACGCAATATGTGCATTTCTATGTGGAAATGACATCCTTTTCACAGAAATCCACTTTTGAGGGTCTTGAGGAGAAATGCATTTCTGTGTGGTCTTCGTAGATAAACAGTTAAAGCCAGTTTAGTAGTGAAAATAAGAGTTTCATGTTTGAATGAGCCCAGAATGAAGATTTGCTGCTTGCTGGCCAGGTTTCATATACCGTATGATAAAAATATGTTCCTATCCCATGTTACATTTTTTATCCTGTCTTGCATGTTTTCAGTAGAAGAGATGTGTTTCTGTGAAGAAATGACATGTTTCGCACAGAAATCAACTTTTGAGTGTTTCTTGTGGGAAAACACGTTTCTGTGTGCATTTGGAGGAGAAATACAGTTTTAGCTAGTTTAGAGGTAAAAATTACAGTTTTACATGAAATTGATCACAGAATGACAATTTCATGTATGGAGACACGTTTTCATGTGAAATGTTATAAAACTATGTTTTCTGTCATAGCCATCCTGTATTGCATGTTTCCAGTGACACTGATGTGTTTCTGTGAAGAAATGACAGGTTTTTCACATAAATCAACTTTTGTGTCCTGGAAAAACGCACTTCTGTGTGCATTTGGAGGAAAAATACAGTTGTGGCTAGTTTAGTGGTTAAAACTACGGTTTTAAATGAAATTGCTCACAGAATGAAGAGTTCATCCTCGGAAACGCATATTCATGTGAAATCTTATAAAATTATGCTGTCTGTCATATTCATTTTGTTTTGCATGTCATTGTTGTCCAGTCATATTGATGTGTTTCTGTGACGATATGACATGTTTCTCACAGAAATCAACTTTTGAGTGGTTGCTGTGGAATAAGGCGTTTCTGTGTGATTTTTGACGTGAAATGCAGTTTTACCTAGTTTAAATGTGAAAACTACGGTTTTGTACATGAAACTGATAACAGCATGACAATTTCATGCATGGAGACACGTTTTCATGTGGAATGTTATAAAACTGTCTTTTCTGTCATAGCCATCCGGTCTAGTATGTATCCAGTGACACTGTTGTGTTATTGTGCAGAAATGACAGATGTTTCACAGAAATCAAGTTTGTGCAAAACAAAAAAGAGACAGTGGTATCACCTACCCACACAAGCACTTCTGAGTATTACATTTTATTTTATTTCAAAATATAACAATGCAGATAACAATGTAATGTTATCATACAGAGCAAAGCATATACGGTCCCAACAGTTGATTCTGGTCCTGCACAAACTGTACAATACTGCTATTCCCACCACAATGACAACACTATATAATATATACACATATGTACATACATATATGTAATATATCCTACCCGGACTTGTAATCTTCATCTACTTCTTCATCTTCAACCGCTTATCCGGGGTCGGGTCGCGGTGTCAACAGCTCCAGCTGGGGACCTCAAACTTCCCTTTCCCGGGCCACATTAACCAGCTCTGACTGGGGGATCCCGAGGCGTTCCCAGGCCAGTGTGGAGATATAATCTCTCCATCTAGTCCTGGGTCGTCCCTGGGGTGTCCTCTCAGCTGGTTGTGCCTGGAACACCAACCCTAGGGAGGCGCCCAGGAGACATCCTTACAAGATGCCCAAACCACCTCAACTGGCTCCTTTCAATGCAAAGGAGCAGCGGCTCTACTCCGAGTCCCTCACGGATGACTAAGCTTCTCACCTTATCTCTAAGGGAGATGCCAGCCACCTTCCTGAGAAAACCTATTTCGGCCGCTTGTACTCGCGGTCTAGTTCTTTCGGTCATGACCCATCCCTCATGACCATAGCTGAGAGTAGGAACAAAGATTGACCGGTAGACAGAGAGCTTTGCCTTCCGGCTCAACTCTCTCTTCATCACAACGGTGCGGTACAGCAACTGCAATACCGCTCCTGCTGCTCCGATTCCCGGCCAATCTCACGTTCCATTGTTCCCTTACTCGCAAACAAGACCCTGAGGTACTTGAACTCCTTCACTTGGGGTAAAGACTCATTCCCTACCTGGAGTAGACAATCCATTGGTTTCCTGCAGAGAACCATGGCTTCCGATTTTGAGGTGCTGATCCTCATCCCAGTTTGGACCAGTAACGGTAGCTGGAGTATAACGCTGACTGAGGAGTATAGCGTCAGCCCACTACACAGTGGAAACTGGCACCGCGTTCAGCGCTAGTTTACTAATCCACGGTAGTACTACTGTGGAGATTTTCTGTTATAGTAGGAACCATGACGATTTAGCACCACGGGTACCGTGCAAAACTAAATGTTTAAATCACAGCCCTATGTTGTCAACGTCTCCCTGTAACTCAGTGGAGAGGGACAACTGTCTTGCTGCTAATCATCGTGCTAGCAGCAGCAGGGCGTTATAATTCATTACTTGTTCTTCTTCGTGTTGTTGTGAATGTACGGCAGGCTGCATATGCTATTTTGCGTAATTCATTACTTAACTCCCCCCTCGGTAACTCAACGGAGAAGTGTGTGTAACGCGGAAGTGTAGCCTGAGCTGGGGCCAGGTCCAACGCACCAATAAAAACTCTTCTCTCATCCATCAGCGTAGGCCCCGCCCATTAAGTGCTGCTGAATTTGCAAGCAAAACTTTTGAACTCGCAAGCAAAGAGGACTAATTCTTGAAGTTGAGAAAATATGCTCTCAAAACATTGTTTTTCATTTGCAACCTTTTCTCTTTTGCTCTCAAATCTCTTTTTTTGGTAGCAATCTATTCTATTTGATTGAATAATAAAGAGACAAATGTATCTCCATAGGGTTGAAGTGTTTGGTGTGCCTCGAGTAATCAGGATTAGGCACATAATGCTTCGCACCTGTGGATGTAGAAAAAAATATTACTAATGCAATAGATATGTTTCTGTGACAAAATACTGTCTTTTTCACAGAAATCAACTTTTGAGTGTTCCTTGAGTGTCACACCCGCCACATCTTAGATCACGTTTGGTTTTTTTTCATTCATTCATTCATTCATGTTTTATGTTTCCTGTTTTATTTTCTCACCCGCCTCTCCTGTCGTTTCAGACAGTTTCACTTCCTGTCCATGTGTGTTTTCCCGCAGGGAAGGCAGAAAAATAACAGATGTCAACTGTATAATAAATACAGTACTTTTTTCACAGAAATCAGCCTCCTCAACCCCCAAAATCCTTGGGGAGTGACCTGTGAGACCTATGGTGTGTAACATCACACTCATCAACACTCACAAAATGCACTGGCTTAACTGGCCCCGAATCTCCCTCCAAACTTAACTGAAAAGCAGAAAAGCCCTCAATATGATATGATCAATGCCACTCTGGCAGACTGATTTGGTGACTATGTAATGTCACAGGACTGATGAAGTCCATAGGTTGTGTAGGTTACATAATGTAGTCAACAATGAACAACAGCTATGAAACTAAGATAAGATAAGATAAGATAAGATAAGATAAGATAAGATAAGATGAACCTTTATTAATACCTGGAGGGAAATTATCTAAACTGAACATTAGCTTGATAATGTTGTAGAAAGTGCAGTTATTTGGTTGCCTGCTGTGAAGTTTTTTTTTCCACAAGAAGCACTCAAAAGTGAAATCCTGTGAAACACAAATGTAATTTCTTCACATAAACACATGTTTTGCATTAGCAGCATACAAAACAGGATTAATATGACAGAAAATAGTTTTATCAGATTTCACATAAAAACTGACCTTCAAGCATCAAGTCTTCATTCTGAGTGCAATTTCTTGCAAAACTGTACATTTTGTCACTAAACTAGCTTAAACTGACTTGTCATGATCTGTTATTTCCCCCATTAACTTTTATCAAGGATAACAAAGTCAGAGAAAGGAGGATGGCCTGTGTTTTAAACATTTTACATCATTTATCATCATTTCCACTCAGTGACAAGTGAGGCTCATAATTCCTGTGCATTGGGATTGACAATCATATTCTGGGTTATTAAATAATGAATTCACAAACAGAATATCAATAAATCCAGATGCAAATCATGAACAAATACTATAAAGCACATGTGTCAAACTCAAGCACCTCATTTTATGACTAAACTACCTCAAACTGCATTTCCTTTGCCAAATCCACATAGAAATACCTCTTTCCACAAGAAACACCCAGAAGTGGATGACTTTGAAAAAATATGGCATTTCTTCACAGAAACACATCTGTTGCATTAGTAACATTTTTTTGTACATGAGCAGGTGCGAAGCACTATGTGGGTACTTCTGATTGCTCGAGGCACACTTAACACTTCAACCTCATCCCCGCAGAAGGCTGCAGTCAAGATGTGGTAGTTTCGTTTTCACCCAGTAGAATGTACCATCAGACCAATAGCTTATTTCATGCTCCCATAGCAGGCAGACACACAGAAAGGCTACTGTAGCTTATTATTTCACTGAAACCGTGAACCATAATTTGGCAACGAGGTGTGAACCTCTGCTTGAAAAGACCACAAAGGTGATTTCTATATATAATTAATTAGGCTTTTAATTCACACTGCACAAGTAAATAGTACATCACAAAAGAAAACATGAAAAAAGTCCAATACATTATCCTAATGGGAATTGCCAAGCTCTGAACACATTCACTGCTCATTACCTGTGAAACAATCTCATTCCAAAAAGCAACAGTGACATTCTATCATCCTTTCATGTAACTGGCTCCAATGGGAACATGAAATATGCTACTGGGTCTATGGTACACTCTACTGGGTAAAAACAGTACTACAACTTGGCCTTCCAGCAGAGCGCAAGGTATGAGGTTAAAGTGTTAGGTGTGCCTTGAGTAAATTTAAGCTAGTTAAGTGATGAAATGTACAGTTTTGCATGAAACTGAGCTCAGAATGAAGATTTGCTGCTTGGAGGTGTAGCGTTATTGCATTGAGCAGATTAACAATTAATCATTAATTAATATCAAGATTCATATTCACAATTAATGATCACAAATTATTAATTACTAATTATTATTTAAGGATTTACTCCTTGGGCACCACCCAGTTTTATAGAAACAGTGAAAAATAATTAAATTTGATATTAATCAGTTGCGTCTCATAATCTCATGGTTGCTACGGAGTTCTTGGCCTGGTGAACAGTGATTTGAATAGTATATATATATATATATATATATATATAACACACACACACAATCAAGTAACCAAGTGCTTTATAAATAAAGCGTTTATTTGACTAACTACTTGACAGAACACTACTAACAGAATATAATTGAATGAGTGAGAAAACAATGATAGAATCGAATAAGGAATAATTAAAGGAATACAGCACATACAAATGATGAATATTCATGGATCGAACAACTTAAATATGACCGGGTCAATTCAGTGACTGATATCTCTCTGATTGGATTTAATACTTACCAATCAACTGTAAAGAGTTTAAGAAGCACCAGGGAAGATTGCAAATCAGTTTCATGTTATAAATTTAGACGTGGTCTAATTTTAATTGTAAAGTTTATAACTGAGTTATTAAGTTGACTATGAATTGACTATGAATTGGTTCATTAGTCTAGTCATCAAACTCTTTCTCTTCTGAAGATACATCTATTTAAAAGATTCTGGACCTAAAGTCTTTCTTTAAGTCTCTCTTCACAAAGGCTGGGATTCACCAGCAAGTAGATACAGCGGAGCTGCTTCAGGCGTCAGCAGCTGGCTATTTCAGCCGTAAGGACAGAGCAGCAACAACACAACAACAAACTCGTAAATAAATAGGGCTCAGACAAGCAGAGAGGCAGCAGAACAGCATTCGTTTCTTTAGCCGGACTGGATCAACTCCGAAGGTTCAAAGTCTCCTTTCAGGTAGACTGGGTGTCGGTATCAGCTGGGTGTGAGGTGTCAGACCTGAGTCCTCAGGATGGAGAGCTGGGGTTCTTGGAGTATTCTCCCCCCCCCAACCCTCTTGTGGTTTATGGGCCCAAGGAGCAGGGAGAGAAATGTAGAGGGGCACAGCTCTAAGAGCTGAACCACCCAGAGGAGCCTGAATCCCCAGAAAGACCCAGAACTAAATGTGTGTAGCTTCTTATTATCAGTTGAGAAAGGGGGTGCGCCGTTTAGTTGGCGGGAGAACAGGATTCTCCTCCCATCTGAAAACTATTCTGATTCTTTAGTAAAACTTCCTTTGTTAGATTGAACTAATTGACTTGTTTCAGCATGATTAATTCTTTCCATATTTGAAATCTGGGCTTCATCTCCTTCAAGTACATACCAAACACAAGACATCAACCACTGAATAAAACTTGATCAACTGAATTAAAATGAATCAAACAATTACATCACAGATGAAACCTGTAAACAGAGTTGATTATCAGGAAGTTAGTTCTATAGGTTCTGAGCATGTGTAATAATATGAATCAATTTATGTATGGTTCACAATCAACATAAAATGGTGTAATACACTTCAACTACCAAAGATTAAATTATATATCAAATATAACATTAACTAGGCATTAGTGTGCACCCAATAATTTGTGAATAAGATACACATGTAAAGTATTGATGCAGCCAGATATAATGAAATGATTAGCATAATAGAGAAGGTTTGGTCTCTGCAACTATTTTAACTTGCGTTGATTGAATTGTATATGAAAATATGTCAACAACTAGAGCACATGTTAGTAAAGCATAACACATCAATTCATGTACACTGTAATGTCAGAATTAGATTGTTCTGCCTCCATAATGTGTCTGTGTTTCACCACTTCTCTGCCAGAGAAAGACCAAGTATTTGACATGTTGACCTGTAAGTCATAAAACCTTCATCTGGTCTGGACCATACTGGGTTGTTATCTAGTGAGATTCACCAGGCTGGTTGTAAATGAAGAATCTCACCACTTAGTGCCCTGAGAGGTCAAACAATCAGTTTCTGGAAGGATGTAAAAGTTAAGATGTGTACTGTGGATTCATCAATATTTTCATTATCACATTTCATATTCTTCATCTTTTAGTCATCATCCGCTAAGTTATTAATTGTGGTCAAAACTGCAGGTTTACATGAAACTGGGCTCAGAATGAAGACTCACTGCTTAGAGGCCAGTTCTCACATGAAATATGATAAAACTGTTCCCTCTCATATTCATTCTGTTTTGTATGTTTCCAATGGAATAGACGTGTTTCTCTGAAGAAATGGCATCTTTTTCAGAGGAATCCACTTTCAAGTGTTCGTTGAGGAGAAATAGGTTTCTGAGTGGTTTTGTGACAGAAACACAGCAAATTAAAGAAAAGAAAAGAAAGAAAGAAAGATATTCCTTTATTAGTCCCACAGTGGGGAAATTCAGTTTTACACTCTGTTGTTCACACAGTACATATACATGTCAATGGAGAGATGTCAGAGTGAGGGGGCTGCTCCTGACAAGCGCCCAGAGCAGTTGGGGGTTTGGTGCCTTGCTCAGGGGCACCTCGGCAGTGCCCAAGAGGTAAACTGGTACATCTCCAGCAACCAGTTGGTCTTGGTCCATTGGGGATTTGAACCGGTGACCTCCGCGTCCTAACCCAAGTCCTTACGGACTGAGCTACTGCCGCCCCCAAGTGGTGAAAACGAGACATTTATATGAAATCTAGCTCAGAAATAATATTTGCTGCTTGGAGGCCAGTTTTCATGTACAATACGACAAAACTACTGTATGATTAATATTTATCATGTTTTGTATGTTTCCAATGGAGTAGATGTGTTTCTGTTTAAAAAAAAAAAAAGACATCTTTTTCACAAAAATCCACTTTTGAGTGTTCCTTGAGAAGAAATGTGTTTCTGTGTGTTATTGGCAGAGAAACACACTCGAAGCTAGTTTAGTGGTCAAAACTGCAGTATAACACCAAACTGAGCTCAGAATGAAGATGTGGTGCTTGGAGGCCAGTTCTCATATGAAATATGCGAAAACTGTGCTCCCTGTCACGTTTATCCTGTTTTGTTTTTCCAATGGAATAGATGTGTTTCTGTGAAGAAATGCCATCTTTTTCACAGAAAACAACTTTTGAGTGTTCCTTGAGGAGAAATGCTTTTCTGCGTGCCAAAAGCACAGAAACACAGTCCAAGGGAGTCAAGTGGTCAAAACTACAGTTTAATAGGAAATTGAGCTCAAAATGAAGATTTGATGGTTGGAGGACAGTTTTTACGTGAAAGCTGATAAAACTGTTTTCTGTCATATTCTTCCTGTTTTGCAAGTTATTAAAGCAATAAATATGTTTATAAACAGCAAACCATAATTTGGTGACATGACACATACAATTAATTAAACTTTTAATTCACGCTGCCCAAATAAATAGTACATCAAAACAAAAAAAAAAAAAAAAAAAAAAACTTCATTAAAAAGAGGACAATGCATTATCCTAATCGAAATTTGCCAGGCTCTGCATTACCAATTCCTGGAGATTTTTGGATTTTGCCTATTGCCTGATTTTGCCTCTGCCTATTCAACTGGATTTGTTTGCCTCGCTGACTGACTTCCTGTGTACCAAACCTTTTTGATTAAGTAAAGATGCTGTACCATTTACCTAAGCTGTCTCCTGAGTCATGCGTTGAGTCCTGCCTTTCCTGGTTGTCTCACTGGAAATGCGTTTCTGAGTGGTTTTGTGACAGAAACACAGTTATAGCTGTCATGAAAACAAGAGTTTTACATGAAATTGAGCTCAGAATGAAGATTTGCTGCTTGGAGTTTTCATGTACAATATGATTAAACTACAGTATGTTCCCCATCATAAACATGCTTTTTTCATGTTTACAATGCAATATATGTTTTTCTGTGAAGAAACAACATTTTTTTCACAGAAACCCACTTCTGAGTGTTCCTTGAGGAGAAATGCGTTTCTGTGTGGTTTTGGCAGAGAAACACACTTAAAGCTCGTTCGGTGGTCAAAACTGCACTTTAACATGAAATTGAGCTCAGAATGAAGATATGACGTGTGGAGGCCAGTTCTCACATGAAATATGATAAAACTGTGTTCCCTGTCATATTCATGCTGTTTTGTATGTTTCAAATGGAATATATGTTTCTGTGAATGACATCTTTTCCACTGAAATCAACTTTTGATTGTCCCTTCAATAGTTACATTTCTGTCATTGCATAAGGAAAGTGAACTTCATATCCAAATATGATTAAAAAACCAGCTAATAGCTGCAGTAACATGGTCATTTTGGCAGTATAATATGAATCTATGTATAGTATATGTATTTAAGACATTCTTGACCTTTTAAGAAAACAACCATTATTGGAGTCCTTGTGCAGAAAAAAATAACACTAAAAATTGTTAGTAAATAAATAATAAATCTGCTAAGCATATTGATGCAATGTTTAAATGTATTTTTACTTTGCTGGTAATACAAAGGGTAAATTGATTGCTTTTTTGCATACAGTGATTTATTGAATTTGAATCGTGCATCAGTAGTAGTAACTGTAGTAATCCCATCTTGTCAATTCTTTTTACTTTACACCAGAGCCAGATCTGTGGCAGTACATGCCAGCCCATTACCAAGGTATGGCATGTACCACATTAAATAAGAGCAGCAATTTACTTTTATTAAATGTTTGACACTAAATGTATAGGATAGGGCTAGTAATAATTCCATTCTGATGGGAGTATTTCCCAGTTCTGCCTTGCTTAGGTGGGCTAAGGAATGTGTTTACTTAGGCTACTACAGTGGAAAATACAAGGAATTGTCTGTGTATTAAGAAAAAGGAATACAAAAGAATGATGATTAAAATATTTATTATAAAAACAAACATGACAAGTATCATGGTTCAAGTGAAACGTTGCTAGACTCAGTTCAGACTGATACAGTACTTTGAGGGGATGTGGAGATTCAGACACAGACTCAGTCTGAGGGCAGAAACAGAGTTCACTGTTGCATTTCATGCTGATTTCCACTGAAGAGCTGAACTTTAGGTTACATGACAAGCCCATGCCTTTATAGAAACAGTTTACTAAACACCACAAAAAAACAACAAATAAAACAAAACATGCAAACAAAGGAGGACATGCAAAAAGGTGCAAATAAATGACATGGAACAAAATAACTGCACGCAATAGAAGATATTAAAAAATCTAAAATTATTAATATACAGGATTGGCAATGGGTTTTCAGAATCCATGGTATAGAGAAATGCAGCAGATTTGGCACTATTGGAACACCTTTCAAAAAAAAAAAAAAAAACTACTACGCAAGTGTTCAAAATCCACACATCGACTGTTCTCAGATAAGATATTTTAGCAATAGCAAAGATTAGTGGCAAGACACTGCATTCAAATAGAAAATATTAAAGAGAACTTCAGCAATAGACAAGCACTGTACCTGCAACAGTAGCATTTATCATCATCTGCTTATTCAACAGACTGAAATCAAGTGAAAGGCATTACCAGACCAATACTGTACTTCACATCTTTCTCCATGGGCATGTACCTCATTATCAGCAGCTACACACAAACTTTCCCTGACCACAAGCTGAGTCAAGAAAATGAACATGTAGGAAAATAACCATTAGAAACACGTGACTATTATAGAATCCAAACTTCTTATCCCACAAATCCACATTTTCTCCTCTCCAGTTCACATTACTGCAGCAACAGGAAACATTTATGTACAATAATCTTTTGCTTTGATTTGAGACATTTGATAAGTAGCAGGGACACTGCTAGGAAAATATAGCTGAAATTTTGTGTAAGAGAAATAATGAAAACTGTTGAGTAATCCATATTACAAAAATGTTATTTAATGTTACAGAGTTTTAACTCTTAGGAAAACAAATTGTAATACTTTGAATAAAGTCAGAATATTAAAATTAAAATATATATTTGAGAAAAAATGAGGGAAAAAGTTGTGACATTACAAGTAAAGATCCAAATTACTGAGGAAAAAACGATGCAATGTTATGACAAACAAGTACCTGGGGGAAAAAAATGTAATATATTGAGGGGAAAAAAAGTTGAAATATTACATTAAAAGGCAAATCATAATATTATGGGAACTACTTTTGATATTTTCCCTGTGTGGCCCTAATAATCCATCATAAAGAATTTCATCCTGCTATAATAAAAAAAACAAAAAACAAAAAAAAAAAAATCATAGTTGTGAACACTGCACAGCAGCACTGAGAATTAATGCAACTTTCACCATGTCTAATAAAATAATCTGTCATACCAGATTTGTTTTAAATTGTTGTATAAATACACACCATAATTTGATATTAAATTATATATGTTTGGAGTCAGCATGAGTTCTCTTTTTGTCCCTCAATTGCTTATTCTGGAAACAAAGTTGGCAGACATCAATAAAAGGCCAGCTCCAAATCTCAGAGGACCTTAACCACAAACATTAATATACTTACACTTAAATTCTGGAGACAGAAACATTCCCAAAATGGGAAACTTAAGTTAACTTAAGTTCTTGAGGGACAATAACATTGACTGACACAAATCTTCCAACATAAGCACCAATTTTTTTGGTGGATCTCAGTACATAAGGCATAGAGCAAGCAGCAGGTCAATAGAAACCCGCTGGTGTCTATTAAGAGCTCACAAGTGAGGATCCACAGTAAAACTGGGTAAAACTGACTCCAAAAGTACAATACATTAAAAAGACAAATATTTAAAAGGGGTTCTAATGACTATCAGAGCTGCATGCATATTGCTACTTGGTAAAATATGATGTGGTACATTACAAAGGCAACCAGCATGCAACCCTTACAATGGTTCATCTCAGAAGCACTTCCTGAAGACAATCTGTGGCCCGTACTCCTCATATTCTTCCTGACTGATCCAGGCAGGGCTGAAGGAAGGTAGGTTGGCCAGCACTGCTCCTCCGCTCCACACTGAGAAGTCTCTGTCCTTGGAGCTGGTGACGCAAACACTCTCCCCCATGTTGCTCGGTACCAGTCCTTTGATTTCAGCCTGGAGCCGCTCAGGAAAGCCAGGCAGGAGAGTGTTCCCACCTTGCTCCCAAGAGATTAAAAAAATATGTCAGTCAGTGGAGATCAAATTAACTGGAACAGGACCAAGGCAACTCAAGATCAAGGTATAAAACATGGCAGCTGTGTGATTTACTGGCACAGCTGGAGTTAATCTTTGAGCTCTCAGATGGTGTTTAACACCTTAACAAAAGCCAACTGACCTGACAAGACAATATTTCCCAGGAAGCAGCACCGCAGATCAATGTCTGAGCGGAGGATTGACTTGAAGATGCTCTCGTGTATCCCGCAATGGTCTTGTCCAATCAGCTCGGGTTTAAAGAGGATCTCAGGGGCCCTGGATGAATGAGGGAAGTGGTAGACCTATTTGAACAGGTGGTTATAAGAGATACCTGTCCTGCTCTAAAAAGGGGAAGCTGACCTGTCTCAATTTGACATGTCCAGCACCTGCAGGACAAGGCTTTCTGGTACTCTAGATCAGAAGTTGGCATTTGACATTATCCAACAAGACTAAAACCAGGCAGACACTGTATAGATTAAGCCTGATTTCAGCCCCAAACTGGTGTCTCCCCAACTCATTTTAGAATTAGTTTAATCCAGATTAGTTGTCATTTGAAGTTCAGTTTCGGGTGGGGGTGGGGGTCACAATGCCCGATTAACTGAATAATCAACATTCTGGTCAACAGCGAAGCTTGTTGTTTGAGTTAACTCAATGTACAGGCTAAAAAGCAATATAATAAAAGGCACAATAAGGGTCAACAGCCATGCTCGAGGTGCTGTGATGCTGTACCTATCATTTAGCCCAATGCACTGCTGTGCCTAACATCAGCAATGGCAATATTGGCGTGCTGATATTTAGAAGTTACAGTTGAGTAACTGCTCACAACAGGCAGCTTTGTGTCAGGCCGAATAACACCCCCTAGCTGTGATATAATCACATCATGTAACAGTCTGAAGTGAGCGATTGCTTTTATAAAATGGTCATCAAGTACCGTATTTTTTGCACTATAAAGTGCACTTAAAATCCTTTAATTTTCTCAAAAATCAACAGTGCGCCTTATCTATCCGGTGCGCCTTATGTATCCATTCTGGTTGTGCTTACTGACCTCGAACCAATTTATGTGCTACAAGGTGCTCAAAAACATGTCAAAATGTTTTATTACAACTTTGGTAGCTACGAAGCTGCACCACTGGATGGATTGTCGGAGATTTATGTTAAGAAACCGAATGTTTTTTTCCACAAATCTCCGTCCCTACTGATCTGCGACTCCATGCGCGCTCATCTCACCAACACTGTCAAAACCCAAGTGAAGAAAACTAATTCGGAGCTTGCCATCATTTCGGGTGGATTAAGTAAAGAACTCCAACCGCTAGATATTGGTGTAAACAGGTCGTTCAAAGTTAAATTGTGAGCTGCATGGGAGTGTTGGATGACAGAAGGCGAACACACATTTACCAAGACAGGGAGGCAATGCCGAGCAAGTTACTCCACTATTACAAGACGAGAGCGCCTTATGTATGAAAATAGACACGTTCATTGATAGTGCGTCTTGTAATCCGGTGTGCCTTATAGTGCGAAAAATGTGGTATTTTTATAAATAAATAGTAATGCTCACAATAAAATAGGCCCTCACATACTGAGGCTGTTGCTACAACGGTGGTTGCTACAAAACTTTCACTAGCACCTCACCTCACCTATTTTTTAAATCACAGGCTATTATATTGATTTCATTATTTGGCTCTTTATTTACATTATTGTATGTTGCCATTTATTGTTCAACCACTCAAACTGTCCAGCCAGCTCAGTAGGATGACTTTGATAACTCCTTGTACCAGACTGCCTTGTCTTGTTTTTAGGTGGTGGTGTGCGGCTTGGTGTGGTGATGATGTTGCTCCACTTTCTCTGGGCCCTGAGTTTCGGTTGCCAATCTACTGACGGCCATAATCTCAGTGGTGTCAAGACATCAGATTGCTTCTGAATCGTGGGGCTGTGGAGGCATGCATTTCTGCTGTATTCCTGCTTGCTTGCGTGGGCAACATTGTGGAACCTCCTCTTTAAGCAGCGCTGCATGTCGTTCGCAGGACAATGTTTTCTGGAGAAGGGCACTGCACAGTCCACTCCTCCTTCTCCTAGAAATTAACCTTCAAGATTTCCATTTTGCAGCAGGTTTTTAACAGCTTACTTTGTTACTCTACTCTGTTCCATCTCTGTCCTCTACTAATATCGCATAACCTTGTACTTCAACATACAGTTGTGTTCAAAATTATTCAACCTCCACAGTAGATAAGTGTTTTTGCAAGTTTGACCTTTATTTTTCATCTTGTTTATAATCACATTAAATAATGACATGTCAAATAGACAAATACAACTGAAATTACAACAAAAATGTTTGTAATATACCAATTAATGGCCTTTCTGTGATTACTTCGTTGACAAAATTATTCAACCCCTTAGGTATGTACAACTTTAGTACTTAGTACAACATCCTTTTGCGACAATAACATCCTTTAGACGTGAAGCATAGTTTGACACAAGTTTCTTGCAGCGATCCACAGGTATCTTTGCCCATTCCTCATGGGCAAAGGCCTCCAGTTCATTCACATTTTTTGGCTTGCGTGCTGCAACTGCCTTCTTCAAGTCCCACCAGAGATTTTCAATGGGATTTAAGTCTGGTGATTGCGATGGCCACTCCAGAATCTTCCAGCCCTTCTTTTGCAACCAAACTGTGGTAGATTTTGAGGTATGCTTAGGATCATTGTCCTGTTGGAAGGTCCAACGTCTCCCAAGCCTCAGCTTTGTCACTGACTGCATGACATTTGCATCCAAGATCTCCTGGTAGTGAATTGAATTCATAATACCTTGCACACGCTGAAGATTCCCTGTACCTGAAGAAGCAAAACAACCCCAGAGCATGACTGACCCCCCCACCGTGCTTCACAGTAGGCAGGGTGTTCTTTTCTTTATAGGCATCATTCTTTCTCCTCCACACGTACCGTTGATCCATTGGCCCAAAAAGTTCCAGTTTGGTCTCATCACTCCAGAGAACAGTATCCCAAAACCTTTGTGGTTTGTCCACATGGTTTTTGGCGTACTGGAGTCGACTCTTCTTGTGCGCCTGGGAGTTCTTGCATGGAAGCCATCATTTCGCAGTGTGCGTCTTATTGTCTGGCAGAAACCTGAATACCTCCCTTTCACACGTCCTGTCGTAGTTCCTCAGCTGTCACCCGGGGATTTTTCTCCACCTTTCGCCTCAGGTATCGCACAGCAGTTGCAGACAGTAACCTCTTTCTACCACGCCCAGGTAGCGTTTCCACCGTGCCTTTAGCTTTAAACTTGCGGACTATGCTCCCAATTGTGTCTCTTGAAATGTTTAGCCTCTTCGCCATCTTTTTATATCCATATCCTTGCTTATGAAGTGAAATGACCTCCTCTCGAATGAACTTTTTTGACCATTCCTTGGACTTAACTGCCAAGAAGAGCCATGTGTCACAGTCCTTTTAAATCTGCTTAATTGCTGCTCATTAGGGTTCCGTTCACATCTATAGGTGTTTCCATCAGCTGTTTGACAACACCTGATGGAAACCTCTGTTCTTAAGAGTGGTGGACTAGGGGGGTTGAATAATTTTGTCAATGAGGTAATCACAGAAAGGCCATTAATTGGAATATTCCAAAAAATATTTTTGTTATTTCAGTTGTATTTGTCTATTTGACATGTCATTATTTAATGTGATTATAAACAAGATGAAAAATAAATGTCAAACTTGCAAAAACACTTATCTACTGTGGGGGTTGAATAATTTTGAACACAACTGTAAGCTTTAGTTCTCAGGGGGAGAGGACAGCAAAGTCATGGATAAACAAAAATATTGATTGAATATATGATTGTAGTTTGACTGTACTGTATAACCTTATTTCTTGTGACTTCTTTTTCTTTCATGTTTTACATTTAGCTTGTCATTTTCCATCGTAACAGCTAATAATTATTATTATATTATTAAAAATATGCAGAACATAAATATCTGGAGTTATGATTTCCTTTAGGACCCCACTGAGTGTCTAACTAAAGCAGGACATGATGTGCATAAAGTTACCTGAACCTCTCAGTGCTGAGTGTGACAATCTGTCCATCTGGCATGGTGTAATTCATCTCTCTGCAAGACGCACCCCTCTGACTCAGCTCGGCTTCATAGTTGATGGCCACACAGCAGCACTTCTCCTTCATCTCCCTCACTATCTCCATCTCTGCTGTGGAGTTCATGCACACCCCTTGTTCCTGCAGAAGCTTTAAGTACAGGCACACCAAAGTGGTCACTGGAGGGATTACAGAGATTGAAGACAGTTTAACTTGCACCACAGGGCAGGAGGACATGTTGTTCTGTAATGCAGATATCAACAAAGAACAGCTATGCTCAATAGTATGTCTGAAGTGCTGTTATTTCAAAGGCTCCAACACTGAGATTAAAATGGCAACTTGTGTGCCCCACTCTTCTAACAGTGGATCCTCTTATACATTCTGTTATCAGTTTAATTCAGCTTAGAATCTTATGTATAATTCCAAATTGTGCAAGAGCATAGGCTGCACCATAGCTAGGTTAACAGGGCTTAAAGGAATACTTCACTGCCAAAATTATGGAGGACAGAACCTGCCCAGATCAAACCTAAATAAACAAATGCCTTGATGAATAAGGGCTGCATGGCGGTGCAGTGGTAAGCACTGTCACCTCAGAGCAAGAGGGTCACAGCTTTGAATTCGGCTTGGAGTCCTTCTGTGTGGAGTTAACATGTTCTTCCCGTGTTAGCATGGGTCTTCTCTGGTTCTTTGGTTTCCTCCCACAGTCCAAAGACATGCAGGTCAGGTTCATGGCTGACTCTAAGTTGCCCATAGGTGTGACTGAGTGTGAATGGCTGTCTGTCTCCATGTGTCAGTCCTCTGATAATCTGACGACCAGTCCAGGGTGTACCTGCCTTCACCAATTGTCAGCTGGGATTGGCTCCAGCAACCCTGTTTAGGATAAGCAGTTACAGATAATGGATGGACGGATGGACTTCATAAATAACATAAAATTAATGTAGCCTTTAATTAATTGATAAGTCATATTGATATTTCTTATTTAATTTTGTGTTTTATTGTAATTTATCTCTTTGCATTATTTCCCATCTACTCCTCTATTTAACTTCCCCTTTTATTTATTTGGACTTTTTAATTTATGCATTTATTTTTGTATTTATTTGTATGTGTGTCATTATCAAATTGTGTCTATTTACTATATTTCTGTATTTAGGCATTTATATATGCAGGATTTTCCCTTTGCATTCCCCCCTCCCTATTTATTTCCCCAAATATATTCTGTATTCTTGTCGTTATACATTTACTTATACATTTCTGCCTCATTATGCAAATGGCGGGGGGCTATTCAATGTGTATCATTTAAAAAGGCCTAGATGTCCACTGACCCTGTACAGTGCGGCTAACTAGTCACCTGGATGATCTCATTCACCAGAAAGCCCCATTTCTTCAAACTTATTGCCGATTGGAAAAATCATCCATTTACATCACTGCCCTTAATCTGAGCAACAAGCAAAAGCACTAGTGAATACCTTTTTCAGATGCATTGTAACATCTACACCAGCCAGAGGGAAGCGCTGCACAGCATGAGGTAAACAGTATCCCTCGAACACGGGTACGCTGTGGCTCACTCCGTCTCCAGAGTCAAACACCACACCTTCAATGAAAAAAAGCATTATAAGCCAATAGCCACATTTCCTTTTTGATCTAAGAAGGAAAGTATGGCTTTAAAACAGCAGTTTTAAAATGCCAAGATGATACAAGTCCAAGACATTGTGCTATTAAGTTCTTACACTGAAATATTGCCCATATATGACTTACTTATCTAACACAATGCGTAAATAAAATGCATCAAAAGAGATTGATTCACAAATTACCAGTAGATCTCCCTGCTGCATAAAGAGCCAGCACTGCCTGTATGGCCACATAGGTGAACGGAACACTGAAACACTCAAACATGATCTCCACCATGCGCTGACGATTCTCCAAGGGGTTCATGACTGCCTCGGTCAGCAGAACAGGGTGATCATCTGGATCCGCACAAAGCTGCTGGAATGTATGATGCCAAATCTGAGGCCAAAACAGTTCACAAGTAAGTCAAAGTAGCAAGCTAATTTATAATCACAAACCATTCAATCTGAATCTCCAAATTTGTATTGTACGATACATGGGCATGACCTCAATCATTTTTACGGCAATTTTTACATTATTGACTTATAATGCCTGTAGTGTTTACATGCATGTTTGTTGACATAAAAGCGTCACCAAAATTTTTGCAAACATGTTGCCAAGATACTTGCTAACAGATCCCTAGAGTACATTTTATTCATTGTTTTACGCAGTTTTCACAAAGATTCTGGCATTCAGCAATGTTGTCTTCTTCTACTTAAATTATTATTTATTACATACATGAAATGTGACCTCTGCATCTAACACATCCTAAGCAATGGCTGCTGTGAAGCATTGGGGTCCCAGGGTTGGGACTCAGAAGAGACACCCTGCCCTTTTTTTTTTTTTTTTTTTTTTTTTTTTAAATTCAAGGTTTCATTCCCACTCCTTTCTGTATTTTTGTGTGTACAGTTTAGACTGAGACATGATGAGCTAGCCAGCTAGATGTTTTCTTACGTCACAGAGAGGCACACACACAGTGGATGAAGTGAGTAAGTGACTGAGGCTGTGTGAGACAAATGCAGTGTTATTTTAGTGCAATGATTTATTTAAAACAAAGAAAATTTTACATTTACATCCTGCACTAATTGTAAGCAGGGGCTTTGTTCATATTTGCAGATTGGAAAGACGAGACAGGTCTTAGATACATAGATGATAGATGCATAGATGGATGTTACATTGACTTAAAGGAAATAAAAGCACTGATGAAAGTAAAACTGCAACTTTAGAATGCCAATTAAACTTCATACAGAGAAGGCTAAATCTGTGAGAATTTAATGCTTTCTTCTTTCTTGAACTGACACTGACTTGGTGTCTAATGTATACTTAGTTTTGTCATTTTTCCTGTGTGAACACACTACATACTGGTTCAAAGTACCTGCATTATAACAAACAGCATTATAATCAGGTTAAAGGACATTAATGTCCACCATAATACCCTGATATCAAACGCATATACCAGCTTCACTGGAACTAATCCACTCACTATATGAGTAGAAACAACGCAGGGGGAAGGATCCTTTTTCAAAGAAACAATACTTCTAGTAGCAACACCCAGTGATATCACATCTCATAGCCTACTTACCTTTTCCATTTCATCCCAGTTACAAATTATCCCATTTTTTATGGGATGCTTCAGAGCCAGGACCCCTCTCATGTGTTGAGCCTCATGTCCAATGTAGGTCTCCCTTTCAAGGTTACCATTCATTATTTCCTGCAAATACAGAACATCAGATCATAAAGACTGGCTAGAGGCAAAGCCCCATCACTAGGAGTAATACAGTAAGTCATTTATATGGCCTTACCTCATATTTTGGCATCCCAATAATTGTTGGAAATACAATGCTAGGGAGGTCTTGATCTGCAAATCCTGCTTTCATCACACCAGACCCTGTATCCAATACTATGGGGGTCTTGAAATCTGTCATCTGCAATTACATAAAGAAAAATAAATCCATTTGAATCAAATGAATTATGCTGAGGATGCTCAACAGTACTGAATAACTCTTCTTTATGCACAATCTAGTTCATATAGACTCATGACCGTTTACTAGTCAGGCAAAAACGTGCAATGATGCCATATTCCATATACTGTAGCTTCCAAATTCGAACCATTTTTGTCACATTTAACTTTAAGAAATAGGGCTGGGCAATAAGTTTGGCTAAATATTCACACTAGAAATCCAGTCTCACTGAAATATAGTTTTTAAATTCTCATTCATTTTATTTATTACTATTGATTAATTTTGTTTTATTTATTTATTTATTATTCACTGATGGACTTATTGAATAAATGTGAAACTGCATGTTCACCAGAAGGTTGCTTTTATTTTGCAGTCAGTTCTTAAAGGCTCTCACCATGCTGCCACAATGCTTACTATATACATGTACCGCAAAACAATGTGAGGGCTAGTTTGACCGTCATTTTTGATGGAGTGGAGGCTGGTGTCTTCCACTGTCGTTTCTGACCTCGACATGTATAAAGTTGCTCTAGCATTTCTCGTCTTCCGCTCTCTCCGAGCTCTTTTCAAGTTCCCTGCTTCCCTTCTGATACAAAAACACACACCCTGTACATCACACACACATACTCACCCACTTTTTTTGTGTCTGTGAGAGGGAGCGAGCCATAGAAGAGAGCAAGAGAGGCAGAACACCAAAGCAAGTCGTATGCTTAATTGGGACAATTTGTACTTCATGTTTGTGATATAGTCATCTACATTTACTACATGGCACTCAGAACAAGAAGTAATACCTTGAGTATATTCAATATAAATAAATATTGAATATATTTCTTAGTCCACCCCTAAGAAATAGTTTCAGCATTGTGGTTAATACATCCATTTGCTTTCATTCAGTAAGGAGAGATTGATATCAATCCCATGTCTGTGTGCAAAGTGCAGATGTATTTAGTCTACTTTATCAAAGACTAGAGCAGGGGCAAACAGCTAGCCTGACCTGTGAAAAATATGTCTAATGAGCATGCATCTTAATTGCTTAACACTTCCGTTTTTTTTTTTTGTTTGTTTTTTAAACATAAGCAGGAACGAAACAACTCAGAACTTGTGGTTGCTGCACACTGGAACTACTTCCTGATGTCAAGAAGGGTGAAAAGAGGAGATGTCACTCATCGCATCATATCACTGGGGTACAACACATGCGCAATAAAATCTGCACTGGCCGAAAATGAGCCAATTGCAATGCAGAGCTGCAGCTCCAGTTACACTGCACATGTGTCATACCCCATAGCTCAAGACCGTGTCTCGGGCTCTTTCAATAGGCCTTGGTGACAGTCAGAACAGTGAACATCATCACAGCAGGATTTCTAGGTTTGGTTCCACTATGGATGAACAGCATCAAAAACCAAAACCTGTGCTCACACACTATCTGGCAACCTGCACTGTAGCCACAGACGCTGCACACAAAAGCAGAGGGATACACTGTTAGTCAAGAAATGGGTCCAGCACACAACTCCCTAAAAGTAGGAATTGCCTTTTTACATTTCTGTTGTGTATGGGTTAAACAAATGAGATACAGCATGATAATCAATGAGCTTTGGAGGTGTTGGCCACTGTATATTTGAACTGCAGATAGAGCCAGACTTGCCATGTCCCCCCACTTCCACTTTTTATGTTAAGTTAAGCTAAGCATATTAAAGTGTGGTCACTCTTTGTATTACAGTAGATCGTGTACCTCTCTCATGTTGATGTTAAGCTGCGCCTGAATACCAGCTGACCCAGAGCCTGTTATCCTCATGGAGTCAGAGCTCTGAACGCCAGCAGGCAAGTCTTCACTCTGCTCATCTCTTCCACCAGGATCAAACTCCAGAGGCTGGTCAGGAGGCAGCTGGAGAGCTGCTGACTGCTGATCTGCCTTTGATGGGTGTAAATCTGTCTGTGGCAAACATGCAGGCACCACTGATGAATCTCCTTTACTTTCAGTGGTTATTTCAGACAAGTGCTGTAATGACAAATCACATTTCTCTGTGAGTGTGTGGTTGTTGTTGTTGTTGCTCTGGTCCTTCACATCTGGATGGAGAAGCAAATTGTGACAGATGGCGGGAGTCCCATTCTCTGACAGTGTATCAAGTGGTTTATCTGGTTGATCAAGTTGCACAAAACTGAGATCTTGAGCAACCAAGGACCAAGCTGGATTCTGCAGCTCTGTAGAATAAGGAACATCATGTTCAGCGAGATTTTCATTCACAGGAAGCAAAACCTTTCTTGGTTTAGGCATAGGAGGGAGGTGCGATTTTCCACCAGGGTCAAACGCTCCATCAGCTGGTCGCATTTCAGGGGATAAAGAAGCAGCTCTGTCTAATTTGTTCCCATAGATACATCCCTGAGGTTGGATTCCTACCTCTTCAAGAGCTTCCTTCCAATCTGAGCTATTATTTAAAGTAACTACATTAAATACTGATGGCTCAGCTCCAGAGCAATCATCTTGATACTGGGAATCAGGAAGTTGAGCCAAGTCTTGTGGTGTCATCTCTTTGGCAGCATCATCATTCTGGACCAAAGAGTTTGAATGTGTTCTCTGTGATCTGTTACAACTACCTAATAAAAGCACATTACACAAGGCTTGGTCCTCCTTATTCTCACCTCTAGCCTCCATTATAGAACATTTTATAACCCTTTTAGCACTGTCCTTGTGCTTCTTCATGTTTTGCTCTTTGTCCAAACTCTTTTCAAGCTTCTCCACCTCTCTTTTCTCCTTTTCCAGTTGTAACCGGAAAGCCTCCCTCTCTTTACTCAAACTTGATATCACATTTGTATCCAGAGGTTCGCCCGCAGAGAGTTCCTGTCTGGAGTTTTCTTTGCAGTTTCGGAGCTTGTGAATCCTCAGGTTCTCTTCCATGATCAGCTCATCCAGGACGTGGAAATTCCTTAGCTCTGTCAGCAGGTCCGACCTGCTATGAAATGCTACTATATCTGCTCCTGTGGCAGCTTCAGTACAGTGCCCATCATCTTCATAAGTCTTAGTTTCACTTGCAGATTCATTTCTAGGTTCACTGAGGTGGTCTTCTGTAGGATCAAGGTAATCCTCAAGGCCAAGAACACCAGCTTCAGCCAGCTCACTAGATGACATCTTTAAAAATGAGCAGAAGCAGACAAAGCATAATAAACAAACATTGTAGGCTTTACACTGGCTGTTTAAGCTGCAGCTTAATGAGAGTTGTTCTGTAGTCTCAGTGGCTGACAAAAAAAACACAGGTTGCACAGGAACACAAATGAAACTGGATCAAAACCAAGACGATTCCTATAATATAAATCAGAGTCTGGTGAAGCAGACTACCAACAGACTATCACCTTAGTCAACTGTAATGACTAATGTTTACATACAACATACAAAGTAACTATAAGTTTACTGTGGAAAACATGTATGTCCAGATATTATAAATGTACAAATATCTTGTGTGAAATGGCAACAGTAATCTGTACTGAATGGCTGACTATTTCTTTAATAGGTTTTTATTAAGTCATTTTAGCTTCCAGTGATAATTTTCTCAGTGGGACCTGTTAAAGAAAAATCAGGAATGCAACATTCAAGAGAAGAAAAAACACTTTAGTTAGCAGTTTATCACTTTGGCAAGTAAGCTGATCTCACTGCTTAGTGATTTGAGCTACAGTATTCTTAACATACCACACCAAGCTGGTTCTCACTGGTCCACAGCGGCCACTGATTGTGTCCATTCTCAGACCTCAGCAGGGCATCCAGCACAGCCTCCTGAGCCAGAACATTTTCTTCTTTCTGTAGAACAAGACGTTTATTTCACTGAAATTAATACATCAATGGGCTCTTAACTTGTGATAGCCATCTGTTATATTTCACAGCAGTGAAAATTATCACTAGCTGCAGCCTTTAATGGCAGCAATAATCAAGCCCTTTACACCTGAGCCACACGGGATGTGTGAGCAGTGATAGTGCATCATGCAAACTGCAGAAAGCTTTTTATTTTGGGACCCATGTTAGTCAGGTTAGATTTAACTCATGTATGTTTCTTCTAGAAATTTGAGATTTCGTCAATTTCTCTGTGTGTCATGCGGTTCACAGCAAAGGCAGTGAGAATGACTATATATTGAAATAACAGTAACATTACTACAGTTTCAATATCAATATCTCTAGAATATGTCACAGACATGAAAACAAGTAAATATTTTTTTAACACAACACTTTCACACAACACAGATCATTTTTACAAAATCATCTTGCAGGCCAGATTAAACCCATTCGCGGGTCTGATACGGCTTGCGGGCCATATGTTTGACATCCCTGATGTAAGGCAAAATCTAAGTAACTGGACTGGCAGTATCAGCGCAGCACTGTGGACACCACACGTGTGAGTCACAGCAATTCAGTGAAACAGTAGTCATGCGCTACTCACACATCTTGTGTGGCCCGTGTGTTACTGAATTGGTGCATCTCTTACCTCTAGTATTTCATCAGCCCTGTCCAGGATCTTCTCCACCTCCCTCAAACCCTCCTGCTCCTTCACATCCCAGTCACTTAAGGAGATATCAATCACACTGGGAAAAAAAGCAAATGGTTATTTCTTTTCTTTTTCTCTTCTATAATGACTGAGAACCAGCAGTCCAATGTGCAGCTCTACTTCTAACTTTGGTTTTTCCATTTTTTTTTTTTTAAATAAATAGTAGTCATTTCACACTATTCTTTCAGTACATTTCCACTGTGATTGTAATACATCTGGCAGGTAACCAAACAGCATTTTCAAAATGACCAAAAAAAAAAAAAAAAGACACCACTGAATGTTAACCCCTAAACATCTGCAATATTTTAAAGCAGCAGTTGGTAGAAATGGTGCAAATATTATTTTAAAAAAGTTATTTTTGTACAATGGCCTCCATATCCTGACAGTAGTGTATAAGACAGGTAGTCTGAAGAAAAAAAAAAAAAAAGATGTGCCTCTGTGTCCTCTGGTAATCCTAATGACATCAAGAAGAAGACAACAAGATTTCACAGACCAGATGAAAACAACCAATCAGAACTGATCTGGAGTCTGCTGTCCAGCTGCAGTCTGAGAGCCACTTGTCAATCAACTCCAATCAAATGGGCAAACTAGGCAGCACTGATCAAATATGAATCAATATTCTGTTACTGTAATGACTATTTCTCTCCACAGATGTTCTCAGAATCGTCTTGTAGTTACTGTTTAGCAGTAAATTGAGAAAATTTGTGACCTGACAGCCATGTTGAGATTGGTTGAAAAAATACCAAGCAACACCCACCAGCTAGAGAACAGCCAATAGGAATGCTGAAAAGGAATGCTCTCTCTCTGAAATGACCTATTAGTGGCCAAAGTCTCATGTCACAGTCTAGATTTTGTAAAGCCTGAAAACAGAGCCATGAGGAGATGCAAAAGTCTAGTTTTCATTCACAACATTTGAATTACAGTATGGTGAAAGCTTATGGGATTTTTGCCCAATGATGCCAAAAAATATACTGCCTACTGCAGATTTAAAGAGTCAAGATAAGGTAGATTTTGAACTCAAACAATGAAAAACACTCTTGTTCAACTCTATGCACTCAGTGGTTTTTCCACTATAGTCTCATTTGTTCTGATATTAGCATAAAGTGGCTAACGTTAGGCAATGTTAATACACTTTAGATATTGTTGTGCAACTGATATTGCAGATACTCATCTCTATGTGCTACTGTTAAGGCACATTTTAGCATTTGCCATCAACTCTTTTCTGACCAATAGCTAAACTCCCCTGAACAGCAATTGTCCAATCTTAACCTAGCAACTGTAACGGACCTTTTCACAACAGACATTTTGACTTGTCATAGCAGAAAGATCACAGGCAAAACTAGCATCTTTAATGATGGCTCTGTTCCATTAACTGTCCCAGTAAGCCATGCCAGTGAGATAGCTTGCATACCCAGACCCTGGAACTAGAGGGGTGTACCACGAGACGAGCTGGACAGAGCCAGGCTTTCTTTGCCTTAGCTGGATCGACAAAGCCTAAAGCACCTATCAGAAATAACGGGTATGTGACAGTGGTTATCAACTGTGTTGACCAGGTTTTCTTTTTCAGGCTCTGTGTGCGTACACATAAAAAAGGGGGCACCTGGTGTCATTTTACTGTTCTACCACACTTAAGGATCATGTGTTGCTGCAAATAAGGCCACATAGGAATGCTGGCACAAAACTAATGAGTAGTACTAGTGAGTATATTTATTATATATAATATATTATGTATATTTATAACATCACAGCTGCACATTCACCAGCTCTTACACTCTAAACTTGATACAGTAGATTTAAACATTATACTCAAGAACTGTATTTAGGTGCGACACTAGTTTTTGGTCAAATCAAGGTGAAATGAATTTCACTGATTGAATTTTATCTTTGATAATTACCAATAGACTAAGATTCTGGTGTTCTGTTAGCTGCAGTACTAAACAGAGTAAAAGCCAGATCCAAAGCTGATGTTATGGTTTGAAGGAATTACACTACACTTTATATGCAGATAAACATCATACTGAATAATACCGTGAACTCTTACTGTATGATACATGTGATTGTAGATAAGGCTTCTTTGAGAGCCAGCATGGGCAAATGGCCAGTGAACACTACAACTACAAACCATTACTCAATAGTTCAGTTACAGCAAAAAAAAAAAAAAAAAAAAAACATTCTTGCTCAGAGTTTAATTCTTTGTGGTCTTGTAACTGCACAGCTTTATTTGGTGGCATAGATGGGTGAAGTCACACCCCTTCCGGTTGTCCATCATGGGACCTTATTCCAGAAAAATATATAACATATAGTTGACGGAGAGATAAATATTTTTCTGTCTCATTTGAATTGCACCATGAATCACACCGAGTATGATGTTTGTCAATTTGAAACATCTTTTAGGCCAAGAAAGTCTACGTTTGTGACAGGTTTGTCATAGTATCATTTAGTTTTGTGTGAAACCTCTCAGCGAACTACATCTCTCATCTTGCACAATATACGTCACCAACACTAGCTAACGTAGCTATGTTCCAGTCCCAGATTAACCGTTATCTGATCTGATGTGTTTTATCAGTGACTCCTGCTCTTTTTATCAGCCAAGAAGAGAAAGAGAATCAGACCCATACCTGGTATAAGTTCATCCAAGTAGGAAACACTGATATCATAGCTTCAGAGAGAGATGACACTACCACACAGTTGGATGTGTCATCCTTCTAATGATGTACAGTACAGACCAAAAGTTTGGACACACCTTCTCATTCAATGAGTTTCCTTTCTTTTCATCACTATTGACATTGTAGATTCACACTGAAGGCATCAAAACTATGAATTAACACGTGGAAATATGTACTTAAAAAAGTGTAAAACAACTGAAAATACACTTTATATTCTAGTTTCTTCAAAATAACCCCCTTTTGCTCTGATTACTGCTTCACACACTCTGCATTCTCTTGATGAGCTTCAAGAGGTAGTCACCTGAAATGGTCTTCACTTCACAGGTGTGCCCTGTCAGGTTTAATAAGTGGGATTTCTGGCCTTATAAATGGGGTTGGGACCATCAGTTGTGTTGTGCAGAAGTCAGGTGGATACACAGCTGATAGTCCTACTGAATAGACTGTTAGAATTTGTATTATGGCAAGAAAAAAGCAGCTAAGTAAAGAAAAACAAGTGGCCATCATTACTTTAAGAAATGAAGGTCAGTCAGTCCGAAAAATTGGGAAAACTTTGAAAGTGTCCCCAAGTACAGTCGCAAAAACCATCAAGCGCTAAAAAGAAACTGGCTCACATGAGGACCGCCCCAGGAAAGGAAGACCAAGAGTCACCTCTGCTGTGGAGGAAAAGTTCATACAAGTCACCAGCCTCAGAAATGGCAGGTTAACAGCAGCTCAGACTAGAGACCAGGTCAATGCCACACAGAGTTCTAGCAGCAGACACATCTCTAGAACAACTGTTAAGAGGAGACTGTGTGAATCAGGCCTTCATGGTAGAATAGCTGCTAGGAAACCACTGCTAAGGACAGGCAACAAGCAGAAGAGACTTGTTTGGGCTAAAGAACACAAGGAATGGACATTAGACCAGTGGAAATCTGGGCTTTGGTCTGATGAGTCCAAATTTGAGATCTTTGGTTCCAACCACTGTGTCTTTGTGCAACACAGAAAAGGTGAACGGATGGACTCTACATGCCTGGTTCCCACCGTGAAGCATGGAGGAGGAGGTGTGGTGGTGTGGGGGTGCTTTGCTGGTGACACTGTTGGGGATTTATTCAAAACTGAAGGCATACTGAACCAGCATGGCTACCACAGCATCTTGCAGCGGCATGCTATTCCATCTGGTCTACGCTTAGTTGGACCATCATTTATTTTTCAACAGGACAATGACCCCAAACACACCTCCAGGCTGTGTGAGGGCTATTTGACCAAGAAGGAGAGTGATGGGGTGCTGCGCCAGATGACCTGGCCTCCACAGTCACCGGACCTGAACCCGATCCCGATGGTTTGGGGTGAGCTGGACCACAGAGTGAAGGCAAAAGGGCCAACAAGTGCTAAGCATCTCTGGGAACTCCTTCAAGACTGTTGGAAGACCATTTCAGGTGACTACCTCTTGAGGCTCATCAAGAGGATGCCAAGAGTGTGCGAAGCAGTAATCAGAGCAAAAGGTGGCTACTTTGAAGAAACTACAATGTAAGACATATTTTCAGTTGTTTCACACTTTTTTAAGTATATAATTCCACATGTCTTAATTCATAGTTTTGATGCCTTCAGTGTGAATCTACAATTTTCATAGTCATGAAAATAAAGAAAACTCTGAATGAGAAGGTGTGTCCAAACTTTTGGTCTGTACTGTATTTTCACAGTCTGATACTTAAACAGTTTTATAATAAACAGACTTTCTGGACTTTTTTTTTTTTAATTGACAAACATAATAGGTGTGATTCATGGAGCAATTCAAACAGGATCAAAAAAAAAATATCCATCTCTGGTGACTATTCATATTTTTTCCCCACAATAAGGTCCTATGGTGGTCCACCAGATGGGGCAGGACTTCACCGCTCAATAAGTAATGTAATGTTATGACAGCAAAGCCAATGCTGAAGTGTCTTAAATTTTCATTCTCTCTAACAGCCAGCATGTGGTGACTCCTCTGGATGTATAAAAGTCTGATTGTATAGAAGTCTATAAGAAAATGAGCCCACTTCCCATGAGATATTTCCTCAGTAAACATTGTAAACATGAGTTTATGATCTCAATCACTAGTTTTAAGTTTTCTTCAATACAGCGTGATGTTCATTTAGTAAATTCTTGTCCTATTTAGAGTCAAATAGACCATAAAGCAGGGGATGCTTTAGAGCAGGGCTACCCTGTGATTGACATGTCGCTGCCTCAGCAATTGTCCATTGAGTGTTTTCAATTCATAAAAGTTAATAACACTTTGATTGCCTAAAATGTCTTAGTCAAATACACTACATCCATATTTGGGCAGACTTTTTTTACTCCATCTGCTAAATTGTTTGACATCATAAAGAGTGATTTATGTAAACAGAAATAATCACCAACACTTAAATTGTCCATTTGTACATGGTAAAGTTTGTCAGCCTATTTTATCTATAGTTTAGGATTTATTGTGACATTTTCATTTATGCCAATGTGTACTTTATTTTCTGTTTATTATTTTAATTATTTATCTATTTATTAATTTCCATCCATCCATCTTCAATCGCTTATCCTGTTAAGGTTCGTGGGGTGCTGGAGCAGATCCCAGCTGGCATTGGGCAAAGGCGGGTTACACCCTGGACAGGTCGCCAGTCCATCGCAGGGCACATCGAGACAGCAGTTTAGAGTTAAAAGTTAGCCTAAACTGCCTGTCTTTGGACTGTGGGAAGAAGCCGGAGTACCTGGAGAAAGTCCACACTAACACAGGGAGAATATGCAAATTCCACACAGAAGGGGCCCAAGGCGGATTCAAACCTGTGACCCTCTTGCTGTGAGGTGACAGTGCTAACCATTGCACCGTGCAGCCCCCATTTATTAAGTTACTTATTATTATTAATTTCTTTTTTCAGTTTAATTTAACTTAGTTTTTTGTTCTTTATTGGTTTTGCATCGGCAGTGGGTGAGGGTTGGGTGGGCAGGGGCTTTAGGGAAAAATACCAAAATATAAAAGGACAATCATTCACATTTGTGCTCTTGTGACTTGCTGTTAGAGGGTTTTATAACCCACTTCCGATCCCCGCTGATTGGTTTGGAATGGCACTGGACATGGCGAACCCTTCATGCAAGCACACAGAGTGGGTGGGTAGGCAGAGGGTGTAATCAGCCCCCTCTTTTTTGCGATTTTCAGTGAACCTCTGAATCGGTGGGTAATTCAGAATAATGACATCAAAGGAATTGATTTGAAAGGAGGCAAAAAGAAAATGTCATTATTTGCAGATGATGTTTTCATGTATATGTCCAACCAAGAACAATCTCTTATTCACTTATTGTCACTTTTGGAACAATATGGATCCTTTTCTGGATACAAACTGAATGTCTCCAAGACACAAATTCTTAGGTTCCAGTACAGCCCATCAAGAAACATAAGGGAAAAGTTTCAATTGAGGTGGGAAACACAAACAATGACTTACCTGGGGGTCATTATACCAAGAGACTTCAGACTTCCTCTGAATAGACAGATTAAGGATGATATAAGGAGATGGGACCAAATACCTTTTTTAAATTTTGGATCTCAGATTGAAACAGTAAAAATGGTTATTTTGCCAAAAATGCTATATTTTTTCCAGTCCCTTCCACTAGATATAACAGACTAACAGTTTCAGGAATGGGACAAACTCATATTGAGGTACATTTGGCAAGGACACAGACGAATTAGATACCAGAGTCTACAAATAGGAAAAAACAAAGGTGGGATTGCACTCCCGTGTCTATAAGATTATCACATTGCTGCTCAACTGAGACCTTCAATTTGTTGGTGCAACCCAGAATATTGTGCTAAATGGAAAGATGTGAAAATGGCTGAAACAGAGGAGTTTCCAATTCAAGCTGCAATTGAGGATAAGGATTTGATGGATTAGTTTCTCTCTGAAGTTATGGAGTAAGGTAATAACTCAAAATAATTTGAAGGAAGTGGTAAAAGTTTTGAGATGGTGTACATACAACTCAGATTTTCTACCTAATAGGTGGGCGAAAGGATGGATGGCTATAGGCCTAACTGCATACTGTACCTTTTTACATTGGGGATCAGTAAAAAGTTTTCAAACTCTACAGGAGCAGAATGGTTTGAATAAAGATTTTTTTTAAGATTTTTCCAAATTCTGGACTATATTGAGCATTTGATAAAGTACAATAAACAAGGGCAATTGGACAATATTCTATTAAAAGTATTTATGGATGCTTATGTTTTGTTTAAACATCAAGGGACTACAACAGCTAAAGTCTTATACTGGGTATATAAAACAAAAATGGGAAAGAGAGGGTAGCCTGACCTTAGAAGAAGAGGATTGGGAATATTTATGTGAATCTCAAAGGAAAACTTCAAGCTCAAATATATGGAGGGAGTTCTGCTGGAAAAATCCAGCCCAGAGGAGCTATGAAATAACTCTTCAGATTGATGGAGACAGTATGGGTACTCGGAGGCAAATCATTATCACATATTCTGGTCTTGTCCATTGCCTATTCCTTTTTGGGAGGAGGTCCATAAAGTCATGCAAACAGTATTTCAAGAGGTCCTTCCATTTAACCTATTAACTTTGTATTTAGGTGGACTGAAATCAGCAACCGTTTCTGCTCATTTGTTTGACCATCATTTGTTTAAAACAAGCTGGTGTTTTGATTACTATTCTTTTTCTTTTTGCAACAATTAGTACCTTCTTGTTTACGAAAGGACCACCCCAATGTTCAGGTTCTAGTAAATGGGTTAGTTTTCTGTTTTGTTTATTAATATTATTTATCTAAATAGGTCCTTACTTAATTTTGTAAAAGAAATGGTCACATTTGTGTTTTTCTGGACCTTGAAAAATCCTAATAAAAAAATAAAAAAGTAAAACAATAGACAGCCGTTGGCTAGAAATGAGGTCTGCTTTTGTCCATTTCTGTCTGAAGTCCAGGAATAACTAAATAAATGTGAGTGGTGCTGTTGTCACTGTAAACTGCACACTTACTATACTAGATTACAGTAAATCATGATGCCAAATCCCTTGGGAAGTAATGTGTAGAAGCATTTTAGATTCAATATTACAAACAAAAGATTTGCAGATCAATGGGAGGCTGTCTGTAACACTGTACACTGTAACATCCAACTACCCTTAGCAATAACAGTTTAGGTCACTAAGGCAGTGGAAGCACTGAATGAATGGAACCCTTATCCTACTTCTCTAATTTGATCAAATTATGTGTAAAATATACTGTATTTGAATCTGAATTCAAACAGAACAGTGGAACAGATACATTACCCATCAACAGCATCCTGATTCTGGTCATGAAGGTCATAAGAATCCCAGAGAAGAGTGGGAATCCCCTCGGTGGTGCAGATGGACTCATCTCTTCCATCAGTAATCGTGCTGGAGAGGATGTTGTAAATGGGACTTAGTTCAGGATCCTCCAAACTGCTTTGTGAATGTAGTGTCCAGTCCCTGTTCTGTGACTCTTTGGCCTGTGTGCTGCTCAACACTTCCGTCTGTGTGTGCTGATCTTGAGACCTGCTGGACTCAGCATTACTGCAGGGGTCTAAGGGATCATGGAATTGTAGGTCTCTCTTTTGTGGTGTTGGGTTCTGTGTGATGATAACCGTGTATGAGTTTTCCAGATCGTCTACTGGCAAACTAAGCCAAGGATTATTAGGGAGTGCAGCTGAGCGCTTCACTTTGATCTCCAAATTGAGAGAATCCACAGTTAATTTAGGGATGATCTGGATGCTAGCCTTGGAGGAGTTTCCCACAGAGCCAAGATCAAACTCCTCATGGTGATCTTTGCAATCTGACACACTGGAAGTATCCTCTTTGAGGACTTGAGGCTGGCTCATGGCAGGTTTCATGGAGTTCCTGGTCTCAGCTAATCTGGACAGACCATCCACTCCGTCCCTCCCTCCCCAGGCCTCCAGCTGGCTGCTCCCAGCTCCATCGAAGCCTGAATCAAATGAGCTGAGGGAGGGGGGTTTGGCCTCAGCTGACACCATCCCTGAAACTGCAGTCGAAGGAGACATTCTGCGAAGTTGGGCTGCCTCCTTAACATCTTCACATTTCCTGGCATCCTGAATAACCTTGGCTGTTCCGTTTGTAGCACTGTCAGCAGAGGGACAATTTACATGGCTGCTCCTCAACAACTCATACTGCCATTGTAAGGCCAGCTGGAGGTGACCAACAGCTACAGGTCCCGGACAAATTAAGAGTTTCCTCAGGGTCATGCACCTGATGAATTTATATAAAAAGAAAAAAAAAAAGATCATGTAACAAAATATTTGTCAACAATGTAAAATGTTGTGGTGTGGATAAGAATGCATCCCAGTTTCTGCTCAGCCAAATTGTTCCATGATTGCAATTGTTGCAGATAATGCTGTAGAACATGTCATGGTACTCGTATGTCATTTTGTCTGCGATATAGTCTATTTTATGGAAAGTTTAATTGGGGATCTGACCCAAACTTGCTGTTTTCAGAGCTTTCAACCAAAGCTAGTAGAACAAGTAGAACAAAGATTGAGCTTGCATGTGAACAGGTCCATCTCCATGATAACAGAGCAAGCTCCATGTGCTGATGGAGACTAGGTCTGTCCCAATGACAATTTTTGGGCTCCAGAGCTTTGATAGTAAATCAACAGGGACTATTGGGGAACTTTTACCTCTCGGGTGCAGCCCTAAAAGAGACAAAGTGGTATGGTTGAAAGATCCAAGAAAAACCTTATAAAATGGACCCAGAGATAAGTATGTTTTGTCAAATAAATAGACCTATGACCAGACTTAAATGTCCTTAGTGAAGGCAGGCCTGGACCCTGGACAGGTCTCCAGACTATCACCAGGCTGATGCAAAGAGAGACACGACCATTCATGCTCACGTTCACACCTACGGGACACTTAAAGTCAACAATGAACCTGCATGTCTTGGAAACCGGAGAACACAGCGAAAACCGCAAACAGAAGGGCCCCAAGCCAGATTTGACACTCTTGCTGTGAGGTGACAGTATTAACCACTGCACCACCATCCCATTTTTTTGGTTTGTGACCCCTTAACATTAAGCAATGTCTACCTTTCTTTTGTATCCCTTTAACCATATTGTATATTATTTGTTCTCTAGACTCCATGTGGGGTCCTGACCCCTAGTTTGGAGGAAAAAAGTGAAATGAAGTGGTAGACCAACCTACATTAAACTTTTGCCTACAGACACTGAGATTTCTCTAGATACAAGACATTCAAAATGTTTTCACACCACAGCCATGTATTTTTCCATAGAGACTGAATTTTCTGTGGCAAACTAACCATAAAATTGGATGAAGGAATGCACTTCTGTTAATTGCATTTTAAATTATGTATAAATATGAACTTCACTGGTTACACACAAGGTACAATTCCAACGACAAGGGAAAGACTACAGACCAGTGTGCTTATTTACCTTAATAAAACTTTTCTAGGTTCACTACACATCCCAAACAAAGAGAGAAAGGTTGTAAAATAATGAGTCCAATGTATTAATATTTCACATATCTGTAAGAACACTACTACAAAGAAGCCATAAGTCTGTCTTTATAACCTCTTTATGGCATGAAACTCCGTGCTCTCACCGCTGAGACATCTGCTTGCCCACCTCCTGAACCTCATCATCTGGGATGGCATTAGACAGATGAGCCAGATGAACCAGCTCCTCCACATCTGGAGGGGGGTTCTTCTTCAGGAAAGTGGAAATTTTGTACCTCCATGCAGGGACCATCCCCCAGTTCCTCCACTGCCTCTGTGTGGGACCACTGTCTCCATTAACACCTGACAGCAGTACCTGGAGGACGTTCTCACAGAGGACCCAACTGTACCAGCTGTTTGCCTGTAATACAAACAGTAAACAGGTTCAGATTGGAATTTTGTGATTTGAATGCACACAATGCGCAAAAGTTTGGCAAGGAAAAACTGGCATGGTTATATTCAAAGGGTTCCCTTGACCTCTGACCTCCAAATATGAGACTGAAAATGGGTTCTATGGGTACCCACACATCCCTTTACAGACATGGCCAATTTATTTTACACTTTTTTTTTATTTATTTATTTTTTTTTAAATGCAGTACCTGTGAGGGTGGACAATATCTGTCATTGTTTTGTGTTGATAATTGATTTGCAATAATAGATATATGCATACAGTCACATAAAGCAATTTGTCCACTTCCATGTTGATAACAGTATTAAATATTTGAAAGATCTCCCTTTAAGGTACATTTTGAACAGATAAATGTGTGATTAATTTGCGATTATTCGTGAACTATGGACGATTGTGCAATTAAATATTTTAATCCACTGACAGCCCTAGTTTTTTCAACCGTTTTCATGGCTGTTCAGTTGAATGCAATCTACAACCTCACTGCTAGATGCAACTAACAACATCACACACTGAGAACAATAATATCAATATCATATGTAATATTACTTTTCTATTTTATTTTACCTATTTTACTAAATGTATCTTTATAAAAATGTATACTGTTATTCTATTAAGAACTGGTGCTATTATACACTTTATATTTATGGTATTACTCTGTTGTTTATATGTCTATATGATTTGGAGCATAAGAATAAAAAAAAACAAAAAAACAACAACTTATTTACCCAGTGGGGTAAGTCATCACAAATCGAACATTATGAAGGCTTTCAACCAGAGACTGTACTCGTCAGATGGCCTCACCTCGGAGGAGATGTGGGGAGATTCCTTGAAAAATAAAATTACCAACTCTCTTACATGACCAAAAGAAAGACATGTAAACCAGTTACAGAGAAGCTAGTCAGGTACTTAGAGTAGGGAAGGCAACAGGGACAGAAGGCTACTGCTTGGAATTCTATAAAAAGCTTCTTATGTGGATACAAACCACAGTGGATCTACCACTCCCCCACAGCCGCTGAGACCCCTTCCCTTTGGAAAGATCCACTTGTCAGGGCTGCCCCGTGAGCCCTCTGCTTTTTGCCATCGCTCTCAAACCACTGGCAGAGGCCATTAGATGCCATGAGGAAGTGAGGGATGTGGCTATCGTTGGCACCACTAATACAATTGCGCTATACGCTGACGTCATTCTTTTATTTCTTACTGCTCCTGAAACCTCGGCCCCCACCATTCTAGCAATAATAAATGAATTCAACTACATCTCGGGTGACAAGATAAAGTTAAGCAAATCTGAGGCTATGCCCATGGGTGGCTTCAATGACACCAGCACGTTAGCCAGTTTCTCTTTTAAGTGGTCTATTACAGGTTTCACGTATTTAAGGCTAAAAATATCACCAGATACCCAAGATTTATGGAAACTTAATTTTGCTCCTGTACTCACTATGGTGAAACAGGACTT